>JAHLJT010008446.1:88814094-88859583 GCA_031308135.1 Acheta domesticus | reverse complement strand
ATGCGTCCTGCGAATCTTCAATTCAAAACCAATGAGCAAAATGGATATGAACAAGAAATCATAATAATGAATACTTTCAACTTAATGGTTGCCTTGTTTACACTTAATGTCCCAATGGTCCCATACCTGTCAGAAACCGAGCTAATGTCACTTTGTCGACGTCTTGCCATCCCACGGATGTTAGTCCCAGGGACCCAGAGCGCAGTAGCCTCGAAGCCATCGTCAAATTGACCCGGGATTAATTAAAGGAGGTGATGTGGTGCTTCTCACTATGCAAAAGCGAAAAAATGTGGCTCAGAAATAGAATTTTCAAGTAGGAGAGAGCGGAACCCAGATATGAGACCTACTCTAGACTCAAAGACTGTGCCAGTCAACGACGATACATACTCAGCAGTGGAAAATTCACAGCAGAACAACTTGCTGACATGAGAAAATGCGGAGTATGTACTTCGCTCGAACAATCCACATGACGAACATGTAGAACTTGAAAATGATGATCTCGTGGAAGGTTCATCGCTTTCCAGTGAAACCACACGTCAGTGGTGAAAATTCATCTGGCAATGAATTACACGATAAGGACATATGCGAAATCTCCTTCGGCGCGAGATAGAAAGTTAGTCAACTTCCGTTGAATCTCGCGAACCGTTGAGAATATACGAAAATGCAAAGCTAAAAGAGTGATAGAAACAGTGAATTCTGTCTTAAATGAGGTGTGCGAGACCCCAGGCAGAGATCTAGATATTACTGAAATCAATCACATCATATATGCAACTGGATATCTAGTATCTCAGATAATTTTGGGGCCAGCCAAGAACACGACGGCCGACAGCAAAACAGAGTAAACAGCTCTGTACCCCATGGATGAACAGAATTATGAAACGGATAGCCAACATCTGGCGCGAAATATCACTCTTAGCTGAGCATCTTCAAATCAACGCACACCTCTAAAGTTCAACGAAAGATATTCAATGTTGAACAAAAATACCAAATTGAAAATGACACCAGTAGGCTAATGGTAGTTGAGAAGCTAAAAGAGAAAATTCAAGCATGGGCTCAAGAATTAGACGTTACAAACGTAGAATAGATTTCCGTGTACAGAACCGGTTGTTTGAAACAGACGCGAAGAGATTCTATCGCAATCTGACTCAAAACCGAATGGCAAAGCTGTTACTCCTTCAAAAGATGACGTCGAAGCATTTTGGTCAGGAATCTGGGAGGAGAGCAGATCGTACAACAAGACGCATCTTGGCTTCAATCTGAAGTTGATGCTGCCGATGAACTTGTAGAAACAATGGAAGATGTTCACCAAGCAATTAAGAACATGGGAAACTGGAAGTCCCCCCGGGATTGATACGATCCAGATTTATTGGAGTAAGAAATTAACAGCAATACATTTTCATCTAGCAAAGGCTATTAATAAAAGTTTAGAAAATCCATAGGAACTCCCGGAATGGCTCACACGCGGCATCACGTATTTGCTACCCTAAAGCGGAGACAGCTCTTTGGCGAAGAACTACAGGCCAATTACTTGTCTGCCAGTACTGTACAAAGTTATAACTGCAGCCATAGCTGACAAAATGTACAACATCTAGATAAGAATCATCTAATGCCAGCTGAACAAAAAGGATGTCGTAAAGGCTCTTATGGCTGTAAGGAAATCTTGCTACTGAATAAAGTCATCTTGAATGATGTAAAGAAACGCAAACGTAATTTGAGCATGGCTTGGATTGACTACCAAAAGGCCTTTGATAGTGTACCACACAATTGGATTTTGAAGACCCTGGAGATCTATCGATTTCATCCTAGCACTTATTGAATTTTGCAAGGCTAGTATGAAGTCGTGGAGTACCAGGTTACTAATCCACAGCGGAAAGGAAGCAGTAGAAACCAGAAGTATTCAGATCAACAGGGGTATTTTTCAAGGAGATTCACTATCCCTCTGCTGTTTTGCATTAGTTTGATCCCACTATCGAGACGGTTGTCGCAAGCTGACTTTGGTTTTAAGCTCCATGGTGATGAAAGGCCAGTATCACATTTGTTTTACATGGATGATCTGAAAGTGTTTGCTAAGAATGAAGCGATTCTCTCCCAAATGCTGTCTGTCGTGAATGACTTTAGCAATGACATCTGCATGAAGTTTGGTCTTGACAAGTGTGCAAAAATCAATTTAAAAAGAGGGGAAACTCACAACGTCTGAGAACATTGAAATTGATACGCACACTGCTGATTCAAGATCTTGAGCCAGGTAAAACTTACAAATATCTGGTATTCGAAGAATGTGAAACCATCTCGAACGACAGAATGAAAGAGAGAATTCGTAGGGAGTATTATAGGAAGAGTGAGACTGGTCCTGCAGTCCTCTCTGAAATTCCAGGAATAAAATATCTGCAATAGGTAGTTTGGCGGTACCTGTAGCCGAATACAGTTTTGGACTAGTGGACTGGACTGAGCAAGAAATTCGCAGCCATGGATCGAAAAAACAGAAAACTGCTTACATTGCATCATGCTTTCCCACCCTCGAGCTGATATACATAGACTTTATGTGTCACGTAAGGAAGGAGGAAGAGGCCTCAGACAAATTGAGGCCTCCTGGCACAACGCAATAGTCGGTTGGGGAAGTATGTAGTCGGCCATTAATATGACCCTCTAATGAGGCAGGTCATGAAATTGACCGAAGAATGGGAAACAAAGGCATTGTTAGTGTAGCAGAAGCATTGCGAAGAAAACTAGGCATGACACGTCGAATAACAACACCTGAACTTCTGATGCTCCTAAACATGAAGTGTGAGACACAAAAATGTTAAAGAAATCGTGGAGAGACAAACCACTCCACGGACAATACCTAAAAGGAATGGACAAGGTGCAGATCAATAAAGATCAATCATTTATGTGGCTTAAAGAGGGAAGAAGGAAGCCAGAATCGGAAGCACTTGTAATAGCTGCCCAAGATCAGGCCTTGAGAACACGACATTATGATAAAGCGGTTCTCAAAATTTCCCAAGATGATAAATGCCGCATTTGCCAGGAGCAAGTAGAAACCATTGATCATATTGTCTCAGCTTGTCCAATCCTAGCAAGACCGAATACCTGAAAAGACATGACAGGGTGTGTAGCTACCTCCACTGGTAGATCTGTACCGCCCTCGAAGTTCCAAACACATGCCCCAAGTGGTACGAACACTCACCAAACCGGTGACGTCTGTTGGATTGTGTACGATATTGTACGACCAACAAATTCAAACTGATCGCGCGATAGCGGCAAACAAACCGGATATAGTTATCCGGGATTTGGCGAAAACATCGTGTTTACTTATCGATGTTGCTGTACCTTGCGATCAAACGTCTTAACCAAGGAGGCAGAGAAACGTCTTAAATACAAGAGTTTGGAAATCGAGATCAACCGAATGTGGGGCGTAAAAGCACAGGTCGTCCCGATAGTTATCGGAGCTCTTGGATTTGTTCCGCAAAATTTGAGTAAGAACTTGTCTAAACTCCGTGGTAATTCAAAAGACTGGGAAGTGCAAGAAATTGCTTTTATTTGGAACAGCCCACATTTTGCGTAAAGTATTGTAGAGGCACTGATAGTCGCCGGATCTGCTCCTTAGGTAGCTGGTTGCAACCTGGAATAGATTTTATATTCAGCCGACTCATAACATCTTTAGTCATGATGTAATGGAATAATAATAATAATAATAATAATAATAATAATAATAATAATAATAATTAAGCGAACAATATTTTTTTAACCTGAGATAATGACATACATTAATAAATTGGTGAACTTTAGTTCGGTATTATAAAACGTGCCGGATAATGTTCAACGTTATTTTGAATATCCCTTATTAATACATCCTCTTTCAAATATATTTTGCTTTGAAACGTTATTTACTTGGAAATTAAACAGTTTCATGCCAAAAACTTGAGTATAACTAGACCTTGGATTTTAGGACAAATGCCTAATTAGTTCCTTTATGATGTCGTGAAAAATAATTGCAGATGTTTACGAATCATGAGAGAATAGATCTACTGAAAGCGTCTAATATGTCCGCCCAAATGTCCTTAAAGGGCGGTTGATGCCCATTTTAATATGTTTTACCGAAAACTGCTTAAAACAAGTGATTTTCAATAACGATCATATTTAAATTTTGAAATTCGTTTAACAGAAACGCAAGAACTTTTCAGAAATGCAAATATTGTATGATCGAATACGCAATCGACATCGAACCGAAATCTTTCACCCTAAATACCGAACAAAGGAGCCCTGCAAGTCAACATAATTAAGATGTTTCACGCTCGTCTCCGATCAGCACGCACTTCTTAGGCAATTGCACCCATTCCTGGTGCAGCTGCGCTGTTGACAGGTTGAGGCTTATCGCCGCAGCGCGTCGTCTGCTAAGTCCAGGGAGAAAGACAGCTCAGGCAAAAGCCTTCTGTCGGGCAGGCGAAGGTTACAAAAAAGGCCAATGGTTAAACGGGTCGTATGGTGCATGTTTGTTTGTTGTTTTTTTGTTTTTTTTGTTTTGTTGTTTTTTTTTGTTTTTTTTTTTTTTTTGTTTTTTTGTTTTTTTGAGGGGGGGGAGACGAGTAAGAAGTTCCAGGAGAAGTGAGCATGTGAAACGTAACTAAATGTGTTTGCTCCTATAAATCTGTGTCAGTGAAAAGTGTATTTTCAGCCTTCAAAATGATTTTAATAGATAAGACAGCCTTTTTGTAGAAATATATATTATGTACTATACTGCTAATTATGTGAATAAAATATGCTTGTCTCTCTCCTAAATGTAAAAATACTTTTTCCTGCATAATAAAAATTACCTAATTTAATCCTTTTGAGATTGGTTCTAGATGCCAGAAATATAACTTTTTCATGTCCATTTTTTGCATTACTTAGTCATTTTTTAACATATTTTAAGTGACTAAAACGTCGATTCTAATGCCTGTTGTGCCTAATTTCGTAATTTTGTTGACTATTTTAGGTGCCTAAATCAAATATTTTTTGTTCCTAAATTCCGAGGTCTAGTCATAACACTCTAGTGTTATCTCTCAAAAAGAAAGAGTATTTCCCGTTTATTATAGATATAGATAAAGGTGGTGATATGAGCTATTTATATATGAGCCCCCTTGGTATCTTTTCATACATAGCAAATATTCCAGCAGGAACGATTTTAACAACTAGTTTAATAATTATTTTTGCCATCATAGCTCTGTGGTTCAGTTGTAAATGAGAGCTGATGTGAAACAGAGGTGTTCGTGTTTTCTCGGTTCTAAAAGCTTTGGAAGGCAAGCTTTTAGCATTTAATTTTAGTTTGAGTCTCTTAGACCGATACTGATTCTTAACGAATGAAATGCAATATGTTTTAACCCTTTGACTGCCACGTGTGTTAATCTCAAAATTACGCTGCCAGGCCACGCCCGTTTTTTCGCTACTCTAAATTTTATATTGTGCATCATAATTAAACATGTGGCCTCTCCTTGCGGGACAAATTTGTATCAATTTGATACTTATGGCAGTCTTAAACATTGTTTTTATGCATGCCATCTGTAATTTCGAACTATCAAAGACCGGTTTTAGGTTGAAGAATTTCAATACGGCAATGGTTGTAAAATGAGCCCCGAACTATAGTGCGTATATGAGCCCCAAAATTTAACTGTCACTACAACTTGTGTTCGTACTATTTTTGTTTTAGATGCCACCAAGGATCTAGGGACAAAACACAAAGTAACTAGTGGAGCTAGGGAATGCCACAGACTTTCTCGTACTAATTAGTTCCCTAATTTCTTTGGTCGGGGCTAACTGTTCGGTCGTGCCCCATCCTTTTGCCAGCTATCATCTATCGCCGCCCAAACATTTTCTCATATTCGCTCAATTTTTCGGTTTCCTAATGGCAGAAACGAAAAACTATTTTAAGAATCTTATTGAAGAGTATACCTTCGTCCTATAATGAAATTTTCGTTGAAAAATTTGGTGCCGTTTTTAGGAAAATGGCGTTTAAGTGTTACTGTAAATGGGAAATTTGAAGCCCTTTCTCACAGAAAACTATTGCGATTTCGAAAAACTTTATTGGAAGTCGTTTGAATCACTGCCACTCACAAATGCAATAATGTATACAAACCGCCGAAAATTTGCATATTAACAGCGTGAGAGATATTTTAAAAAAATGCATTTGTGTAATTTTTGAAGAAAAAAAATAATACAGCAAAATGAATTTTCTGTCATCTTAAAGAGTGCAATTAGCATTACGCATACAAAAAGTTTGAAGAAAAAAATTGGAGTCGTTTCTGCGAAAATGGTGTTTGAGTGTTTCTGAAAATGCAGAAATTTGAGCTCATTTTCACAAACAAATGTTGAGTTTTCGAGAATCTATAAGACATGATGTAATGCGCATGCACTCATAAATGCAATAATATGAACAAATCGCCTCTAATGTAAATATTAACGACGTAAGATACCAGTGAAAAAATACATTAGTGTATTTTTTGGTGGGAAAAACAACAACAAAAGAATAGAGCAAATTAGCGTCTATGTCATATTATAGAGTAAATTTAACACTATACGTCCGAAATTTTCCAGAAAAAATCTAGAACCGTTTTAGAGAAAATCTTTTTGATATTTTTTTTTTAATTTTACATATATTGGACGCAATATTGCGCGAGAAACTAATTATGAAGAAAAAAATTACTTCAAAGAAAAAGCTCTATCTTAATTTGTAGTTGTAGGAATACGCCGAAAAAATGTCAGTCTCTTGATACTTTCAAAAATTCAGATTTATCAGTGAAAATCGAACCTATGCCATCTTTATAAATGTATTTCACTCTCTTTTTAGAAGAAATTTAAAGAAAAGATTTGGAGCCATTTTTGAGAAAAGTTTGAACATGTCCCGAGAACTTCATGTAAAGTACCCCCAAAAATTAATGAATGTTTTTCAAAATCGCAGAGCGTCAACTCAGGCCAGATTGACAAAGGTTTATTCAGTTTGGAAAAAATCGTACCCATAGTTTAGGCGCTACTGTTGTTCACATACCAGACGGACGGATGGAGGTTTTGGAGGGGAAAAAAAATCGGCATCAGGGGACGTATATTTCCAAAAGTGTCTTTCCGTGGAAATCGATTTTACGCAATATTATTTAACATTCTGAATACTACGTATATTACTCTGTATATACGTACGTATAGGAGAAAATAACTAGTGCTACAGAATGCCACAGACTTTCTCGTACTAGTTAAGTTTCCTAATTTTGTTGGTCTGGACAAACTTACATTATCCCACCCTTTTGCCACCTATCATCTATTCGGCCCAAAATACATTTTTTTAAAAAAAATGTCTGATATTGAAGATGAAGTTATAGTTGTTTTAAAAACATCATTTAATTCATTTTTTTGAAGTCGAAATAAAAGTGGGGGCTCATGTTATCACCTTGCACAGTAGATTGCATTTTAATTAAAACAGTTTATTAATGTAATTTTTTAATATATATCCCACAGTTATGTATAAACATTTGTCATCATAATAAATAATATTTTCGATATTTCGATATACGATTCACTGAGAAAAACGCGTCGTTGAATTTGCAACTCGGACTGTTCAAATAACAATGAGGATCGTCACCTCTGTGATCAACTAATCTAATTAATAACATTAAATAATAATCAATGAAATAATTAACAAAATTGAAAATGTACATAATTACAGCACAATTAACTTAAAGCATTAATATGAACGCATATTTTTGTGTTTACAATAGCGCCCAAATTTGCCCCCCCCCATGAAAGATCCGAAATCCCACCTCTGCTTCACTGTCTGTTTCAGTTGAGTCACTAAGATCTGCATTGGGCATTTTGGATATTTTGTGACGACACAGATCGCATATTGCTTCTCCTACCACTAAATTTGATATTTTCTTCCGCATCGCCTCTTGTTATCTTTCTCTTACCCACCCGACTTTTGTGCTTCTCAAGTCCGAATGGATTGCAGCACCAAACCTTGTTAAACGTATTCACAATCTTTGGCATTTTCTTTCACGATGTATCATTGAACAGTAACACGCGAAAACTAAGCCTGTAAACTGGTGTCAGGATCCCTTCGAAGGCATCGATGGATATCCCTAGGAAATGAACTTGGCGGTGCCTGCCTACGACCTTACCTCACCCCTCACTGGGCAAGGGCACGCGACTTTCAACCTTAAGAGCAAAATGCGCGTATACTTTTTATTTAATAACTTACACATTTTTTAAGATTCCATCGCGACAGTTTGCAGAATGGTTATTTATTGGTTCTTCTTGCAGTGTGTAAAATATGAAAGAAAAGAAAATATTACTTTTGAAGAAAAATGAATTTGTTTAATTTATTAGCATTTTTTATTATAAACAAATATCTCAATCCTTAATATATTATCAACTGCTTAAAATATGATCATTTATCTTCAAAATAGTGTGCTCGTTTTTAAAGTTTTATTCATTTTTTGAACGTCATAATTATTTTCATTATTGAGTATATTGTGTCATCGTCCATGTTTAACCCGTAATTGTTGCTAAACTGCTAAAGATATTAATTCCATAAATTGTCTTTTAACTGTTCATCATTAGTAGATTAATGTAATAAAATATGAGAAAATCTGAGACTCACTGTCAGAAAACCTGAAATTTTGCATGAAATGACCCTATAATTTCTGCATTTTTTAAGTTTAACTAGAACTATTTCAAGATTTTTTTAAGAAAACATGTTTTGGTAGATCTACAATAGATATTTTAAAGTCTTTATCTTTTAAGAGAGAGGAGTATTCTGTGATTGACACGTAATGATTATTATTTTTAACAAAGATGCAAGTACTGCCATAAGCATGATGTTATTTGGCTATATGAGCCACTGGCTAGAGTGAAACTTGGAATGTGTGTGTTATCTAGTTGTTGTTGAGGTAACCAATGTTCACTAAAGCATAATATTGTTAAGTGTTGTAGGTCTTGTTTGAGTGACATTTCTAGATCTGGGAGCTTGTTTCTTAAAGACTGGACATTTTGATGTTGTACATAGTTATTTGTTTTTGTGTGTTGTGGGCTTTCCTGTCAAGTGTAGTTGCTACAGGTCATAGGTGGGAAGTGGTCTGCTGTTGCAACAAAAGTAAGGATTGGGATAAGGATTTAGACTAGAAGAGGAAGTTGGAACAGATGTGAGAGTGACAGGTGTGGCTGTAGGGATAGGATCATGAAATGGAAATGGTGGTAGGGGGAAACTTGGAGATGGAGGTGGTATTGTGGAGGTAGGTGCAGATGGTGGGATAATTGGGGGTGAGATGAATGGCAGTGAGGATGGAATAAAGCTCACCACTTTTTGAGTCAACATGGCACCAAGTTTGTTTGCCTACCTGCTTGAAGTGGAGACCATGTTTGGTAAATAAGTTTCTTGAAAGACTGTCAAGATCAAGTAGCGATTTTGGTGTCTCTCTCAAGTGATGTTTTTGATATTTGTTTGCAATTTAATTTCATTATTTGTGGAAATGTTGTTGTGCCAGGGGAACAGAGTAGTCATGATAACATTAGTGTGACTGGCAGTCTCTAGAATTGTTGGTACATGTTCTTACGTGTTAAATTTACTGCCATGATTTATGTAGTTCCGCCTACCTATTATTACTACTGTGTCATTTTGACTGATAGAGCTAGTCAGTGTGTGTAAGTTTTCAATTACTTGTGCCATCCTGGCATTTGGTTTGAAAACACTAGTAACAGAAAACTTTGAAGGGAGTTTCTCTCTCATGTGGAGGAAAGGTTCCTACCATGGGTATCTGCTAATATGAGTACTTAGTTTGAATGAGAGAGAGTGGTGTGTGTGTGTGTGGGTTTTGGTGTTTTAGTCTCGCCGTGTTTACTGGGTTTTTGGGCTTTTGAGGGCAGACTAAGTGTGGCCCTACATTGTGCTGATCTCTGGGATGGGTGGTTAGGTTGACAAGAGGATGGAGTAGTTGGCAATGGAGGAAAGGAGCTAGGATTGTTGAAGATGGAAAACCTGTTGCTGGTGGGGAAGTGGTGAGAAGTGTGATCAACAGAGAGTGGATTTTTATGCCCTAAAAAGTCTTGAAATATGCTTTTTAAAATATGCATTTATGACCTAAAAATTGTGAAATATGCACTTTAATATGCATTTATGACCTATGAATTCTGAAATATGCACTTTAATATGTAATTAAAATTAACAATTTTTCATTTTCTGTATAAGCCTTTCTTGATAAAATTCAGAAGCATTCTTGGAATGAAAAAATAGTATTTTGTGCAAACCTAATATAACCTAACTTACTTCTTTGGAGAAATAATTGAAGTAAATGTGCACCTTAGTGAAGTACCTACATTGAAAGCCTTCTTTCACTTTTCCTGCGTGGCTAAAAATATATGTCAAGAAATATCCTACATTTGCACGAGTATTTTATAATCTATAGAAAAGAAAAAAAAAAAAGGAAAATTGTGACACACTGTGATAACAATGAACACTCACAAATAGATTCTATGAAGACATGAAACGTTTTCTCTGTTTCAACAAAATATGCTCCCATATTTACGTGAATATGCCCCAACAAGAAAAATCTATCAAATATGCACAAAAGTGCATTAACAAATTAGTCTACAAAGCATCAAATTATAACCAAATGTCATGAAATTACTCTTAGCTATGCTTTGAAGCAGTGGAGAAAAATATGCAAAATCATAGAAATCCTCTCCCTAGTGATCAGTCACAGGTGGGTGACTGGGAATGTGTGCGTAATTACGCCTAATTATGCCTAGAAGAGCAGCATAGGTATGTGGAAGCAATGCTACACTAGCTTTGTGAACCTTTAGCGTTTTCCAGGGGTCAGCATGAGGAGACAGTACACCGAAAGAATAGATATCTAAAACCTGAAAACAAAACTATTTGTCTCCCTGCATATTTAAAGAAGCTAGCAGTAACAATGCTGGTAGTAGCTAGTGGTAACCATCCTAATATTTGATTAGTGGATTCTTGGAGACAAAAGCTGACAAAGAAGACAAATTAAAACTTAAGATTTCAGGATATATGTATGTGAATTTTATCTCCAAGATAAGAACAAAAGTGTTATTCATTAATCAGCCACAAGGAGAATTTGATGAAGCCAATCAGATCATTTGTTTGAGAAAAATGTTCTCATTAAATGTGTATTATGAAATATTTTATATTTATGTATGTTGTTATGCAGCTTCATTCACAAGCAATTTCTGCTATTAAAAATGGTCAATTTTCACATTTATTGTAACAGAAAGGCCTTATATATAAAGTTTTGTATAAGTTTACAAATATGGTTGTAGAATATTGTAGCAATTTTAGTAACCAAAATGCATTACCCATGGTGAATGTACGTTTTACCAACCTCAGAAATTCTGTCCTTCCAGATAAGTGGAGTCCAGCATTACAAATTCGTACAGTTTTACTTTCAATTCAAGCACTGCTGAGCGCTCCAAATCCTGATGATCCTCTAGCAAATGATGTTGCTGAATTGTGGAAAATTAATGAGGCCCAAGCAATAGCAAATGCAAGAGAATGGACTCGTTTGTATGCCAGTGATTCACATGACAAACTAATTTTGCTAGAACAGGCATCTGATAGCAGACACTAATGTTGATCCTAGTAAAAATGGTATGATTTTTTTGTATATGAGTTTGCTAATATGTATTCAAATTCTTTAGTTTTCTCTTTGCTTAATCAAACAAAAGTTTATATAATAAGGAAAAGTAATATTGACTGAACAATCTTCATAAATATTACAGTTTTATTAATAATTGTGCTCTTTCAGCAACACTCTTCTGAACCATATCCGGTGTGTCTATTTGTAACAAAACAATTCATTTAAAATCTTACTAATCTGTGGTGAAATATTAAGTTAGTGTAACTTCAATAAGATATATGACTTGTAACTATGTGTAACTGAACTGTTCTTAATTACCTTACTTATATTGAAACACTTCCCTTAGTCTTCCTATCATGACATTTTTCGCTTTCTGGTTATTTGCAGTTGCCAAGAGGATCAAAAGCATGATTCAATTGTGGGAGATATGCTCAAGCTTTAAATTATCAAGTATTGTTATGATGACCTGTATGTGTGGTTATACTTCATCTTGGTTTTTATTTTGCCTTTTAAGGATTGGAAGTGAACTTGTGTCCATAAACTTTCAAATGAGATGCATCTTTAAAAGTGCTACTAACAAGAATGTGTGAAGGTCATCTGTAATATAAACGTGTGATGTGACAAAAGTAGTCTGGTTTTTACTGTAGGAGGATGAGTGGGTCAAGGTAATAATATACATGAATGATTGTTATTTGGGCATAGGATTCTGGATACTATATAATCGAAAAGTATATTTTTTTTATTGAGAGTTCCTGGAAACCAGTATTCATGTGGAAAGATAATGTGATTAGCAATTATGAAATCTCTCATAAACTAAATCATTTGCAGATTTCACCATATTTTTGCAAATTTTCAATTTGAATTTGGATCCTATTTTTACATTATGGATTTTGGGTTTAAGCAAAGGGCTTGGGCTTTCAAAATCCATCAGTCTTTGTAAATTACAGTGCCATTTACTGTATCTTTCCATAACAGTAGAGATTTTTGTGGTGTGCCCTGTAATTCATGAGAATTTTCAACTTTCAATACATACTGAACATTCTTGGTCTCTTAAATGGTAAACATTTGACAAATTTTACCGGAATTTTACTAGATAATTGTAGTATTGGATAAATATCTTTGTTGATTAATGTCTCCTCTTTAAAATTAGTAAGGTTTGTTTGTCTTTAATATGTATGTTCTGGACAGGCAAAATCTAGTCGTAACAATAGAATTGTTGAATACTACCACAAGATATGTTATAAAAGACTTCTGGAAATTGTGATTAATTTACGTAATAAATATTAATGTAAAACCGTTTCTCATTAATCTCAACCAAAGAATATCATTTATTTCATTTATTGTATAAATACATTTGAGGTACCAAGATTTCATGCTGATTTCATCAGCCCTAAAACAGACTTGAGATGTTAGAATTGGTGTTTAGAAAGAGCCACTATTTCGTGATTGCAAATTCAGTATTTGATTTTAGATTGTTATTGAAATTTTAGACTGGGCTTATTAAATATAGAAACATTGTGTTTTCATCTCAGATATCTGGCTTTTTAATTGTTTTGATTAATCATATACCTTCTTGTATGTCATTATTTGATGATCACTTTATCTGATGTAGTACAAAGCCTTGTGAAGAGTAATGAAAGAATAAGTTATAATTTTCATTTAATTGCAAAGTTTAACCAGGCTTGGTATATCTTGCAATTATGAATTAAAACAAATCAAATTGTAGGACAATTGTTCATTTTTAATGAAATTTTAGTTTCACAGTATTCTTAAAGGAACTACTTCCACAAATATGAGAGAATAGTACACTTTATTCACTTTTGGTGTTGGATGCTTAATCCATTGGTGTAATGTGTTTTGAAAAGCAATCATAAATGTTTTTGATGAGCAAGATAGTTCAATTCAGTCCCAGCATTCAGTCTTTGTTGAGAATTTTAACCAAAATATGACAATCTCTTTGGAAAAATTGTGAACAAAGTGCTATCATAGTTGGTAAATATAAGCCGAGTATTGTGATAAAGATGAGAGAATGTAATAGAAGAGAAACATGATAAAAGTGTGTAAATTATATTTATATAAAGTGGCGGAGCTGATAACTTAGCTAATTTCTGTTGAGAAAATAACAAAAACATGTTATATTCCTAAGAACGAAGGTAAGAGTTATTTATTTGCAAATATCTGCAAATGAGGGACTGATTTGTAAGCCATTTATTATCTTAATTATTGTATTTAATTTTAGTAATTGTGCAAACACCTTAATTTTCACCAAAAAGTGGACTATCAACATTTTTTTCCATGTACATTGTATTTCGTGTTAATGTATGTAGTATTTGTCAGAGAGAAGATGGAGTATGTGAGACTGGGAGCATGTAGACTTGCAGTGCATATCAATCAAGTCATTCCATTATCAAAATGTCTGTGGTGTTGTTTGAAAATTGAATGATCGTGGGATGGACAAGGTAGTTCTTGATAGAAAACAGTTACATGTCTATGGATTCTCAAAATTTAAAGAATTATGCTTACCTTGTTCCTATGTACGTAGGGAAAATTTTCAGAGTGATAAATGAGTTGTGATGCTTTTGTCGGTTACAGTAAATAAACTTTCTCCCGTCTTCCAATGACGAAATGCAAAAGTTCAGTAAATTAAAGTCCTGTTTTCATGTGGTTGTGTGCTTTGAAATGTGGGCATGGTCTTGCATGTGTCATCAATTTCTGTTAATTTTGCAATATTTACATAATTTCTTATAGAGTGATGTGCATGTTAAAGTAGCTTCAGAATGATGTAGTCACTAATGGAAAATTCACCTTCATTGTCAATTATGCTATTTAAGTTCTTGCTTAAAATTTAGTAATTTGTTATGTTTACATCCAGCATTGCAAGTCTTATAATACTTGTTTAATGATTGTTAATGTGCTGAGGGTTCTTCCAGAATTAATACTGAACAATTAGCTGTATTGTCAAAGTTTTACAAAATGACTGAAGCAGGTGACCAGATTTTCAATTTAACATTTGTTTGGACATTTTCCTACATAAGCCTTTTATCTTCATATCAGAGAATTAAATGTCAAGTTTAGTTTCCAATGTTTGAAAAAAGTGTGGGTTTTCCCTACCTTTCAAACATGTGCAAATCATAAAAGATGAATTCTCCGAGGTTGGAAATTTAACAGTTCTATTTATCATTTTAATATGACTACTGTGCATCTCTTTTATTGCAAGCCACTTTATTGTCATTTTATGGAAAACTTACTGATTACATTTTTCTTCAGGAATTTTTTTTGACAGCCATTTTCAATTTTTAATAGAATGTTGATTTTCTGTTTCTTCTAACTAGAAATAACATGACATAAATAAGTCTTTAATTTAATGTGAACACGGTGTTTTCTGGGTCCCAGAATGGCATTTGTATGCGACTGTTAAAGAAGTATAATAAACTGGAGCAAATTGGTAATTATTAAAATTTCTTATTTTTTAATTTTTCTAACTTGGACACACATTAAATTTCTCAATCCTTCATTTTAATAATCACTGGAATCTCAACAATTTTTTCAACTTTTGCAAACCAACATATAGTCTTCCAGAGGCCACTTCTAGTTATAACAACACATTCATATCATTTTAATCATCATTATGTACTATTTTCTTTGTCATTCTCTTTTTTGGCTGGTAAGTGCTGTTATGTTTGATGTTTCTAAGGTTGGTTCCATTCATCTACATTCTCTCTTGTAATCTCTGGTGATTGATATTAGCCCTTCATAGATGTCATTATCACTTCATGTTTCTTCAAGTAAAATAGTACCGCCTTTCTTTCTGTTTCTATTGTTGCCCATTTGTTCTTTTATTTCTTCATGCAATTCTTTCTCCATTTTCAGTCAGTTTCTTGGTAGCCGTATTTTTTTCACGCTACTTTCTTTTCCGTTCGTCTTTTTACTTTCTCCCTACGGAGTAGAGAGAAAGGTAGGTAATACTACGCGAAAAAACAGCGAGTTTTCGGCAGAAAACATATTACAGGGCCCTGGTACGTACGAAAAAGCGGATAAATGCAGTTGCTAAATTTAGAAAAATCCTCTATCACGTGGTGTGGCCAGAATCCATTTTTTGTGGGTCCTTGATACCGAAAAATCGAACGTCTCGCATCTATGAACTACGCTAGTGGCTAAACCGTTCAGCCGATTTTCTCCAAAATTGATATTCCTCTATCGATCTGGCTGATGTCACGGCCCCTTGAATTTGAAACCGATATTCCAATTTTGAGGGATACTTTACATGAAGACCCTGGGATGTTAAAAAAAAAGTTCCATCATTTTTTATTCAATTTTGTTGTTGGATAGTGTGAAGGACGTTTAGGAGAATGGTGCACGTGTGAAAACTGCGAAAATTGCAAAAGTTCAAAATTTTTTCGGAGTCTTCTTACAACTAAAAATATAAAAATAGAGATTTTTTTCCCTTAACGAAATCTGTTCCTTAAAGATAGATTTTGAAATAAGGTCATGTACAATTTTGAGTGAAAATACGAGGGAAAAAGTATGTGCTGTTTTAACACTACTAGTTGTTTTCTCTCCATACTACGTATTGAATGTCGTAAAAGAAAGTATTGTAATGTTGCAACGCAAAGCGGCGATTTTTGGTCAGAAAAACTCGTATTGTGGGGTTCTGGAATCGAAAATACGTTCGTGTTCTTATCTGTGGTAAATTACTTCCTCTATCACGTTTTGTAGGACCTTGACACTGAAAAATTGGTTATCGGTAAAACCGTAGAACCGTTGGTAAACTCAATTTTATTCCATGGTAACATCCTCTGTGTGTCCGTGCGTCTGTGGTCAACTCTTACGTCTAAACCGTACAGGCGATTTTCCCCAAAATTTATATTCGATTGATATTTCCGGGCTCTTCACTGCTAAGGCCATTAGTCCAATTTGTGTAGTAAATGTTTTTCAGGCCTGGAGATAACGGGTGTTCCTGCCTCCGGGATGGTGAGATCCAGTGCCATACCTACAGTTTGGTTTGCCCTCCAGTATCTCACCCAACGGGGCACCGCCTCAGCCAGGACAAGCTCTAAATTCCCCACATGCACGGTAGTGTGGTGCGTGTAAAGTGTATGTGAATGTGGGGAGGTGACAGAACAAGGTAGAGGATGGAAAGATCGCGCGCGGTGTTGCCCTTTGTTAGGGTACCGCTTCGGCATTCCTGTGGTCATGATCGAAGAAACCACGGAAAACCACTGATCAGAGCAGCCGGCAGCTAGAATTTTCACCCGGATAGCGGCTGAATTCGACCCAGCTACGTAGCTGTCGAAAATCCGTCACCGTCGGGACTTGAACCTAGAACCTCCTGGCCGGAGTAGCTACAAAGACTGGCTCCTAACTACTTGGAGACAATGTTAGCTGTAGACGGCAATTCCGGCTCTGAACTAAACTCTAGCCGGTTCCGCAATTGATCTGCCGAACTGGAGGCCCTACGAATTTGAAACTGATATTTTGACTTTACCTAAAATCTTAACATTTCTAAAATTCTCGCAAAAATGCCTTTTTTTATTAATTTGTTGCATCGTCATTGATGCAGTGCGTCTCTTGAACCCTTGTTGGGCGTTGAGCGCTTGCGTAGAGTAATCCACCGTTTACTATCTTTGTCAAGTCTCGTAGTCCGTCATTGTCTTTTGTCCCTTCGGCCTGGGGCTGAGGATTCAGACGTTTTACCCAACCAGGAACCCGCGAGTCTTCACTTAACCTCCGTGCCTTCACGGGTTGTAGTAAACGAATTCGGCTAGCAACGCCAGCTCCGAATTATTTCTTAAAATTTTTGGGGATTGTGGCGCAGATCTCGTAAGAAACGGCGAGCGACGTTCCTTTGATCGCTAACACCAGCTCGATCTCTGTTTGGGCCCATAGTGTCGAATTTTTACCAAGGGCGCGAAAACTATGAAACATAGGATTGTCATATTCTTCATTCTTGTAACGAAAGTGAAGAAATGAGCTCACTAAAACATAGCGAACGATAACAGCCGTCCGCGAGCGGAATGGCTTCGTATTTATAACTTAGGCGAATTGTCGCTTTGCTACATTTGTAAAATTTTATGACAAGGCTGCTTAATGTGTCCCATGTCTTGTATGTAACAAAACATGTACCTAATAAATTGAAGACTTGCTCTTTAGTTATAGAGACCTCTGGATGAAATTGGATGTTGTGGATTCCTTTGTTTTAGATTAGGATGACTGAGGAAGTTTCAACCATTTTTCCCCCAGGGTTTATTGTTTATGAGTGGGGTGATAAGTTTCATTTCAGTGATTAATTTTTCACACTTTCTAAATGTTGATTGCTGCTAATTGGAAAGCCTCTCCTTTTACTCTCTGCAATATTTTATTTTTTAATGACCTCATGTCCCACTGGCAAATATGGAAGAGGATCCATTCTTCTTTCTTCAGGGTATTCTCCTGATAATTTGTATATCAAGGTAGTCCTTGGAACCTGAAACTTTGTACTAGCCCCTGCCATTCCATTTTTGATAACTTTTATGACATACCATGTATAATTTTTTCATAAGTTAAGAATTTAAGTATCATTGTTCACTTTCCCACAGTTTTCAGTATCTGAAAACAAACAGAAAGGGAATAATATATTGATATAAGATGACTAAGAATGTTATATTATTATTATCTATCAGTGCCTGACCCCCTGTGAAATAATGAATTTAAATACAGTGAACCTGCCATATGTGGTCACTAATGGTTCCAACAAAAATGGACCATTATTATAGGTGACTACCTAATCAAAGTTATGAGGTTACGGGAAGATTAGGTCTATGGTGTAAAAGATTCTCTTACACTGTGACAAGGTTTAATTGTGCTAATTGCTGTAAAATAAAGTATGTTTTCAGTAAAATCATTTTAATTGCCTAAAACTACAAAATACAAAGTAAACAACAGACTAGACTTGTATTATAAGATATAAGTAATTTGCTCTTACATGGATTTTACTAAATTTTTATCAAAAATTCTGTGCAGAGTTGTTTGTTCAGAGGAGTTTACATCTTGTTTTTGTTGCATAGATTTCAAAACTTTATAAAAATATTTCCTTTGTTTTTTATAATTTTTTTAAAAAAATTTTGTGTCGTACCACACTTAAAAATTGTCAGCACAATTTGTAGCAGAAATTTTTCTAGTTTTTAGGCTCTCTTGCCTTCTAGTGTTAAACATCTTCGATTTCATGAATGCAGTTTTCATCCCCCACCAAACTGAACTTGCAAGCAAACTAGACTTTAATGTGCAATTTACCTTCTGTGGGTAAGACTGTCCCATGAAATAGATCAAGAATGACCATCAGATCATTTCATAAATTTGGCATACTCCACCAGTCATTAACAAGTTCCCACAGAGGGGAAGATAGGAGGATAGGGTTAGCGAACTTAATGAGAAAGCTCTAGTATAAGCAAAGTGATCATGTTATTATTAAACAGACCTTTATTAAAGTCGGTTTTTGCCTTAAACAGAAATTAAACCTTTGGTAGAAGAAAAACTAGATGTCACGTTAAGTAATTTGACAATGTGTCCCTCTGCTGAAAGATATTAAATCAACAGTATATCCACTGCTCTTCTGCATCTTCTTTGTTGTCATCATTGGGCTTTAACATCAGTATTACAATTAGGAATTCACGAATACCCCCCATCCTCAGTATCAATCACTGCCTTTTGACATTGATGGATCTGCAGCAGCCCTTTCTCCTTTGCCCTACTGAGAGATATAGACCCATTGCTTCGCTCTTCAGTTACTTATTCTATTAATTCAAAATTGCCAGAGATGACTGCTTAGTAGAGGTCAATCTACAAAATGTGCCTGGCCACAGAGCCAGGTGGCCTCTCAAAACAGGGAATTTTCACTTGTGTCTTATGAAGAAATCAATTGGTTTAAAAAAAAAAGTCCATTAATTGAAGCGACCACTTAATCAAATGATTGCTTGAGCTGGTTTCACTTTATTCTTCAACCATGGGGAAAATACTATGATCATGAATGTGCTTTAATAAAATAGTTTAACTAAAAAAGATAATTCCATTGAATAAATCTTTCCAGTGCCTGACACCCCTCTAACCTAAACAAGGTATTAAGGTAGCTAGTAATGTTCAAATCAGGAACAATATGAATAAATACTTAATTCATTAAATATAATATTAAACTTAAATGAAACAAGAAAAAAAATGAAATTGCATTCACCCTGGTTCATTTTGCTTGGCACAGTACCCATCACACACAAGATGAAGCACAATAAACATGGCAAATATGACTTCAAATGTTTCTCCCCAAAATGGCATCACAAGAGTGATTCATTGCCACAAATATGTATTTACAAAATGTCCCTCCTTAAGGGAAAAATATTTTTGTTACCAATCTTACAAAACAAAACTCCAAGTAATCATAATATAATAAAGTTGTTAGTGTATCATTTACCTCGCTTTCGAACTCTGCACTTACTGTGTTGAACACTGCACTTGCATTACGTGTTTTCTTAATGTATTAATGCAAAAAATGTATGATGTTTCATGGAATTCATGTGATCTTTTACTTGTCTATAAATGAATACTAATGCTTAAATCACATAAAAATGGATGATTGTATACCACACAACCCTAAGAAATTTGTCTTCTTTGTGGAAGGTTTGAGTATTGGTTGTGGGGTTGAGACTACCAAAAAAAAATTTAAACTACAATGTTGTAGTGTAGTCTTGAGAGACTTTACCATGGCAATATTATTGTAAAGCATGAGAATTAAGCAACTATATAGTTCATTGTGATATTTTATTTAGTGAACCATTTACATTTAGTATGTTGTTTCTGTGTAATGTTTAGATTATTCCTTTTTAATTTTGTATTGAAGATTATGTTTTGCACTCTTGTGTGGGAGATAAAAATTCACTTGCATGCTTGGGATTCTATAAATGTGAAAAAACAAGATGCATAAAATATGAGAGAATACCAAGTTACATAAAATATGTATTAGGGGTAAATTAGGGGTCTTGTTTCAACCATTATTTTTACTACCAAGCAGTAGTATAATATTTTGAAATATTGTAAAAAGCTTAGAATGTTGAAAAAATTGGGTTGGATGAAGACATATTTCAGATATTGTCAAAAGCATTCTACTTAATTTCCAACATAATTATATTTTTGTAAATTACAAGCATGTGAGTGATTTTTTTTTTTTCAAGTCTATATTCTGACCAAAGTTATGAAACTACACATGTCTAATACTGATATTGTATTCATATTGCATTTGATACACAGTATTACAGTGTTAATGTATTTGGTGCTTGTACCTAGTAAAAGAAGCAATAAGTATATATTTTTTTTCTTTAATATCTCGTATTCTACTTGTCTCCTCCAGTTTAATCCTCACATTTCTGTTGTTTCCATTTCTAATCCAGTTATATGTTTCTTTATTACAAGCATGATATTGGCTGTCTCGTATTTACATTATAATTGAGTTTACATGCAGTTAAACTTCAATTTTTGAACTCCCTTTACACATTCAATATATTCCTACATTGTTTCTTGAATTTTCATAATGAAAGTTGATGTTATATGTTACCACAGTAATGCCTTGATCCAAGTCTGATACTTCAGTTGAATGGGAGTTGGTAAAGTTTTTTTTTTAATTTTCTCGCCTTACTTAGAAGGAAAAGTATTGTAATCATGCGCCAGAAAACAGCAATTTTTCAACAGAAAAACTCATATTGCCAGATCAGCACCATTGTGATTCTGGTTCAAGAGATTGAACAAGAACGGCAAAATGTCAATACCATTTTTTAAGTACATATTTTAAATCAAAATTTCAAAAAATTACAGTGTTTTATATCCTATTCTCATCATATATTATATGTGCCTTTTTATTAATGAGAAAAGCACAACGTTACTTCTTATTAAATCTTGCTCATTTTTATTAATAGACATTTCATTTTAGGATGATATTTTACCGAGTAATTCAAGCGATTCATCTTTAGCTTCAGACGTCTTCAATTCATGTATCTAAATATTTTAAAACAAGATGTATTAAAATTGTTACTTAAATAAGTTGTTCATATTATAATAATTGTAATAATAATTCTGTATTATCATTGATACTTATTCCATCAAACAAATTAAAATTGAACCTAATAGAAAAAATGTTGATTTAATTGGCCGTTTTTTCAAAGGACTATTAAATTTTCAAAATTGAATTGTGTTCAATTGAGTTGGGGTTTATTAAACTCACTGTATAGTGAGAGTATAGGCTTCTGTGGCTAGAGTCAATAGCTGCTTAGTTGTCCAGGGCAAACTCTGTCCTAGGCACAGTTACCAATGTTTCAGCTGCCATTCTGCGACCTTCCTCAGGGAAAATGCATGTGTCTCCCAGACAGCCAAGCAGCTCACTGTACAGTGATTTTATTAACTAGTTTGGCAATAGCTAATTGAAATTGAATTCAATTATTTTCTTTTGGAAATAATAAATGAATATTGATCATTAATTGTAATATAAATATTTTATTGATATATAATATTTATTTTTATTGTTATTTTTAATTAACAAAACATTATTTGGGAAAAGGTAAACAAAATCATTTTGTATAAAAGTATTTTACATTGTCTTGAAATTCCTATATTATCATATACATTACTTTTATTATATAGATATTAAATTAAATGTTCCATTAAAACCTGTCTAAAGTGGAACCTGGATAAGGTTCACAAGAGAACACTTATGCATCGCTATATAACCTACTATTCTCCCTGATTTACGTAATAATACCCTAAATTAATTTCCTAAACTGTTGAACGCTTTGAGGAAAGGGTTCAAAAGTTTCTGCTGGCAATCTATTCTATTCCGTTATCGTTCGATTTCTGAAAGAAATTTTCCCGACATCTATTCTCTGCAGTCTTAAATTTATTTGTGCCTGTGATCCCCTCTACTGATGAATGTAGGAATACATAGCTGCCGATTAATTTCGTTCCAAGCTGGACGACCGCTACAAGCTTATACAAGGCTTGCTACTAATCGCCGTTTCTAGTGAATCCCACCCTGCCCTTAAATCCCACCCTGAAAGTAAATTTAGGTGCCCTACGCTGAATTATTTCCAAATTTTTCAACTGCATAATTTTGTGCGGATTCCAACAATTGTTCCATATTCCATTATCGGACGAACAAGCGATAAATAAGCAATTTCCTTCGTGTTTGTCGTACTCTTTTTTTAAGTTGCGCATTACAAAGTGAAGAGATCGCCAGGCTTTCCCAACAACAAAAACGTACGTGATTTTTCCAGGTTAATTGACCATCGAAATGGATTCCTAGGTACTTGCACGAGGAAACTCTGAGAATAATGTTATTTAAACGTTAATTTGTTTCTCTGTAATTATGACCCCTGCAAAAAGTGATGGATTTATTTTTAAAATTGTTTATGGACATTCCATTATTTTCCGCCCAGTAATATAACGCATCAAGATCCCGTTGCAGCATTAATCTGTTTTCGATTTAATACTACGATGTATTATGCAATCGTCTGCAAATAGCCTAACATTTGAGATTAATTGGACTGGCAGATCATTGGCGAACGCTAGAAATAGAAGAGGTCTAATGACACTCCCCTGCGGCATTCCTGACGTAACGCTTGCCTCAGAAGATAACTTGCCCAATTCGGACTTTCTGTTTTCTGTCTCGCAGAAACTCGCTAATCCACACCACTACCCTCGGGATCTATGGGTGAATTCATTAATTTCTGTACAAGACGATCGTGTGAAACGACATCGAACGCTTTGGCAAAATCTATAACTACTGCATCTACTCTCCCGACCGCGTCAGTTTCATCTGCTAGATCCTGAAATAGCGTGACTACCTGACTTTCGCTTGAGTAACCACTCCTGAAACCGTGTTGGCCATCGTAGAGCCATTTTTTGATTTCCCATTCGTGCTTAATGCAACTAGAAATTAGATGCCCCATAAGTTTGCAGACCTCTGACGTAAGACTTATAGGCCTATAATTGCATAATTTAGTTTTGTCTCCTCTTTAAAAAAATTGGTTATAGTTTAATTATATCCGTAGAACTGTCGTCTCGACCCCATGACTTACCGTTTTTCATAAATTTTACTTTATTCCGTAGAACGTTTACTTCAATATTAAACTGATTCGCAACCGAAGACCCTTGAATAAGTGGATTGTCCGTACTGCCTTTGAAAAACGGAACTGAAATACTTATTAAATGCATTCGCTTTTGCTCGATCGTCAGTAATGAGAGTGTTCCTATTTTCACGAACAACTGGGGATATCTTCCATCTACGAATATATTTATAAAATCCGGCCCAGTTATTTTCCTTCCCATCTAGAATATTCTTTAAATATGCCTCCTGAGCAATTTTCTTTTCTCGGTCCAATTCGTTTGGACGATTTCGAAAAATATTCATATGCTCGCTACTGCGTTTTCTGTTCTTAAATGCCTTTCCCGCTATCCTCTTCATTCGCCTAATTTTTGGATTGTAATATTCTGGATCCGGATTATTTTTTAGAATTTTGCACGGAACAAACTTTTGTAATGCTTCGTATATAATATCTTTGAACGCGCCCCATATTTCTTCCATATCTCCCTCTGTTCACAGAAAGCGATCGTATTGTTTCCTAAAAAACTTGAAGCCCGTCTACATTTCCTTTTCTGTATTGCCATACTTTCGTTCCTATTGTAATGCCTTTCCTTGAAACATTTCCGTGCAAGTCAAGGAGAACCGCTTTGTGATCGCTAATGCCCTCAACAACTTCACAAAGTATGAAAAGTTCTTTCGGCCTAATTAGGTGGACATTCAAAATCGCATCCTGCCGCGTCACGTTCCGAACTACTGCGTTAATCCGCGGTCCCAAACTAGACTGTTGACAAGTGTTTGGACTTTCCCTTCGCTCACGGCTCGCTCCCAGTTAGGAATATTTAAGTCGCCTCCAATAACAGTAGGATGGCCATTTTCGTTTCCTGTTCTCTGAATGATGTCACCTAAAATGTCGTATCCGTCGTATAGCATGCAATTTCTAATATAGTTCCTGACGTAATAATTTTTATTTCCATCATTTCAAACACTCTACTGATCCAATCTAATCTAATATCCATCCCTGCTTTGACGCAAATAAAGACTCCGCCCCTCTACTATTTCTATCCCTCCTAAAGATCTTGTAATGGGAATGAAAAATTTCAGAGGATCCGATTTTCTCAGTTAACGACGACTCAGTCCCTATCATTGTGTCGGGATCGCAGGCGTAAACTAGATTCCAAAACTCTATTTCTTTATTGATTATGCTACGACAGTTCACCTGCAACAACCTAAGGAACCTTTTCCTCACCTGGATGTTTTCTCGACAAGGCGCTTCTCTCGAAGTCGCTGCCGCTGCCGTCGCCTCCGCCGCCGTCATCGTCTCCGCCGCTGTCGTTTTGTTCCTAGTTGCATCCGTACTCTCAATTTAGTTATTAATGATGCAGCGAAATTAAATTTTCATCTAGTAGATTTATTTTCTATTATCCAAATTCTATTTGTATTTTTTCACCGTCAACTGAAAGGGGGAATATTCTAACAAAAAAATATTGTTCAATTTACTCTTAAATCCATTTCTACTACTCAATGGGAAAGCTGTATTGAAGCTATCTAACCAATGCGATTTGGTTAATGTGAAGTTTGCCAAAGTTTATCAGAAATCTGCAATGAACAAAATTAAGATACATCAATTAGATACAGTATGAACCTGAATGTTTGTTGGTAAAGTTTCAAAATTTTCAGTTTATTTGTTCCCTTGTTACTTGGTATGAAATCTTGTCACCAGAGAACATTGTCTCAAAAATGTTGCAAAGTCTTGATTTACCTATCTCATTACATATAGAACGTTTAGCTCCTCTTAAAACGAACATTCAGACATATAAAAAATAATGTTGATGAAATGACAAGCACTGCAACTGAGCTTGCTAAGTTGTGTGTTGTAGATGCGAATTTCCCCACTGCTACACGTAGGCGAAAAAAGAAAAATGTTTCTTTATAAATATGACGAGAGCAGGGTTACCAGATGTTCGTATTTAGCAGGACATGCCAGTATATTAAGCGATTACCTTGGCGTCCGTACTTATTTTCCAAAATCAGCAATTTGTCCGTATTTTCATGTTACAAATAGCGATCGTCTTTTCAAACACTGTAATCTAATGTTATTTTTCTAATTATCTATTGCTAAGTAAGTAAATTTTTAAAATGACATTTGCTTACTTTCTTTACTGCAATCTTTTTGACATTAAGTTAGTGTACCGTGTGCCAACATTGCATGGTGGTTCTTAGCATGTTAAAAATCGATCGTTTCTATTTGTCTGAGCTTTATGTCACACTCCGTGGGCCGGTTGCATAAACGTTCGATATGGAATCCATAAGCTTATTGATTCTATAAAATAGTCTACAGCGGCAAAACGTGTTTCTGAAACGACCAATACGACTTATGGAACCTACAAAATGTTCTATATCTTATAGGTCCTGAGACATGTCTACAAATGCTTATAGAGTCTTATAGCTTATAGAGTAAGCAACACGGCGACAGTGCGCACTGCTGCAAGCATCTGTTTACTAGTGTTTGAGGTTATTGTTGGTTCTTGGTGTCCGTGTTGTGATATAATATGTTTTCAGAGTTTTATTTGGTGTGTAGGGTGCGTTTTCGGTGTATTTTTGAGTGTTGAATTTTAGTGAATATTATTCATAGACATATTATTTTACTTTTTATTTAATTCTTACTACAGTTTATTCTTTAATAAACTGTACTTGAATAAGAATTAAATAAAAAGTAAACTAATATGTATGTATGAATGAATATAATGCAATAAAACGAAACTGCTACTGAGAACGTATAGAGACAAACCAACACTCCGCCAAAACCACCTCGCCAGAGCTCAGCAGCTCTAAGAACGTGGAAAACGAAACACAGAATACGTACTATTCCAATATCGACTGTGTCGCTATCTAGTGGTGGCATTTTGAAGTACTTATAGAACCTATAGTTATATATTCCACACATTTGCTTTATGCAACGGTGAACGGCGTGTGGAGCCTATACATTTTATTTATTTATTTGTCAAAAAAGTAAAAACTGTATATGACGTGTGGGGAAAGAGATTTATCTGCGCACATTTTCTTGAGGGCCAGAATTAATTTTTAATCAATTAATTAATTAATTTTGTAGAACCCATTGCTATGGAACCCGTATGGAAAGCTTTATGCAACCGGCCCCTTATTTAGTAAGTCGTGAGCGTGCCTTTCTCCGAGAATTTTGTATTTCAGAGTTGGTAGAAATAAAAGGAAAAAACAAGTCAGAATTCCACGTCTGACTTGAACTGAAGTGTGTCAATTTCAGTATAGTTTGTGGACTTTACTTCGGTTTTTCTTTCTTGGCGCACGGGGGGGCGTCAACAAAATGGAATATCTCACGGTATTTCGCGGTCGTTGTCCATTGTGCCGCCAGGAGTCGCATGACCACCAGGCACTGCTCGATAGAGTCGCGATAATGCGACTCTTAGCGGCACAACCGAGAACGACGCGAAATACCGTGAGATATTCCATTTTATTGACACCCCCCCCCCGTGCGCCAAGAAAGAAAAACCGAAGTATAACGTAGGGCCGTTTTAAGAGCTTTGGGGGACCTAGGGCCTACGTTTTGGCCTAATTTGGGAGCTCCCTATTCTTACTTTCACCGATCTTCCCTCCCCCAATTCAAAGACAAGTTTTGTTTAAAATCTCTCTCTTGTTTAAAATCTCTTCTCATCAATGAGTGACATTCTCACAGCAATCAGCAACATTCCGTATTATAAATATTATCCAATAATGCGCATCACATCACTCCGTTATGCCAATTTTTTGCGTATAGTTTTTTTTGCGTATTCATCACTTTTTTTATTTTTTATTTATTTATTTATTTTTTGAAAAATAGTATTAAATTTTTTTTTAAGAACTATCGGGGGCCCTTGAATATTGACGGCCCTGAGCCCGGGTTTATCGGGTCCATGCGTTAAGACGAGCCTGCACGAACGAGTGTTTGGTGTTCCCTGTATGGTATAATGAAAAAAAAATGGGTATACGTTTACTGCTGAGTCGGAGGTGAAACAAATAACACTTTAAAAAGGGTGAAACTGTTGACGAAGTAGATGTTTAGTTGGCAAATCTGGAACGTACGTGTCTGTTACTAGTCGTTGTTTTACTGTCCTGCATTTTAAACTTATTTGTCCTTCTTTACACCCATTCTTATCTGGTAACCCTAGGCAAAGGTCATTGTGTAACACTTGCCAGTAAGGAGTTCCATTTTGTGTGTAGAATACCACTACGAGAAGGCAGTGAGATCCTCCTTCAAACGGCAGGCGTCGTTAAAATCAGTAATCCTGGCACAAATCTCGCATCATCGGCAAACAAGATTTTACTAAAGGCTCTAGCCGGATAAGATGGTAAAAAGTGTCCCCGCTCGGAATCGAAAAGTGAATCTTTCCTGAGAGTGTGACCACGAAAAACATTTTTTCATGGACTTTTAAATTCCTGCCCCCCTCACATCCTCCGTAATAACGAAAAACCTGTTTTTTTTACTTTATTTTTTACACTGACTCCGCCGCATCAATTTTCATGAAAAATAATGGTTATTTAGGTAAAATTTACTGAATTTTTCAAAAATAATTTTTAAAAATTTATTAGCCGCGAAATTCAACCTTTTAGATAGATTTGAAAATTTTGGAATTTTTTAAAGAAAGTTGTTATTTCGCAGGGAGCACGAGAACATTTTCAAATGTTGCCCTACAAATCATCTATCTTCTGGAATTTTTTCAGATTTTTATGAGTGGTGTGCCATGTCTAAAAAAATTAAAATACATATTTTTGTCCCATTTAGCGTATTTTCATGTATAGAGAACTTTATAGAAACATGTAATTACAATATTATTTGTTTTCTAGACATTATATTTGCAATATTAAAAAGATAATGTCAGTAAATAATTTTGTCAATAATATTTTGACCGTTAGATATAATCGCACCAGATGGTGAACAATTTTGTTCAGTTATTTTTAATAACTTGAGAAGTTCGAAAAATTATCAATTATAAAGAATTGACTCTAATTTAAGTGAAAATTTCTTGAGAATTTTAGATGCAGTGGTGTATACTAACAAGCTAAAAAACTGATTAAACAGATTTTCTATCATATTAAAAATACTCAAAAGCTTAAATATCAAAACAGTAGCTTACTTTTATCTTTCTACACTTAACTTCGTCTTTTTTATCCCTTTTTCTACAAAAATAGCATCTTCATTATTTTCTTTTAATCATTTCAGATATATTTTTATGTATGTGACGGTAATGGACAGCTGGATTTTTTCAGGGTGGCCGCTGGGATTCGCGAGTAGAGGGGGTAGCTGAAGGTGGTGGGGAGGGAGCCAGGAGGCGGCGCACAGTGGTTGATTTCCAGAATCTAGCGGTATTTAAATCAAAAATGCATATGCTCAAAACGAACGAAAGTCCACGTGGATGGGTTCCTTATAGTCTTGCCGGGACTGTATCAGTCGCCATAAGTGCAACATTCATTTCTCAGAAGAATGGGGGGGGGGGGGGTCTGTTCGGTGACCGCTTCCGAGCCGCGCGCTCAGCCGTGCCTCAGCCCTGCTTTGACGCGCTTGGTGTTACTGCTTCCTGACGTCGCGTTGTTGAGGATACCTTAAATGTTCGATATGAGCGAGAATCCGGAAGGTATGTTCTTTAAAATACACTATTTGTTAATAGAAAATTTTACATTTTTGGTAGTATTTTTTATGCAAAATTATCACCATGTATTTGAGAGAATTTTATTAAGTGATCAGAAATTTAAACAACGTTATTTTGAGTTGCCAGCAATTGCGAAGAATGTTCTTAGCATGATTTTATTCCCTAAACCTTGTGAAACAAAATGGTGAAAAACGTTTTTTGCCCTAATTTGCCCCATTTCAAAAAAAAATTGATTTTTTTCAGATACTTGCACAGTCACTCGACGGGAGCTATTCGAGCTCTTGCGTGAGGGTGAACTCTCTCGTGCAACAGATTTACGGAATAGAAAAATGCTAATGGAGTATGTTTCCCGTAAAGTTCTTGGAAATATTCCAGAGGTAGTATGAAGTGAGAAGATTCGGAGATTCACCTGCCAAATTACTGACAAATGGAAGGCTTCCAAAAGAATGGCAGACAGGTTTGCGGCAAGGAACTCGGCATGGCTGGACGAAGCAATAGTGTGTGTCAAGGAAGAAGTGCAGAAAACCACAAAAGGTAGGCCTGAAAAAGAATTCGCTTCATGTTCGAAGAGAACCAAAAGGCGAAAAGTACAACCACTCGTTGTAGAGCACTGTGCGGAAGAATTACCCGTGGCAGCTCAAGTTAGCTTTATGTCGCAAGGCAGTAAGGATGTAGCGGAAGTGATTGAAGGAGCTGTAGATAGTACTCCTCGCACTGTGAAGCGAATGAAGACAGCACGTTTGATTAATGTGAAGGAACATCCTACGAGATGTTACACTCCAGACGAGGCACTTGCAATGATATTTGACTTAAAATTATCGAAGAAACAATACATTGCTTTACATGCTTTACGTGGCGCAAAAGAACGAAATTGTAGCGTATATCCACCATATCATCAAGTCCTACAGGCGAAGAAAAAGTGCTACCCTTCTCGCTCTACAACAATTAGTGAAACCTCTGCCGAAGTGGAACTACGAGATCTTCTTGACCATACATGCGACCGTCTGATAGCGTCACAAGAAAATATCTTTGCAAGTGCCTTGGCGGAAACACAAGCGACGTGTTTAGAAATGGTGTGCAAGTGGGGATGTGATGGAAGTTCGGGACACAGTCAATATAAACAGACCTTCTCAAGTGATTGCGCGAAAGATTCTGAGCTCTTTATGTTTTCCCTTGTGCCTATTCAACTTACATGTCAGGAAGAAGGAGCCATTGAGAAACGCACCATTTGGCAGAATCCAAGAACATCATCCACAAGATTTTGCAGACATTAAAATTCGAATTTGTCAAGGAGACACCACAAAGGACAAATGCAGAAATTGCTTGCTTAGAAGAAAAAATTAAGAAACTTCAAGCAACAAAACTGAATATTGAGGGTGCTGATATCCCTGTACATCACAGATTGTTAAAAACTATGGTGGATGGAAAAGTGTGTAATTCACTTATGTTGCAAGCCTCCTCTCAGAAGTGCTATATTTGTAATGCATCTCCGAAGCAAATGAACAATTTAAAACAAATTTTAAAAAGACCTTGCAGTAAAGAAGCTTTTTATTTTGGTCTCTCTCTACTTCACGCTCAGATTCGTTTTTTCGAGTGCCTTCTTCACATTTCTTACAGACTACAATTTAAAAAATGGCGTGTTCATGGATCTGAAGAAAAGATGCAGTATAACTCTAGGAAAAAGCAAATAATTGACAAATTTTGAAAGTAAATGGGTCTGCTTGTGGACATCCCAAAGCAAGGAAGTGGCACAACAAACGATGGGAACACTGCTCGTCGATATTTCCAAAATCACGAGCAGTCTGCTAATATAACTGGAATAGATGAAAGTCTGATTCGCCGCTTCTCCATTGTTTTACAAGCATTGAGGAGCGGATATGATGTGAACACGGAGGCTTTTAGAAATTACGCAATTGAAAACGGCAAAATTGTACATCAGTTTATACGGATGGTATTTTATGCCTGTAACAGTGCATAAAATATTAATTCATGGCGCTGATGTCATTAATGAAATCATTGACCCAATTGGACAACTGTCCGAAGACGCACAGGAAGCACGACACAAAGAGTTCAAGTCATGCCGAGAACGAAGTACTCGAAAGTCATCAAGGGTACGTGGCAATGAAGATCTGCTTCATTTCCTACTGATTTCTTCAACCCGGTAATAACAAGCATCCGGCCACTACCTACTAAGAAAAAAACAGCTTTCGACAGAAGTTCTGGAGTTATTACATGTTCCTGGAGCTGGTGTGCCACGTGAAGGTGGAATAGCTGATTCAGAGAGCGACTAATGTCAACTATTGTAAGTTTTCTTTGTTACTATTTTTTATAATTATTTTAATTACTCACTTAATTATAAATTCGAACCATTATATTAAATTCTGAGTTAGTGTCTCGTGAATCTTTAGTAGGCAATTGCATGCACAATCTCTTATAAGTAGGTCCCACATTGATAATCTGACAAAACTTATCAAGACTCCAGGGCAATGAATTTATTATTATACTACTTCATTACATTAAAATATAATGGAAATGACACAAGGAATAATTCTGACCATTTGCAACATCGTCGGCCTTACCGTTCTCTTGATAATATTTTAATACCGCTAGATGAAGGAAATCAAACCACTGTGCGGCGCTCCCGCGCGTCCGCCCATACTAGAAGCATTAGCCTACCGCATCATACGTGCTAGCGAACTTGATTGAAAATTAATTTGCTTTAGTGTCTTTGTTCGGTAGTGGAAAAAACACCAAATTCATGTGATGGCCTGGCGCTGCTCGCATCATCTACATCTTTTCCACAGTCACTTATACCCGTTTCCTCAGTATCATAACTAGCATCATTATTATTGCTAGCAGCAGCCACTCACCTAACCTTTTGCACTCGTAACAAAGCGCATAATACACCTCCTACAGCTCGTACGGCATGTTAGAGATGCCACGAGAATAATGGCTACTAGCTCGTATCAGTAGGTAATGTGCCCCGGCCTACCACTCGTAGGGCATGTCTGAGATGGCACCCTAAAATCCCTAATTAACTCGTTGGGCATGCCACAGATGCCCACGTATTTTCCTGGTATGTAAAATAAAGTTTTCATTGTTGAATCGATTTGATTTCTTTGGTCAAAAAAACAGTAGAAATGCCTTAGCGATGACATGCCCTTAGCGATTCGAAACGGAAGAACAGTTCTCTTTGCGGATGATACAATATTCTTTGCAATAAAGAAACCGTAAATAGTACAATATCAGACGTTTCAAATTGGTTCCGTAATAACAAATTAATAGTAAATGAAAAGAAAACTGTTTCAATACAGTTTTCCATATCAAATAAAAATTCTGTACTCCATTGAAATGAACGGTGTGCCATTGACTGATGTTAATGTAACAAATTTTAGGTCTATCAATTCAGTCAAACCTCAAATGGAATGCCCACTTAAATAAATTGAACACAAAATTAAGTTCATTATGCTACGCGTTCAGAATTCTTTCAAATTCCGTCAGCCTTCATACTGCTCGTTGTGTATGTTTTGCGAATGGTCATTCCTGCTTGAGATATGGCATAATATTCTGGGGAAACACATCTTATAGCTCCCAGACTTTCAGATTACAAAAAAAATTGTACGAATAATAGACAAATCCAACCTACGTGATTCTTGTAAGTCACTCTTTATTAATCTAGGAATTTTACCATTACCTTGTCTCCTGATTTACGAATCAGTAGTTTTTGTCAAAAATGGCTTACTTAAGGGCGGTAATATATTTTCAGCAAACGCCGATGTCTATAAGTATAACACACGACGTAGTAATCATATTCACCAGGTGGCAGTATCAACAGCTCACTACAGAAAATTCACATACAATTCATGTACATACTCTACAACACTTTGCCAGAAGACATTAAACGATTAAATTCGATAGAAAAGTTTAAGTCCCAAGTAAAATCTTTTCTGCTGCATAACTGTTTCTATACAATTCGAGACTATACCGAGCATCAAAAAGGAAAGTAGAATTAATTTTAACAATGATAGTTAATGTAATTATTTATTCATGTACATTACTCTACAACACTTTGCCAGAAGACATTAAACGTTTAAATTTAATAGAAAAGTTTAAGTCCCAAGTAAATCTTTTCTGCTGCATAACTGTTTCTATACAATTCGAGACTATACCCAGCATCAAAAAGTAAAGTAGCATTAATTTTAACAATGATAGTTAATGTAATTATTTATCATTTGGACTGTATAATTCTAAAGAACCTGTAACAAGTATTGTACCACAGTTTTCTGGGTTGATGGCCCCCATCTCGATCAGGTTTTTCGTCCAGTTTCCCTAATCCTTGAGCAAATGCTGAGATGGTCCCTTGTTTTGCTCTGGACGTAAATGTAACTTCACTATTTGCGCACGTCTTCTGAATTTCAGTGGGAAATATAGTTATTCAAATTATCGTTTTTCATATTATCGCGGCAAAAAGTATTATTCTTTCATGAAGAACATGAGGGTTCAGGGCAGGAATTTATAGCTAATTTACCTTTGAAAATATTTTATTATATAGGAGCGAATTTTTTGTCAACAAAACTCGAAAAAACCTCTCTTTTCTGTATTCAAAATTCGACTAGAATATGGTTTAGGATAGAGACCACAGAATTATGAAAACGTGCACAAAATTCACTTCTCCCCATAGCTCGTCACACGCAGTTTTTAACTGTTTTTGACGTAAATAAATAAATAAATAAGAAACTGTATATGACGTATGGGGGAGGAGATTATCCGGGTTACTCTTCTATTTTTAAACAATGGCGCAATAATGTGAAAACGAGCTGGAACGGGGGAATGCCGAGTATATTATTTTAAAATATGACTGAAAATATTGTTACTTAAATTAACATATAACTGTATAAAGTTGTCTCTATAATTTATAATTAATTTGCTGCTTGATGATGTCATCGAATAACAAGAATGGTGAACCTAGCACAAAGGTTAAGTTTACAGACGAAAGAAAATGTATCAAATTTATAAAGTTCATTCGCAAAACGTATGGAAACAAATCTACAATTAGAAATGAAAGAGAAGTCAGAATTGTAAAAGAAAATTAATGGCGAGGTAAATATAAATAATATTTTGTGCTATAATTGTAGAAAAAAATAATTTTAATAAAGGAAAAAGATGAAGAACTCCCCGTAACTTCAAACAAACCTAAATTCGGTATTTCGTCGCAACGATTGCCACCTTCTGAAAGGTATTCGTAATCATAGTCTGTAAACAGCAGTGCGGCACTTGAAGTTCCAGTTCAAACATTACCACAAACAGTAATTCCACTACGCGTAGCTGCAAAACGAACTCTTGCATTACACGATGATTCAAGTGATTCTGATTCGTTTAGTTCTCCTCAGCCTATAAGTTCGCAGTCATCTAATGAAGGTCCGACGTATCGCCAATCATTATTGCCTGAAGTTATACGATCTGAACACGTTATTTTACCCATACAGAGAACAGTGTGTACACATAAATATTGTTGTGTTTGTGGATTTTACCAAAACTTAAAAGTGGGAGCATTTGAGGCGCGGATGCAGTCATTTATCAAAAAGAAAGTTTTTATTCCAGAAGGAAACCGATGCTGTGAAGATCATTTAATTCAGGTTTAAGCACAGTTGAAGTGAAGGAATTATCAAAATACTTTGTGTGATGCCAATCAGATGTGATGACACTTATTTTGATCAATTGCACTATACCTGAAAATGATTTGGAGAACTTTACAGGTCTTGATTGGCACAATATCAAATATTTAACAGACATTATGATTTCAATGAGAAATTCAGAATTCTCTTACGCAAGCGTTGATAACACTTTTATTGAAGTTATACAGGAAATTCAAATAAAATAATTGATCTTTTAAGTTTAAAGAAAGAACAAGTTTCAGAATATTGTGATGCTGTGCTGAAATCTTTCGAAAAAAGAAATTTTACCAACAGATTTCTGATTGAGTTTTGTAACTCGTAGTGATTTAATTAAAAATCATACATCTCCCATAACACAAAACATTTCCGACGCAGAGAACAAGTTATTAATTTTTGATGGAACATACATTCAGCCAGTGGCGTAGCGTCAGGGGACGCTGAGATGCTGAGCATCCCCGTATATAAGAACCTTTAATACTGTATTGATAATCTTAGAAGTGGTCTGTTGAGCGAAACACGTTTTGTATTAATTTAAAATTGATTTCCTATGATTGAATTCGGCGGGCTGTTGAAGCTGGCCTCTGATTGGTTGGAAGCTAAAATACTTCAGCGTCTGCCGCCAGATTGCGACGAGCAATGACGCATGCGCAGATGGCGAGGTCCCCCTCTCCCCTCTTCACCCCTGGCCCAGAGAAACCCGACTGCTTTTACGCTAGCGTCTACTGCGGAAAGAAGCTCGTTTGTGCACGAGAGCGCAGCACACTTCAGGCGTTCAGTAAATTATCTTTCTCTCTCTCACTCGGGAGTCCCCGCTTGGTCATGGGTACAAACTGTAGAAATTGTGCCTGACTACTATTTCTTAATTAATATCCAAGAAATTGTATTATCTCTTAAATAGATTACATATTATTTAAGTCTGCAATGTATAAATTAACAAATGGTCTTATTGCCATTCGCGTATAAGAATTAAAGCTGAGCCATTGTATAATTTGCTTTGAAGACATCGGCAGCCCTGACTGCTGTGAGGATTTTGTGGGAAGCGCCTACACCGTCGTAAGCAATCGAGATCGTGGAAGTAGTCCCAGTGTATCTGCCTTGTGTTGCGTTCGCCTGTTAGACGAAGTAGTTGATAGTGACATTTTGTGTGTTATTGTTGAGCATCCCCAAACGTGTGAGTCACGCTACGCCACTGCATTCAGCACGAAAAAAGCACGAATAACGAATACCAGAGAAAGGCTTATTCTAGACAAAATAAGACTCCATTATGCAAACCATTTACGATTTGCACAACCGATGGTTTTATTGTCGATATTTTGGGACCATTTTATGCCACTGAAAACGATGCTACGATTACGACAAACGTAACATCCGATCCACATAGTCTGAACAGCTTATTACAGGAAGGAGACTTTTGCGTGGTAGACAGAGGTTTTAGAGACGTCAAAAATGATTTAGAAGATAAAAAAGTACATCGGCGGCGGTAAATGCTAGCGCCTAAACCGTTCTGACGATTTTCTCCAGAATTGATATTTCTCGAGGTGCTCGAGTAAGGGAACTGGAAGCCCGGCGAGTTTGATACTGTTATTTTTATTTCTCATTTTCCAATTTTTATGAATCTTTGTACTCGGATAGCATAAATAACGCTTAAAAGAATGGCACAGTCTCGTTTTCGTTTAAATTCATGATCATTGGAAAATTGCATAAGTTCAAACATTTGTCGTCGTCTTCTTATACCTATAGTATTGAAGATGGATACTTTTCTGACAATAAAATCTGCTGTTGAAATAATTTAAATTAACATCATGTACAATTTTTTCAAAATATGAGTAGTTTTCGAATAATTTTGCGTGAAATTTCTGCAATTTTTAAACATTTTTGTCTCGAAAACGGCTCCAGTTTCCTTTCTTTAAATTTTCATCTCGTTTGTAACAAAAAGGGGCGATTGTCTCATTTTCGGCAAACTTCCCTTACTTTCTGAAAGTTAACATTTCAAAACTACACAATTTAAGAGAGAGACTTTTGCATTAAACGAAGCCTGTTGTAAAAAATCTGCTCTTTAAAAAGATCATGCACAATTTTTTGAAAAACGAGTAATTTCGCGCAATTTGAGCTTGAAATGAATGCAATTTTTGAACATAAAAAACCTATCCTCAAAAATTGCTCAACATTTTTTCTCCAAATGTTATGTAAAAAGCTGCAGCTAGTCTCATTTCCGGCGAACACACTGTATTTTCGAAAATCGTTAGACTTAACATTAGAAAACTTCAAATTTGAGGATATGTGTGACAAAGTATGTTCTATTGTAGCCCCACTCTTTTATTTAATGCATGGCCTGATGTTCTCAGATTTTGGCTAAGTATTTAGAAACTTCTCATGTTAAAATGGCAGCCATTCCTCCTCGCCAGCCTTCACAAAGGCATGAAACTGAGCAACTAAGCAGGGAATGATATCTTTAATAGTGTGTTTCAAAATCAGACTGCAACATTAATTTATTACCTGAGGACGTTCATAATAATTATACTCATCGTTATAAAAAAACCTGCACCCAGAAGGACGAGTCGGATTGCGATCATTGTTGGCAGGCAGGTAGAGGGTACCACGTATACAAAATGATTACTCTGTCACATTTGTAGGACCAACATTTATTGCGCTACACGCCCACACACCGTGCAGGTTAGTATAGCATGCAGTCGTCATGTTGGCGAGCACACGCGTCCAGACGTTGGGGCATGGAGTTGTACAGGTCTCGAATGGAGTCCTGTGCTAGTCCATCCCATGCAGCTTGCACCTGAGCGCGCAGTTATTGCAGATTGGTGGGTAGGGGTGGGATCCTGATCGCACACTCCATAGCACCTCAAACTTTCTCGATCGAGGAGAGGTATGGTGTTGCGGCTGGCCGTGGCAGAGTATCCATGGCTGCAAGGCATGTTCGGGAGATGATTACGGTATGCGGTCGCGCGTTGTCCTGTTGAAATAGGGCGTGGGCGTTCACGAACGGCAGAGCCACCGGTTGAAGAATCTCTTGAACGTACCGTTCGGCTACCACGGTGACTCCGAAGAACACTAACAGTGAACGGGCATCATTGTATATCGCGCCAACACCATCACACCAGGCTGGCGGGACGTGTGATGGGATAACACAAACCGCTCGTCATGGCGCTCGCCACTGCGCCTCCAGACACGAACCCGGTGGTCGGCGCCCTCAAGGCAAAAGCGGTCGTCGCTGAAGATGACCAGCTGCCAGTCTGCATGGCCCTAGGTCCATCGATCCCGACACTAAGCGAGTCTGTAGCGACGTGGCTGGGGTGTGAGTGGCTTGCGTAGTAACGGTCGGCGAGCGGCGAGCCCTGCGTTGTGCAACCGCCTGCCAATGGTACTAGCACTTACATAATGTGATATAATACATAATGTGGCAAATATATAATGTGACAGTGCAGGTTGCACAGCCCGCTGAATAGCACCTATCGTTGCCGTTGGATCTGTTCGCAACTGGCGGACAATCCGTCGGTCTTACCTCATCGTGGTGCGTGGCGGACGTCCAGATCCTACATTTCGTGTGTGCGTGCCTTCCTTAAAGCATTGGCGCCATCAGCGGGCGATGGTAGTGTCCGTACGACCGGTGTGGCGCGCAATACGGCGACAGGACAAACCAGCCTCCCGCACACCCATGATGCGGCCCCTCTCGAACGCATCTAACTGGACAACTGGCTTTCGAACGCGTCGCCTAGGTATAGTGTACGTGCAGATGACGCTCTGGCGACGGTACCCGATGTTGCAATGGCCGACGCGGCTGTTTGAGGACCTCTTATCTAGACCGCTAGTCACGACTTCACGCACCTACCCCCGACCACCCAATGCACGGCCGCCCGTGAAAACGAAATCATTGGCTTAGCTAATGGTGAGCAAAATACCCACAGAGTTTGCAGCGGATCAGTAGGATCCCTCGGGGTGCAGCTTTTTGTATGACGATGAGTGTATATATGATCAAATGTGGACCAGAACAATATTTCAAAGGTGTGGGCGAAATGCAGTTCAGAATCCCATAAAATTTTTGAAACATTTTTTTATTTGTTAGCTTGAATATAAAAAAAGTAGAAGTACATTCATCGGAAAACTGCTTGTCTGTGGAGAGATGAATATACAGTACTTTTTTTAATAAATTGAGTAAAATTACAAAAAATAATGGCTTGCTGGGAGCTATGCCCGGGGAAGCTATGCCCTTGCCCGGGGGAAGGGAAGGGACCCCCTGCCTCTGGATCCGCCGTTATGGAGACTTCCCCACAGGAAGATGTTGCACGGTTGCTACAGATGACACCACTCTAGATCCCGAATGGACAAACGTATGCATAGAAAATTCAGAATTTTGAATTTTTTCGGACCAACTTCACGGGGGTGTAGTTGATCGTAGTTGTCTTCCCATTTGGTCGCAGTGGCTTAAGTTCCATAGGCACCGACAGGACCATGTCCGGGGGCCCCGTGCTATTTAACTCCTCAAATTCAGAACGAAATAATAAGCCTTTCATCTGAAACTGGGTGTGTTAAAATCATAGAAGAAAGTGCCTTTTTCTATTATAATGGACACAACGGAAAACGTAATTTTTTTGTCAAAAACCGCTCCATATTTTTTGTTTAAATTTTCTCCACGTGTGTAATAAGGGATGACGACAAATAAATAAACTAGTGATGCTACAGGATGGCACAGATTTTTCGCAGAACAGTATTCTAATCTCTTTAGTCTGAACTACGCTTTCGGTTATGAATGTTTCTTTGTCAGATACCTTCTTTGGTCGCCCAAAGGACATTTTTTCACATTCTCTGTATTTTTCGGCTTCCTAAAGCTAAAAATGAAACCACCATACACATATTACTATTATATTATTGCAAATGCCAGCGAGGCCGCGGTCGCTAAACGGCGAGCATGGACGCAGCTCTTTGGAGGGACGCTTCGCCCGTTCGAGTCTTGGTCGGGGACAATTATTTGTCTCAATTCTCTGTTGTCGAGATAATTGAGAATTCTGGAGACTTTATTGAACTTTATTGAAAGAATTCTAATCACAAATATTATTAAATACGATAAATGAACTGGAAGTACCTGTATGTGGTTTTCGAACTTGCAACTTTTCAACAATTTTTCACATCTCTTCTTGGATTTGTAAAACGTATTAATTGTTTTCCCATCAGGCATTTATCATTTGATAGCTCTGTTCGATTCATTTTATTGACTGTTCGACCCATATGGTGCGTGTGTGGCGTAGTGGTGTAACTGCCAGCACGTTTACTTCAAGGATCTGATTTTGAGTCTAGGAGCGGAAAAGAATTTGCTGGTTGAAAACACTTTCGCTGGTTTATGTAGTAGTGTAATAGCATTTAGCAGCATTAACAAACAGTGGTAGAAAGTATGTACTTTACAGCACCACTAGTTTTTAAATTTTGAAATGTCCGAGGGGATCCATGTAAAGTACCCCCAAAAATTAAATATCGATTTCAAATTCCAAGGGATGCGACATCAGCCAGGATGATTGAGGAATACCAATTTTGGAGAAAATCGCTCTGAACGGTTTAGGCGTTAGCGTTGGGCGTAGGCGTTAGCTTCAGCCAGAAGAACAGACATATATTTTGGCCGTCAATCGATTTTTCGAAATGAAAGACGCAATAAACATAAGTTCTGACTACAACATATCTTAGAGGATCTTTTCTATATTTAGCAACTGGATTTATCCACTTTTTCATTACCATGTCCCGGCAATAAGAGTTTTTGTGAAGAAAACGCAGTTTTCCGGCGCACGATTACAATACTTTCTCTTCTTACGTAGTAAGAAGAGAAAGTAAAAAATAAAAACCATTTTTTACCATTTTGTCGCGTATAAATCACTTTAAATATATTTTGAAAATGTCTGCAAGAATTCTGTGCGCTTTTTTAGTGTTTATTGTACATTTGTATACATTGTTGTAGCACCCAATTTTTTGACGTTGAAATGCATACTTCGGTTTTTCTTTGTTGGCGCACGGGAGGGTGTAAATAAAATGGAATATCTCACGGTATTTCGCGTCGTTCTCGGTTGTGGCGCTAGGAGTCGCATGATCGCGACTATATCGAGCAGTGCTGGCGATCATGCGACTCCTGGCGGCACAACGGCGAATGTCGCGAAATACAGTGAGATATTCTATTTTATTGACACACTCCCGTGCGCCAAGAAACAAAAACCGAAATATAGTTACAAATTGCCATGTTCTTTAGCTTTAGCGATAAATGAATGAAGAAAATGAAACGACATTTTGATGAACTTTGCGAGAATCAACGACTCACTGATGGCGAACAAAAATACAAACTTAAGTGTTTACTATGGATGCCTAGACATTGCCATTAACCACTTGGAGCGACGATGTGTTGGGTTGAAAAATACTGTGGCAATTTTCTGTGTTTCAGCCGCAAGTTTTAATAGCTCTTTCGAACGATGAAATTTACGAAGAAGCACAAAAACTTTAATCAAAATACCCTTCAGATGGTGTGGAAAACTTTATTTTCTTTGCGGATTTCTTCTCATTTATTTTCTTTGCGGATTTGTTTAGCGAGTCAAATTAAAAAAAACTAAAATCTGTTAAAGATCTTGCAAACATTAATAATTGAACATTGTTCATTATTAACAAATTTTAACGATTTTTTTTATAAATTACACCTCTAGTTTTTAGTGTCTGTACTTGTGTACTTTATAAAAAAATTATAAATGTATAAACATAGACGGACAATTTTCAAAATGTTTTCCCGATGTTTGTACAGTATTGACATTATTTTTGACACTTCTTGTCCCTGTAGCCAGCACTGAAATAACGCTTTCAAAATTAAAGGTGATTAAAAACATTTATGAAGTACTATTGCACAAAACCATCTGAGTAATTTAAGAATTGATGAGCACATGAATTGAGCAAATTTTGAATTATATCATGAAATTACAAAAATGATAATTAATTTTCTGAAATAATTTATTGCAAAAAATGTTTTTTACACCTAAAAATTAGTTTATAATCACAAAATTAAATAAATTGCCTGTCTTTATCTGGTGGCACCCATTTTGTGTCGGTCCAAGGGCCTCCTCTGTTGAACTTACGCCACTGTTTGGTCGCAAACGTTTTCGGTTGTTACCGAAGGTCTGGGGACCTTGCTGGCAAAGAAAGCATTTTGACATCATGAAGGCAATTATGCAACACTTGTGGTGTGTGAAGTTGCGCGATATCTTGATCGAGTATGGGGTTTTAGTGTGGCCTAGGTGGGCCCGTAACTTTCTAGATATATTTCTTGGATCGCCAATGTTTCCTAGAACACCACTAGTGGAGATCGGGAGTCGTATGCAATGTGTCACCCCACACCAGAGACTCTGGTGGAATGACGTTCAACAATGAATTTTGGATTTGCGCGTGGCCGAGGATGCCTTCACACTCGGATTCAGTGATCATCTTGTGCAGTGTTGTCAAGGTCGGTGCCACGAGTGGGAGTCCGTGGCACGAGTGCCACGACGAAATCGCCCCTTCATGCAGTTCATTACCCCGCCACCAGGGACAACGCCATCCCTATTGTAAAACGGTGGACTTACTAATAGTTCCCTTTCCCGACGCTAGTTGCGCAGAGAAGCTCGTGGCATGGCACGATGCCACGACGCCTGCCACTGCCACTAGTAGCAGACCTTGACACCACTGATCTAGTGCAAATAATCTGAATTCGCTGTTGATCAACCGATGCCATTCCGCAGAGCGTTTATGTTTCGTGTTCAGAACAGAGGCGCCGACACGCCTATCGCTGTTGAGATGTTCTGTTAATGGGTGACAACATAAGGGTCGACGCGAAGGTAAGTTCTGTTCTGCAAGACGCCGTTATATGTACCAGCAGGTACTCGTTTCCTCACAGTTAATGGGACGTTTCTGCAGATGGTTGCCTGAGATGACCTTCGATCGGCTCGTGCTTGACAAACATCCTGTCTCATGGAGTTCTGCAAAGGTCTTCCAAAGACTTCATGTTGCTCCTGCGTTCCGTCACACCATCCATTGCTCCCAATGCCGTCTTAACGTCGACGGAGCGAGCTAAGTGGGAATTAATTTCTCTTGCATGACATGCCGTGTGCTTAACAATCTTCACTCTGGACTATCGCACCGGGAGTCTTCATTATCAGGTAGGTCACTGTCGTTTACTTTCTTTAATTTTGAAGACACTGGTTGTTGTATTCTTGTGACTATCTCCAACTTAAAAACGGTGTAAATATCTATAGAGATGCCGTCCTAACTTCGCTCTTGCACAATTCGTTCGGGGTGGGTTCCACTTCTTTTTTCCTCTCCAAATCAGTACCGGTATATAATTTGCCAGAATGAATGTTATGTATCTCCACGTGATCTCTCAAAGTGAGATATAATTCTCTCATCCTTTGTAGGAAAAAGTGTAGTTGATGGATGTATGACAATTAATTTCACATTTTCAATCTTTTATGAGCAGATATTATTTAGTTGTAGGAAAGTATTTCATTACCTATTCAGGGAAATGAAAGCCATGAAATATGAACCAATGAAGCAATTTGGATTGGGACTTTCCCACAATTAGTGAAGTCAATACATTACCTTTAATATATTATTTTTTTATATTGTGTTTTGTATTTTATGTAAGTACTGTGATCATGACAAACATAGGGTAAACAAAACAAATTAAACTTGAGACTTCAGTGATTGTGTATTAAACTTAGAAGCTCATATTGTTGTCAAATTTTACAAATAAATTTCTTTATAAGCCCTTTTTTCATTTTTGAAGCAAATAACTGGTGCACTATATTTGTTGAAATTATGTTATAACTACCATATTAGAAAACATTGACATGTTCTACATGTTCTTTTTAATACATTTTGCTTGAATCTCAGGTGTACAGACACAGAATGAACGGACATCCAATGTAAAAATATAAATAGCATTGGGGCTAAAAGGAGTGTAAAAATAAATGTGTTTTATATCATTGTACAGTAATTTATTGTTAATGATTAATACAGTAAGTATATGGTGATGATCTATAAATGGTTTTTTATTCTCCTGTGATCTTGGGACAAAAATACGACCTCCTAAGCTCAAAAGATGTGTACTGTATTTTTGTTTTTGTATGTTATGGACCAGGTCTGGTCCTATCAAGGCTGTACAACAGTAGTTGTTAATATTTATAGTTTTTGTCTCCAAGGAAAATGACAAAAAGATTGCAGATGATATATAATTTTGTAACAAAGGACATGTCTCAGTGCTAGAACACACTAGCTCATGGCACTGGAATCAATTTCATTGGAAATCTTTATTTTCAATGTTTATTTTGCATGTGATAGTAAGGAGGGAGATTACTAAATTTAATTATGTATTTTAAATTTAAATTTAAGAACGCATAAAAGCCACACATTGTAATGATGGAGTGATGGGATGGAAGTAGGCCTACTAACCACAAGCCACTCTGCAAAAAACACCATTGATGGCCTGTATCAAGGATGTTAAGAATAAGTGCACAAGTACTTGAGTAATATTGGAGGGGAAAAATCTCATTAATTATTTTATTGTAAATTATGAAAGGACAGTGAGATAATGTATGTTATTACATTAATTTGGTGCATTACAATATTTCAACATCAGTAGAAAACAGGCTGTAAGTTAGAGATTTTGGACATTGCTTTACTTTGGAATAGTTTGCATCTTACATTTCTCTTATCAAGTACGAAGGTTGTTCAATTATGTACATGATGTGTTTCATAAAATATTAACTTCTTGAAAGACATTCATTATGAGAAAAATAATGTCATCTTATTTCAAGTTAGTCTCACACAATGCAAATAACACAACGTTTTGTCATATTTGTATCCCCTCAAAGTTCTAAAAAGAAATATTACATCCACTTTCAATACTCCTTGCTGCAAAAAGTTATTGTTCCTTGTGGAAACTAGCTTTTTGTATGTAATTTGGTGAAAATTATCATGGGGATTTTTGTACTTTCATTTCTGCAACTGGGTCATATTTCTACTTTTTGTCATATATTTGAAACTTCTCATATTATTTTCATGTATTTTTAAATGTTTGTCAAATTTACAATTTCAGTTTTTAAATTAAAAGCAACCAAATATGGATTTCAACATAAATTATTTCAAGAATGCTTAATTGGATCATTCCATCTGCTACCCATGAAATGTGATTTACAAGTAATTTAATTTATGGCTCGTAGGTGGCCCCCATTGTCATTTTTATCCATTTAAACCCCTTAAACAAAAATATTCACTTGTTTATATCTGGAAAGCATTTCCATGAAGGTTATCATGTTATACACCTGACCCGTTTTTTTCCTTTGTGTAACTTCTACCAACTGCTGAGCTGTCAGCCGTCATTCTTTTAAATTCTATGGAACCATATATGAGTAGTAACGCGGCGTAGCGTCAGGGGACGCTGA
>JAHLJT010008446.1:88691813-88813994 GCA_031308135.1 Acheta domesticus | reverse complement strand
GATCTTGTATATGTAATTCAGCACTATAATTATTACTCTGAAAATATCCTCTTATAATCCAGAACTTATTTGAAATTCATAATAAATTGTACAACATTAAAGTAAAAATAAAACAAAACAAAATATTTTCCCAATGAAAAGTATTTTAGCAATAAAATGCTATCTTTTAAGTCCACCCATAAAACCAATAGAATTGTTGGTAAAAAACATTAGAATTGTGCATATATCACAGAAACCAAATAATTGTTATAAAATTTTCAAAATAATAGTTACTATACCTACATAAAAACAATGCGGACAACTAACAAATATCTGCCATGTCAATATCATTTTTCATTGGAACTTATGGTCAAAGTTTGGTTCTAAAAGAGAAAGGTAAAGATAGACAATATGCAATTTTTCGGGAAAAAAGCAGTGGCTTTATTCTTAGCCAGAAAACCAGATATAAAATCTATGCAGTGAATTTATAATTAATAGCATCATGACATGTTAACATGATGCATTTTCCCCAAACAATTTTTATTCAATCATTTGGGTTATTATCATTCAAGTTATTAGTAACACACATGCACATTTAGGTACCAATATACATGCTTGCATATACATTTACCCTCAACAAATACACATTCAAACATATACATACATTTGCACACCGTTTCAAGCTAGTTGTAACTTTCACCTCCTTTCTACGCAATAAATAAAATTTTCCATTTACAATTTATATAAAAAAAAAATAAACTACCTTCTTAAACATAATACTTAGAATGTAATTTACCACACATTTACGTTTCTTTAAGCCCAATTTCCCAACAACCAAGTTAAAAGTTTTGTGAAGTCTTACATTAACACAATCTATACTAAACTGTAATCTGAATACTGAATTTGTATGCCATGTTGATCTTGACCTCAAATTAAAATATTTTTGGAGAATTCAGCGGGTAGGTCAATAAAAAGGCTTTTTTCTACATTGTCAATGTTTTGGCCATATACTTTGCCTGCTTCAAGGCTGTTTTATTAACGTTGCATTAATGAACATATGTAATATACAACATATTTACAAAAATTAGTTTCTCATGGAACCAGGAATACAGATCCTTTCCATCGTGCAACAATCCTACAGCCTTTAAGCAGGCCAAAATGTTGGCACTGTAGGGGAAAAAAAAAGAAGATATTTTATAGTATCTTTTTGTTGTTTTTTTAAGACAAAAACAAAAATACTCCATTTATTTGCATGTATGGGAGTTACATACTTCAGGCGTCAATCAACAGTATAAAAATGGAAATTCCTTATTTAAAACAAAAATGCTATAAAATAGTTAAGCTAATCAATGCATAAGACAGTTAAGTCAGACTTGGCCTACAATGACTAAATGGTCTTATGCATTGATTGGCTTTTGTTATTTTATACTTTTTATTTGTTTTAAATGAGGAATATTAATTTTTATATTCACACTGACAGCTGAAGAGGCATGTAAATTATGACACAGAACATTGTTCCATGTAACTTCCATACGTGGAAATAAAAGTGGAATATTTCCACGTCCATTTTTCCATAAAAAAACAACAAAAGATTACTATACAATATCACATTAAATAAGACAACCATTACTGGTTATTATCATAACCAGAATTCTTTCACAACTTTATAATCAGAATAATTTATTTCAAAGACAATCCGAGGACAGAAATTATCCAACTCATTGCTTTATGCAATTTTTCTGTGATACACCAATTTAATCTCCTTTATAATAGCCTGAATTATGAGGTTCTGGTTTGAATCAAAGCATATACACATAGAAGCTTATGATAAACTTAAAATGGCCAAAGAAGTGAATCCTGTTGTTTCTGAAATTTAATTGGTGAATAACATTTTTTAATTCTTTTACCAGATTACACTTTATTCATTTATAACCTAATACCATTATTCAGAACCTCTCTAGTAAATTAGTAATTTACCTCGAGTATTTTTATTTTTCCACAGTAGTTACAAAGTCAGTTTTAACCAAAATTATTTTAAAACTTTTATAATTTTTTTTTTTTCAATTCTTGTTATTTTTAATCCTTCTCCTTATGTACATTGTAACTTTCTCTTTAATCCGGGAGTGCCCGCAATAGGTAGACTAATGCCAGTGCTCTAAAATATAGCTGCACCTTTTTATGAATACAAACTATCTGAAGCTCTATTTACTGAAATAAGTATTTTATTTAGTTTGTATACGTCCCTTAATGCAATTGTTAATGAAGCCTACACTGCAAAAACCTTGTCTGCATAATTATGGTGAGAAAAGTAGAAATTGATAAATAATTTGGGCATGTTCTAAACTAACATATATTTAATATTTTTCACAAAAATATTTAGAATGTTTTTTTTTTTAATTTTTTCATTTTGCAAAGTTCGCATTGTTTTTCATTTTCCTACAGCACCCTGCACATCTCCTTCCTCTTTAGAAAGAAATTGTGACAGTTTATCCTAGATAAGACAAATGATTACATTTTCTGAATAGGCCCTTGTCATAGACACAGCTGAAAGTAATATAATACAAATTGCTTAAGCCAGGAGCTCACAATGCATTGGCATTAGTGCACAGAACGTATCTGACAGATATCACGCAGCGCAGCAATACAGTTTCAAGATGCTCACAGGAAAAGATTCAGCAAATGGATAAAAATAGAGGGCCAGGCATTCTCAGAAAAGTACAATGAAGGAATATGTGAAATATTAGATGACTAATGCATTGCAATAATTCAGGAACATAAAACTACCATGGCTTGGATTTCACAGATCTATTGTGGGCACTCCCATGTTAATATTGATACAATTGTCTTCACTCACAATGCACAAGTTTAAAGAAATAGATGGACATAATGGATTTTGACAAGTGAACATAGAATTAACTGGTAGGTACGGGATTAAAATTATAACATCCCTAAAGCATTTTCAAAATGGAGAAAAATTAATTTCAGGGCAAAATTAATGTTTGTAATTTAACTAAATAATACATGTACCAAGAATTGATATTATTACGATTCTTTGATCACTTCTCAATTAATTAATTTACTTTTTAGAATTGCTTAATCAATTGTAAACATCCAAAATTTGTTTTAAAAATTTTGAAAATTCAGAAATTACAGCTTATAATTGTTTTAAAAGGAGAAAATGTGTATTATAAAAAAAATATTGCTTACTACTGTAAAGCAGAAATTTCAATACTAAACTTGTGTCCTTTTTAGGTTCAGAAAAGAGATTTATAATAATTTATATTAATTAGATCATAAATTGTTAAAAACTCACTATTGTTTACTAGGTATACCTGTGGCAAAATATAGATGAACAGAGCATACAGATCAGAATAGCGAAACAAGTGTCTATTTGACAAACTTCCATGTCCATGACCAATGGAAATCTATTTACCTTGAACAATTACACAAGCCCTTTTAATACACTCAACTTTTGAGCAATTACAAGACAGTTGCTGGTTTTGTATGTGTGCATATTTACCACATTCAACTAATGCTGTCAAAGTATAATTCCTGCAGCTTGTTCTCAGTCTTGCTTGTCACCAATCATAATAGACACACATTAAATAAACATTCTTGATTTAAAATTATCTTACTATCTCCTTCAAAACGCCTAAATGAAGCATTTTACTAATTTTACTAGAAGGCTGGTGAAATCTATTCAAGCCCCCTCACAATATCACAGATAATGGCTTCTTTTTATCACCCAAATTCACTGCTCCAACAATCTATATAACAATATTACTATAAAATATATATCAATTTGAAGCACTTGTTAGGCCATTTTACTACAATAATTGAAGTTAAGACCATGGTAAATGTTCAAGTTAAAATAATAACTTGTTGTCTTGAAAAGTACTGTATCGATATGCAGATATAAACGTGATGACATTAACACAAGCTTACTAGAAAGAAAAACTATTTCATTTTTAGCTGTACAACTTACCTGTGGACTCTAAAATACCATAACATTTAAATAGATAACAAAAATGTTTCAATGCTTCTGAATAAACTAAATGTCACAAGCATAGACAGGTTAAAGTTACTTTGGATCAGGTAGAGTTTAATTACTAACATTTACATTATAGTACCGTACACAAAAGTATCACACATATTCCTCATTATTTACATGTATTGTACACAAAACACCAATACAGTACACACAAGACAACGAAAGTAATCTACAGCACAAGAACCGGCTGTCACCAAATCAGGTTAAACATTACCTTTCAGAAGTTTGCGCCTATATTTTCTAATAATTAAACTTTAAAGAACGTTCTACCATGCTCACGATAAAATACATGAAAATAAATATTACCTCCTGTTTTACTTAATCGAGAAGAAAATTCTTCCAAAAAATGGCTGAAGACCACACCTCACCACGATGTGGTGGGGGACTGATGCCGAACTCTCGAAAAAAAGATTACGTCGACCTCTATTCTTGCGCGACCGAGCAACAGTCGGGCAGAAAACTTTAACAACTGAAGTTAATATACGTTTTGACTTTTATTTTAGGAGAAAATAAATAATGTAATACATTTCTTCTAAGGAATGCAACACATATTCATGGACGACAAATCCAAGGACAGAAGCTGGACAGAAAGGTACAATGGAGAGCGCTCGAGATCGACACAGAGCACTAATTATGTTCTTTAGTCGCCTTTATGGTTCACTCTCTCGTTTTTTTCATTCAGTTTAATTGTGAATATTTTTAAAATGAAACTTAAAGTTTCTAAGGAAACCAGTTACTAAAATAAATATATCTTTAATTAAGAAATTACACACACTCAACATGTTTAATGTGACAAGAACGCAATTAAAACAGCAAGAAATTGTCATGTCGTCTGATATATTTACATAAAAGTGTGTTTTAAACGTAAATTATCCTTTGGAAAATTATTATTAATATATTTTTCGACACTTCTCACACTAGTTGTAAGATTTGGAATAGCTACCAAAGGAATACGTTCAAATCGATTTCTCTTTCCATGGACCCGCAAAATTCAAAACGAAGTTACTGTGGTATTGCAAAATTGAAAATTGATCATTGCAAATTTCACAAGTTAAAGTATTAGGAAATTCGCGAGAGTGTTTCAGATTGCATTATTAAGTAGTAAATTAATACTATTTTAATTTCTAGAATAAAAAATTTGTTTCAAAGATTGGGCACTTAAATTGAATGTCTTTCAAACTAAAATTGTCTCTTACAATCTAATTCATAAAAAATTTAAGTTATCGAAACAAAATAAATTTATAATAGCTCAAAAACATGGGAGTAAGAAAAGGATAGTTCTATATGATAAAAAGCAAGTTTGCTAGTGATAATTGGACATGTGTGTTTCAAATACTAATGTGAGGCGACAGTGAATTTACACTAGCCATACATTCAGGACACATAAAATTAATTTAAAAAAATATTCAATCTTAAATTAATGTTTCAAAAAGTATGGGAGACTGGGTCTGGTTCGCACTTATGGTAGTTTTAATATTTTATACGATTACGGTTTAGTTGTAACAAGGTTAATAATAATAATAATAATAATAATAACAACAATAACAACAACAACAACTCCACGTAGGGAGTACACGACCTTGCAGTTGGTGGTGGAGCTTGAGTACCCCCATGAGCCTGAGAGCTATGTCAGTGGTAGCCTAGCTACTGGTAGGGCCTCCCTTGCTGAATAGATTGAAGGTGAGGGGTCCGACGAAGAAGTACTCCATTTTGAGGAGAGTGGGAAGTAAGTAGAGAGGGAAGGGTTATGAACCTTTGGACTTCCTGCTATCGGCCCATGGAGGGTACAGGAGAGAAACTGTGTTGGCACAGCGGGCCAGTGGAGGCCCGAACCTTGCATTTGCCAGCGAAGGAGGCTGCGTTCAGCAGTCAGTGAAAATCCCGTGGGTTTAGCAATGCCGACTGGCGATCGGAGGGACCCCTTGTTGGGCCCTGCCGGGGGATGCCCCGAGGCCACTATGGGTCGCAGTAACGGATGGCAGGAAACAACCCAAAGGTTAAGTGTGATCTGTGAACTCGAATTTGCTACCTGCGAATCTTCACTTGAAACCAATGAGCAAAATGGATAGAACAAGCAGTGTAATGAACCTTAACGTCCCTTGTTCTACCAATGTCCCATACCTGCTGAGAAACCGAGCTAATGTCACCTTGTCCACGTCTGGCCATCCCACGGATGTTAGTCCCAGGCGCCCAGAGACGGCAGTAGCTCGAAGCCATCGTCAGAGATGGACCCGGGATGAATTGAAGGAGGTGATGTGGTGCTTTTACTATGCAAAAGCGAAAAATGGGGGCTCAGTTTTTAAGATATAGAGAGAGCGGAACCCAGATATGAGACTTACCCTAGACTCAAAGAAGCTTGCCAGTCAACGACGATACATACTCAGCAGTGGAAAATTCACAACAGAACAACTTGCAGACATCCAGAGAAATTCAGAGTATGTTCTTCGATCAAACAATCCACATGACGAACATTTACAACCATGTAATATCCCAGAAAACGATGGTCCCCTTGAAGGTTCATCTCTTCCAAATGAAACATCCGTCAGTGGTGAAAATTCATCTGGCCATGAGCCACACGATAAGGACATGATGCGAAACCTCCTCCGTCGCGAGATAGAACGAGTTCGTCTACTTCCATTCGAATCTCGTGCACCGTTGAGGAGAATTTACGAAAATGCTAAAGCTAAGAGAGTGATAGAAACAGCGAATTCTGTGTTAAATGAGGTGGTACAGACCCGATGTAGAGATCTAGATATTACTGAAATCAATCACATCGTGTATGCAACTGGTTATCTGGTCTCTCAGATAATTTTGGGGCCAGACAAGAACACCGATGGCCGACAGCAAAACACAGTAAACAGCCCAGTACCCCATGGACGAAGAGAATTATGAAACGGATAGCCGACACTCGGCGTGAAATATCACTCTTAGCTGAGGCATCTTCCAAATCAACGCACACAACAGAAGTTCAACGAAAGATATTCAATGTTGAATAAAAAATACCGAATTGAAAATGACACAAGCAGGCTAATCGTAGTTGAGTAGCTTAAAGAGAAAATTCAAGCATGGGCTAAACGAATTAGACGTTACAAACGAGGATTAGATTTCCGTGTACATAACCGGTTGTTTGAAATACGCGAAGAGATTCTATCGCAATCTGACTCAAAAACCGAATGGCAACGCTTTCACTCCTTCAGAAGATGACGTCGAAGCATTTTGGGCAGGAATCTGGGAGGAAACCAAATCCTACAACAAAGACGCATCTTGGATTCAATCTGAATGTTGATTCTGCCAATGAACTTGTAAAAACAGTGGAAGATGTTCACAAATTCTCGGAAAAAGACCTCTTCCAAGCAATTAAGAACATGGGAAACTGGAAATCCCCCGGGATTGATAAGATCCAAATTTATTGGATTAAGAAATTAACAGCAATACATTCTCATCTAGCAAAGGCTGTTAATACAATTTTAGATAACCCAAAGGAACTCCCGGAATGGCTCACACGTGGCATCACGTATTTGCTACCCAAAGTGGGAGACAGCTCTTTGGCGAAGAACTACAGGCCAATCACTTGTCTGCCAGTACTATACAAAGTTATAACTGCAGCCATAGCTGACAAAATGTACAGACATCTAGAGAAGAATCATCTGATGCCAGCTGAAAAAAAAAGGATGAAGTAAAGGTTCTTATGGCTGTAAGGAAATCTTGCCACTGAATAAAGTTTTCTTGAATGACGTGAAGAAACGAAAACGTAATTTGAGCATGGCTTGGATTGACTACCAAAAGGCCTTTGATAGTGTACCACACGATTGGATTTTGAAGACCCTGGAGATCTATCGATTTCACCCTAGACTTATTGAATTTTGCAAGGCTAGTATGAAGTCGTGGAATGCGAGGTTAACAATCCACAGCGGAAAGGAAGCAGTAGAAACCAGAAGTATTCAGATTAACAGGGGTATTTTTTAAGGATATTCATTGTCCCTCTGCTGTTTTGCATCAGTTTGATCCCACTATCTACACAGTTGTCGCAAGCAGAGTTTGGTTAGAAGCTCCATGGTGATGAAATTCCTGTATCACATTTGTTTTACATGGATGATCTTAAAGTGTCTACTAAGAATGAATTCTCTCCCAAATGCCGTCTGTTGTGAATGACTTTAGCAATGACATGTGCATAAAGTTTGGTCTTGAAAGTGTGGAAAAATCAATTTAAAAAGAGGCAAAATGACGTCAGAGAACATTGAAGTTGATAGGCGCACTGTGATTCAAGATCTTGAGCCAGGTAAAAACAGGTTACAAGTATTTGGTCATTGAAGAATGTGAGACCATCTCGAACGACACAATGAAAGAGAGAATTCGCAGGGAGTATTACAGAAGTGTGAGACTGGTCGTGCAGTCCGTTCTGAATTCCAGGAATAAAATATCAGCAATAGGTAGTTTGGCAGTGCTTGTAACCGAATACAGTTTCGGACTAGTGGACTGGACTGAGCAAGAAATTCGCGTCATGGATCGAAAAACCATAAATCTGCTAACAATGCATCATGTCGCCCACCCTCGAGCTGATGTACATAGACTTTATGTGTCACGTAAGGAAGGAGGAAGAGGCCTCACACAAATTGAGGCCTCCTGGCACAACGCAATAGTCGGGATGGGAAAGTATGTAGTCAGCCATCAAGATGACCCACTAATGAGGCAGGTCATGAAATCTGACTGAAGAATGGGAAACAGAGGCATTGTTAGTGTAGCAAGAAGCATTGCAAACAAGACTCTGCAAGACACGCAGAATGAGAGAGACACTGAACTTCTGATGCTACTTGACATGAAATATGAGACAGAGAAAATGTTAAAGAACTCGTGGAGAGATAAACCTTTCCACGGACAATATTTGAAACGAATGGATTGAGCACAGATTATTAAAGATCAATCATTTATGTGGCTTAAAAGGGGAAGAATGAAGCCAGAATCGAGAGCACTTATAATAGCTGCCCAAAATCAGTCCTTGAGAACACGACATTATGATAAAGCTGTTCTCAAAATTTCCCAAGATGATAAATGCCGCATTTGCCAGGAACCTGTAGAAACCATTGATCATGTTGTCTCAGCTTGTCCAATCCTAGCAAAGACCGAATACTTGAAATGACAGGACAGGGTGTCTAGCTACCTCCACTGGCAGATCTGTATCGCCCTCGAGGTTCCAAACACATGCCCCAAGTGGTACGAACACTCACCGAAACCGGTGACGTCTGTTGGATTGTGTACGATATTGTACGACCAACAAATTCAAACTGATCGCACAATAGCGGCAAGCAAACCGGATATACTTATCCGGGATTCGGTGAAAAAATCGTGTTTAGTTGTCGATGTTGCTGCACCTTGCGATCAAAACGTCGTTACCAAGGAGGCAGAGAAACGTCTTGAATACAAGAGTTTGGAAATCGAGATGAGCCGAATATGGGGCGTAAAAGCACAGGTCGTACAGATGGTCATGGAAGCTCTGGGATTTGTTCCGCAAAATTTGTGTAAGAACTTGTCTAAACTCCAAGGTAATTCAAAAGACTGGGAAGTGCAAGAAATAGCTTTATTTGAAACAGCCCACATTTTGCGCAAAGTATTGTAGAGGCACCGACACTCCCTAGATCTACTCCTTAGATAGCTGGTTACAACCTGGAGTAGATTTTATATTCAGCCGACACATAACATCTTTAGTCGTGATATAGAGGAACAACAACAATAATAACAACAACAACAATAATAATAATAATAATAATAATAATAAAGGAACAACAACAACAACAACAATAATAATAATAATAATAATAATAATAATAAACCCTGTGTGGTGTCGGGGTTTTTAGTAAAATAGCACCATGGGATCTCCCCCTATCGTAAAAGGCGATTAATCGGAGGAACTGACTCTCCCTACCTCTATGTGCTATCCTTCTTTTCACGCCAATCTTCCCTTCCTTACCGGCGGGAGCGAAAGGGTGGATCGAGAAGCTTCGAAGTTCCCGTTACCCATTCTAGAGAATTTCCATTTTAGCCCTTCGTTTTTCCCTTTCCATCAACCTGGCCATAGGTATAAAAGGCAACCAGTAGAGATATGGAATCACAAAGAAGAAGTCGGACGGCCTCGGAATAAGATCCGCTGCCTGGGGAGCGCCAGGGACCGTCTGGAGCCGGGGCTGGACGGATCAGCATGCGGGACGCCGGCGACAGGGTGCTGAGAGGACGGGCCCCTGTCAATAAATATGTGACTGCCCCCAATATGACTACATCGCCCAATTGTGAGAACCTGGACAACGTGAAAGATATTAAAGTGGCATAAGAAGTACTTGCCGCGTTTTCACGTCACTTCGTCGTTTCACTTTTCACTTCGTCGTTTCACTTTCACTTCGTCGTTTGGCTTGTCTGCCCGAGATACACGGGAGACTCTTCACAAAGGAGGACATTGCACCGAAAACAAATCTCGAATTTGTTGGACACGAGAAATGAACATGGAAATCATGATGGCATTTTACCATGTAAACAAGTGCGAGGATATGCCACGTACAGGTCACAGCAGTGGCGTAGCCTGAGATTTGGCTTAGGGTATGTAACTAGAGAAATGAGAAAATAATTTAAAACTTTAATTATAATTTAAATATTTCTCATTCACCAATACCATTTGTCACTTTGATCAATTAGAGCACACAAATTTTTATATTTAAAATAAAAACTGATCCAGTAAAAGTAATAATGGCTCACGTACTTCATGTAGTTTACTGGTTGAAAGTTAGAAAAAGTTGACTTATGTTCACGACCTAGCAAAATATAAATGTGTGTCCATATCAAACCTAATGATTTTCAAAATTGTCCAATTCATATCATTTCGAACCCAATAGAATTGGCATAATTAATAAAATGGAAAAAAAATGATCTATAATAAAAATATAATAGGAAAGAGAAAATCCATCAATTTACAGGCACGTAATGAAAAGCAGTTGACAGTTGCCCTATTTGCTGCTTACATCAAGAGTTTCATCCAGTATGGCGGAGACAAACGAGGCTTTAGAAATTTTACTTTCAATTTCATGGGACATTACCGTGCTTACAATTGAAATCCAATGAATCTGAATTTTTGGTGAAATTGCACGAAACACTGGGATTTTCATTTTATCCTTGTCAGTTTTATCATATTTCATTATTTCACTTATATGTTACGTGGAATTTTCTCTATTTGATGATCCCCTATTTTCATTATGGCTAGAAAATACAAGCCCTTGTCTTCCAAAAAAGCATACAACTCGAATGATGTGTGACAGAATTTCCCTATTTTCCCTTATACCACCGTTGTATTGCTCAACATAGCCTGTGTTGGCTGTTTAAATAAAATTCTATCCTCTCATATTTTTTACAAGTATTTTCAACTGTTTCTCACGTGCTATAATTTGTGCGCAAAAATACGACTCCATAATTATGTAGGCACTTTGGATCGCGTGGTGCTCGCCATTCCAGGGCACAGATGTGTATTGCACAGTCACATACCCTAGTGCATTCAACCAGCACAATCCCTAACCTAAATTGACTACAAATATATAGTAGCTAAATGCATTAAAATAAGGTAATAAAACTTAAATAAAGGGACAATGTTCATTAATTAACCTTGTTCTCTTACAAACACCGAAGAGAACAATGAAGTTTCGTAAAGTTTCGCTTTCTCGTAGGCACCTTGGATGTAACGGGTCACGGTGCATCTGATTCACAGCGCAGGCTTGGCGGCATTTCAAAATGATTCGTTCATCCTTGTGAAGAATCGAGTTCTCAATGGCGCAATGTTTGAAATATAATGAAATATTTGGTAGTAGAAAAAGAAAATAACAAGTTGATAATTTACAATCATTTTAAAATAAAATAGCTGATATTGTCAGGGTATGTAACACATCACCCACATCCATGGACGCTACGCCCCTGGGTCACAGGACATCTTTTCCATAAAGAATATGAGAGGATTAGACCAATCTTGCAACTTACAGAACAAAATGTTGACCTTAGAAAAGCCATTATCACCAAAGGTTATTTAACACCGAGTTAGAAGTAATCCGTAGGCAGGTTGCGAGTGAATTGAATTTCAGTGACAAAAATGTAGTACAACCAATCCTGAGTACCACATCAAATGACATTAATGAAGCCGCCTCAGATACAAAAGAGCTCCAGGAAACGGGACTGGATGAAGCGGATGAATGCTTCCAAAGTTTTTTGGAGCTCTATCGAAGTACTTAACCTTCCAGCAGACCACGGATACCTATTTTGAAGAACATCAGAAGAGCCAAATATTAATAACGAGGACCAACACCAACTTGGAGCAACACCGGAGCCAATGTTTGGAATTAGAGGAAGTACACCTAGCCCTATATTGTGCAGCGTCGACGGTAATCAAACTTAATGGCCAAAAGACATATGCATCAGGGTGGCAAGTTCAACACGGTGTTAAATAAAAGAAAACTGCCTGGAAGAGGAGACTTGAAATGAGTGTTGATAACTTCTGAGCAAAGGCAGATTTAATTAATGAATTTATGTACGGCACCCGCTCCCGAAAAATATTAAAGAAGATAGCTGTGATATGTGCTCAGACAAAAATTAATCTAGGAGATCTTAATTGTCAGCAAAGACTTCTCGAAGGATGAGTACCGACAGAAAGCTAAGCTGAAAGGAGCACGATTGAAAAGGTATAATGCGCTATATAACAGAAAGAAACAGTATACCGATTTCAAGAAAAACAGGAAAATGTTCTTCAGACAACTGGAGTCGGGAAGTCAGGCAGATTCATATCTAAATCTAGAGCCCGGTGAGTTTGAGGATTATTGGAGATATATTTGGTCCAAAAGTAAACATTTTAACCAGAACGCAGACTGGATTAGGGAAATCGAAGAGTAAAGTTCTTCTATTCATCTATGTTAGTCACCGGTTTCAGACCGAAGACATACAAAGAAGTATTAAGAAGACAAATAGCTGGAGGTCACCAGGACCAGATGGACTTCAAAATTTTTGGCTGAAGTATTTCACAGCAATTCACGAACCATTGGCCATCTGTTTTACAGAAGCACTAAATGACCCTAGTAAGATCCCACTTCATCTTACCGAAGGAAATACCTTTTTGCTTCACAAGAAAGGTGATGTCTCACAACCACAAAACTACAGACCAATAACAGGTTTGTCTACTACTTACAAATTATTTACATCCTTGATCAGTGAAAAAAATCTATGAGCATTGTGAAAGAAATGGGTTAATAGCAGAGAAACAAAAAGGATGCATTAGAGTTGCTCTAGGTTGCAAACACCAACTTATAATAGATTCTGTAGTTTTAAAACAAGTCCAGAGTAAGCAGAAAAACCTTCACATTTGTTATATAGATTACATAAAAGCATTTGACCCGGTTCCTCATAACTGGTTGATAAGAATCCTTGGAATCTACAGGATTTCTCCGAAGATCATAAACACACTACAGTCATTGATGCTAACATGAAGGGTTCTGTGTTTGTGGGTTTATAAATAACATTAAGAGCTTGTAAATACTAGCACTTTATTATTCTCTATTACACACTGATTACACAAGCAAGACTCAACTGTCAGAACATGTCTCAACTGCCGTACAGAGAAAAGCAGGGAACAAACATTGCTCCGGCCGGAGGTAGAGGAGAAGGGGAAGTCCGTGTAACCAACCGTTGAATGACCCAATATGTTACATAACAGAGGGTAAATCTGCATGCTAATAAGGAGAAAATATGCACAATGAACATTAAACGTAGGATATTCCCAGGAGACACTCTTTCACCCTTGTGTTTCTGTCTGGCCTTAAATCCGTTGTCATCATTGTTAAACAATAGTACCATTGGCTACAAAATTACATCATCAGATCATAAGACATTAAATCATATTTTATTTATGGACGATCTGAAGCTTTATGCTTCAACACATCAATAACTTTGTTCCTTAATACATACTACCAGGATATTCAGCCAAGATATTAGGATGAGCTTCGGTCTGGATAAATGCGCCACCATAAGCACACGGAAAGGTAAAGCAAAAAAGTTGTGTAAAAATGTCCAAAGCATAGAAGAACTGCAACCTGATGCTGCTTACAAATACTTCGGAATATAACAAAATATGAAACTTGACCACAGCGAAATTAAACACGAGTTTACCGAGAAGTATAAGAAGAGGGTAACCAAAATATTAAATACGAAGTTAGCTGGTGAAAACATAATGCCATCAACAGCTGGGCTGCACCTATGGTGATATATAGTTTTGGTATAGTAAAATGGTTTGATGCGGATCTAAATTCATTGGATAGACTTACTAGAGGGCTTCTTACAAAATTCAGAAGTCTGCATCCTAACTCCTCTGTTATCCGTTTTTATTTACCTAAAAGAGAAGGTGGTCGAGGGCTGCTCAATATTTTTAAACTCTGCAGAACCCAAGAACAGAAAAGGAGAGACGCTATACTTAAGTCTCAGGATTCCCTCATGCAGAAGGTGGTGAGTGCTGATAATGGATACACACCACTTAATTTAAGCAACCAGGACACGAATACTACAATACCAACTCTGAATGAGGAAATACAAAATTGGCAACAAATGATACTTCATGGTAAATTTCCGACCTCTCTGTTGGACCCTATGATTGACAAATCTGCGTCCTTGAAGTGGTTGAGCAACGGTTTCTTGTACCCGGAAACTGAAGGTTTTAAGCAGCAATTCAGGACAGAGTAATAAGAACTAAAAACTATGAAAAACATATTTTAAAATCGAGTGATATTGACAAATGTAGAAGATGTGGTAACAACGGAGGGTCTATTGAGCACATAATGGCTGGGTGCAGTACTTTGCCAGAGAGTGCCTATTTAGGCAGACAGAATCAAGTGGCAAAACTCATTCATCGAGAAGTAGGAATGAAACTTGAAATGTTGGGGAATAATGCTCCAGCATATTACCAGTATGAACCAGATGCTGTGCTCGAGACGAAGACGCACGTCTTATACTGGGATCGGCCTATTACGATGGATAAAACAGTTGATCATAACCGCCCTGACATCCTCATAATAGACAAAGAAAAGAAAACAGCTTCTATAATCCATGTCGCAATCCCTTTGACTCACAACTTGCGGAAGTCCGAAGCGGAAAAATTCAGAAAACATGAAAACTTGGCAATTGAATTAAAAAACATTTGGAAGTTGCACGAGGTCTCCCATTTCCCCATGGTCATATCAGTTGAAGGAGTTGTCACCAGGAACTTTAAAAGAAATCTAGCGAATTTAGATATTTCGATGGAGTTCTCTGTGAAATACTAAAAATAGTGGCACAGGGGTATCCGGAATGCCTTTTGTCAATCTATAACAGCTGCCTTAAGGATGGGAATTTCATCAAGACGTGGAAGAGACAAAAGCTGATACTCCTCCGAAAGGGCAACAAGCCAGTAGATCAGACGTCGTCATACAGACCACTGTGCCTCCTTGATACCAAGGTGAAGCTGCCTAAGGGATTAATACTTTTTAGGCTTGAAGGGCTCATGTGCTTTTCCCACAGGCAGTATGGATTCCGGAGAGGCCACCCGACGACGGATGCCATCCTGGAAGTTGTCCATATAGCACACGCAGCCAGCAGAGGAGTTGGCAAGAAGAAGGGATTCTGCGCGCTCGTGGCAATTGACATTAGAAACGCCTTCAACTCCGCCAGATGGAAGGACATTATAGAAGTATTAGTAAACAAGATGATTTCAGAATATCTCATAAGGATTATTGAAGATTACCTCCATGAAAGGATGATAACTTATGTGGACAGTATCAGGATAGAAGAGAATGTGACGTGCAGTGTTCCTCAAGGGTCCAGACTTGGGCCAATATTATGGAATGTCCTGTATGATGACATTCTAAGCATTGATCTGCCGAGGAATATGCAGCTCATGAGCTATGCTGATGATACGCTAATAATAAGCCACAGCGGCGACATTAAACCCCTCGACTTGAGAGCGAACGAAGCGCTCTTTAGGGTTAAAAGATGATTAAATAGACGACCGCTACAGATGGCAGTGCAAAATACCGAAGCTGTTTTAATCACCGACCGGAGGGCCTTTCACTTCCCAGACTTCCGACTGGGAGGGGAGAGAATCAACTGGAAGCGCCAGATAAGATATTTAGGAGTCGAAAGAGACCACAGACTCAGCTTCTGACCCCACATAAATGTGGTGTCAGAAAAGACGGCGAGGACAGGAGCTAACATTGCAAGAATGCTACCGAACGTCGGTGGACCGATAGAAACCAAGAGAATCTGTAGCGATATTTTCGTGGAATTACAATTATAAGTAATTTATTATTTCATAGTTCACTCACAGTTGTATGCTGCTCCAGTCTGGGCTGGTTCGCTGAAGAAGCAGTCTATCAGACACAAGTACGCCCAAGTACAAAGGCGAATGGCCTTGAGGGTGGCGTCTGCCTACCTCACAGGGCTTGCGCAGTGCTGGTGTTGGCCAGTATATCACCTATCGACTTAATAGCCTTGGAAAGAAAGAGGACGTACCTCTGCCTTGAAGGAGGCACAACAAGCAGACATTCATCTCCCTCCCTAACAAATTGAGACCATTAAAGCCGAGGCAAGGAAGTTGCTCCTTGAAGAATGGCAAAGAAGATGGGATGGGAATGTTTAAGGCAGATGGACTCATCGGTTGATTACTAACATCGAGAGATGGGTTAGCCGAAGATTTGGGGAGGTGAGTTATTACCTGTCCCAGGCTCTTACGGGACATGGAGGATTCAGTAAATACCTCTACTGTGATTGGTGGCTACCATAAAAAATGTGTAATCAATCTCATATATGTGCCTGCTCATGTCATCTCTTGAGGTGCAGGAGAGACCACACAGTGAACATATTGTGTTGTTGTGCTGTGTGCTGTGTGCTGAAGCATTGGTTCATAGCACAGCACCTAATTAGAAGTAAGTTACCATGAATATGTTGGTACTTTTAAGGAAGACATTTCTGCCCTTGAAAATAAGACAGAAATGACACAAGTTTTATTTTATCAAAATGGTGGGTAGCAGGGTACAAAATTCAAGCACAAATTTTGATTTGAAAAATAGGAATTGAAGGCTTACCACAGGCTTCAAACTTACAGAACATGGAGCTAAATGCCTCATAGTGGTGAGGATTAAAACAAAGATAATTTCTTTCTTCTTCTGTACTTCATATTTAGAGAATAAATTGAAAACATATTATTAAAATTGGTATTGCCTAAAGTAAGTTGAAGAATACTTCTTTGAACCTTTTTGGTCTCAGATATGTTCAGGGGTTAGAATATCCATTGGCTATAACTGTGTTGAGTATCTGACCACAAAAAAAATTTGCAATTTTTTAATGTCCACTACTGAAACAAAATCAGGATTTGGAAATAAATTAATACAAATAAAATAAATTAAACATTGGTCATTTTAGGCAAGATAGTATCTATTCAGAAAGAGTAGATATTGTCCATTGAGTTTCACGTAAGAAATTTAGTACTGTAGCTCAAGAATATTGAGAAAATTATGAAAATGTTTTTAAATGAGGCCAATATTGGTGCTTTTACTAGTGGTGTGAATGATAATATTAGGAAAATAGTTTTATTTTCAGATCATGTTCCCACCATTATTGCACTGATCATACTGAGACGTCTTTGGGAAGCTCATTAGGTTATGAAGGATATGTGGCACAAAGGTGGGTCTTATGGAAACTAAGTGGCCAATGCAAGAACATTGAAAGTTACAATGAACAAGACAGCCCCATGTGCGAACCAACCCTGGTCTCCTCTACTTATTATTAACATTTTCTTATTAGTATATACTTCTTATTAGTATATATTGTAATTTGCTTCTTACATGCACTTATGTGTCATTATAAATAAACTATTTATAATGAAGTATTGTCCACCTGCCTGAATAATTAATGAAAATAGATTAAATTAAATGAAAATATCTAATTCATTTGAATCACTACCTTTAACTTGAAAAAGCAATCTGATTCAGTATTCTAAATCAGGAATTGTATGGCATGCATTACGTATCTGATTCTCTGAAAAATAAATTTTTCAAAGAGTCCAGTATTTTTTAAAATGTCACTAATTATGCAAATACTACGAAAGGCGGACAAATTATAGAAACAAAAAAATATGCATTGTATAGGCTTCCATGGTCGGAGTTTGTGTTATCTAGGCTATCCAGAATGAGCCACATCTTTGTCATGGTGACTGACATTTTGGTCAACATATTGTGGCTTTTCTGCAAGGGTACAGCTGATATTGATGATTGATATCGATGATTAAAATTTTAATTAAGGTATAACATTACAAGGGTTGAAACAATGCCATAATTTCAAAAAATATATAGTATGGCTTGAATACCAAATTTCTATGTTGGCTGTGTTCTCATAGTTAGCTGCCTCACGCAGAAACATCATGTACAACCAATGTTTACGTTTGGTTACAGTTGTAACCTAAAATGACTACATAAGTGACGGAAATGTTTTGTGACACAACTGAATTCTGCAGTCGAAACCTAAAAAATTTGTGTTAATCAAATTGAAATTCACACTGACCTCCAAAACTAAAGTAATCTGCATTACGTGGAATAGGTAACATCCCCCACAAGCAGATGATTATTTTAAAATTAAATACACGCATTGACTCGTAAACCACATTACACAGCCAGTTATGTCCAAACATGAGATTGTTGCTAAGCTTCCCACATCAACTTTAAAAAGACTTTTTCCATATCATATTCAAAGGTTACAATGTGAAATACTTAGTAAGACCGATTTATTAGACTATATTTTAAAAGAAAAATATATCCTTGTAAAGTGTCATTATACAATCAAAAAACAATGACTACAAATTGTTAAAATTGTTCTGTGGTGTATTTGTGCATTATTGTTACCTATCCAACTCTCATACATTTAAACATTGTCACAGACATGGAAATAAATGAATGTGGCAATGTTCAACTTGTGCGAAGTTACATTACAACTTTGCTTGGTTTTAAAATAAAATAAAATTTTTCAAAGTATGGAAGCTGTAACTTCTATACTTTGAATGAACATGGTACCATTATGACTTATTAGGTCCTATATTGTGGAAATGATGATTGAGTAGATTGATACAATGAAGCAGAACTTTAAAATAAATAAAGATTGATGCTAAGTCAAAACAAAACTCATTAACTCAATAAACATTCTATCTTCTCTCTGAGGTTATGAAGCATAAAAGAACATTGAAATTCTTCTAGCAAGGCAGAGTCAAAGTTTGAAATTTGAAATTTACCAAGATACTTAAAAGTCTAAATTGGAGCAGCTGTATATTATTTGAATATGGAAATAAAAATATTTTGTAGGTACTCTCAACAAATTCAATTAAGTTTCTGCCATCAAGTTCAGACTTCAACAAAGTCTAATAAATTTGAAAGTGATTCTTGTGGTTTATTAACTACTGAGTGAATGAATGTGGTTAGAATTTATGGTTTTATCTGCTTGCCTAGCCAATGTTATTTAATATTACAACTAGTATAATAATTATGCTGCGGATTTTTGGCTATTTGCCGATTTTTATCCTTCAATTAAAAATGCAGTATTTTAGGATACTTATTCATTTTGAGGCATTAGTATTATATTTTAATACACCTACTGCTTCAAAATGAATAAGTAACCTAAAATACTGCATTTTTAATTGAAGGATAAAAATCGGCAATAGGCAAAAATCTGCAGCTTAATAATAATACCAATCACCCAATTCTGAGTTTTCGTTATTGTCAACAATCAACTATGAATATATTGCACACTCATTATTTTGATATTACCATAATAAATCAATTATAAAAGTTTATGTGACCTTTGCATGTGGTTCTGGAGAGTTTTTGAAGCACACAATTAAATAATAAAGCAATAGAACTTTCAACAATTTACTGCAATCCCAGCATTGAAATATATTCATTCACCATGCACATTAAATAAATAGTTGTTCTTTAGTAGCACTTACTTTCTCATATTATTGGAAATTACTTCAAAATATTGTAATGTTATGTCTCCTATCCTTTTAACATTAGCACAAGCCATCGCTTGAAAAGCGACATAATTAAAAATGACATGAAAACTGGTAATATTTTGAAAAAAATATATGTGATATACTAAGACAAAAACTAAAGACTAATATTTTGAAAAAAAGGTATGAAACAATTCGCCAACCTGGATGGCTGAGGTGGATAGAGCATGTGCCGACTCGGCAACTTGGTTTGAAGTGTCGTGGGTTTGAGTCCCACTGTTGACAGTGGCGGATCTGGGGGAGGGGGGGGCATGGTTCAAAACACCTAGGGTTTTCGTTTGTTACCTTCTTTTATTTGGCAAAATTGATTTAAATATCTATTTATGTTAGAATTATGAAATAAAAAAAATAATATTTGCAGTATCATAAATACACTGCAAAAATAATAAACAATACAATAACAGATGTTTATTATTTAACAAAAATCTATGATGGCCCCCTCCAAAATGATCGGCTGGATCCATGTCTGGCTGTGGGCATGGTTGTTTGTCTTTTGTCTTTCATGCATGTATGTTGTCATGGAAGGCCTTATGAGTCTGCTGACCACAGAGTGAGGACCCTGAAAGTATGTCTAGTGTAAATGTTAATATATGTCCCTATCTGGGACATAGCGGGAACCTGGTGCTGGTAGTCAAAATCGACATCCCCTGAAGCTGAAAAAAGCTACAGGAATAAAAAAAAACAATTAAATTAGATAATGTTAAGGAGTTGATTGCTTTAAGAAAGAAATATCTAGCTTAAATATACATGGTGTACGACAGATTTAAATAAAGTTGAACTGTTTCATCATGTAATACAAAATCACATGAAAAATAATAATATTTTATAACTAGTGGTGCTAAAACAGCACATAATTTCTTGCAATATTACAATGTTATCGTTATGTACAAAGGGACACCTATTAATGTTTCATTAATTTCAAACAGAAATTACGCGAAAACTACTAACTTTTACAAAAAATTGTACATGAACTTTTTTAAAGAACTAATTTTGTACAACAGACTTTCTCTGAGGCAAAAATCTCTGTCTTCAATTTTGTAATTTTGAATATTTTTTGCAAATTTTGGACGAGCAATAGCTGAAAATGGGACTAGTGTCATATTTTTTTACTGTCCCTTATTACATATATAGAGAAAATTTAAAGAAAAAATTTTTGCAATTTTTGAGAAACAAAATTTTCGTAAATTTCAAGCTTAAATTACGCAAAAAACTAGTTATTTCAAAAAATTGTACATGACTTTTTTAAGAGCTAATTTTGTACAACAGTCTTTCCCAGAGGCAAAAATCTCTTATCTTCAATTTTGTAGTTTTGAAATTTTTTTTTTGCAATTTTCCAAAAATCTGGGATTTTAACGAAAATGAGACCTGCATCATTCTCTTAAACGTCCTTCGCACTATTCAACATCCAAATTAATACAAAATTTTCTTTTAAAAAAATGAGAATGTCCGAGGGACTTCATGTAAAGTACCTTCCAAAATTAAAATATCGGTTTCAAATTCCATGGGCCGCGACATCAGCCAGAATGATTGAGGAATATCAATCGTTGAAATCCCCGATTTTTGGAAAATTGCAAAAATTGTTTTTTAAACTACAAAATTGAAGACAGATTTTTGCCTCAGACAAAGTCTGTTGTACAAAACTAGCTCGTTAAAAACGGTCATGTTCAATTTTTGAAAAAAACAACAACAAAAACAAACAAACAAAACGAGTAATTTGCGGTTGAAATTTACAAAAAAAAAAAAAAATTCTCAAAAACTGCTCCAAATTTTTTTCCTTAAATTTATCCATTTATGTAATAAGCGACGGTAAGAAATATGACACTAGTCCCATTTTCGGATATTGCTTGTGTTTTTCTAAAATTGCGATATTTCAGTATTACGTAGCTGTTTCCAGTAACGCGAAAAAGTATATGCTGTTGTAGCACCACTAGTTTTTTTTCTAAATTTTGCAACAGGATTTATCCACTTTTTCGTTACCAGAGACCGGATTAGAGTTTTTCTGACGAAAATTCACCGTTTTCCGGGTCACGGCAACATAACTTTCTCTTCTTACGAAGAATTTGTAAGGTGAGAAAGTAAAAAGCAATAATAATAATTTCGGAACTATTAGGGATATCTAACTTGGTCTCATGGGTACTGTCTATATTGCATTTACATTTAATGTTCATATATTCATTTTTTTACTTAAATTGTTTTTTACAGATGCACAGAACAATTGATTTGATGGTACATACGTTTTACAAATCCAATAAGAGTTGTGAAGAATTGTTAAAAAGTTGAAAATTCGAAAATTCGAAAAAAAAAAAATAAGACACTTCCAGTTTATTTGTCGTAAATAATTATATTTGTAATTAGAATTGCTTCAAATGGTTTTCAATAAAGTTTCTGGAATTCTCAATTAATTTCCTACCACAACAGATAATTGAGACAAATATCACTCCCCGAAAGGCTCGAACGAGCAATGCTTCTCTCCGAAGAGAGTCGACGCCCGCCAATTAACTACCTCGGACACCTTGGTAGTACATGGCATTTACATTTATATAATCATAACTAGCGTACCCATGCGAGAAAACTCGCATACTATACCCCCTGTAATAGACATTTTTCTTCAAGACCCGCTTATCCTCCGTCAATTGTTTATGTCACCTTGTAATTGATAACAATATAATTAACCCTTATCAATACAAACTATTCTTATTTACACCCGTGTAATTCAGTCGCATAGAATATCAAGTAATTAGTAATTTCACATGCAGTTGCAGATTCTACGGGCCCGGAACAGGTGGGGTAGAGTGGAGAAGCGTCGAACCAGCAAACACGTAATAGAATGGTCAAAATCTTATCCTGTAGATTTCAGTGTGAGGAACGTTACTTTGAGGCCAAAATTTTAGTTTTTAAGCCCCATAGAACGCTTCGTTTAGGAGTTATTTAACGATATAGATTTAAAAAAAATCTTGACATGCGTTGCGGGTTGCATTTACGTGACTCTTTAGATGCGTTTTTAAACAAATCCTTCATATTTTTAAAGTCAAAGTGCAATTCGTCACGTCTCCGTGAAATTTTTTCTTTAGAGACCCTCATTTATAAAGGACTGATGGCGTGTGAGAGCCACAAAGGGAAGGTATACTACTGAAATAATATAGGAGGCGATAATAATAAGTGTGTGTCTGTAAGTTTGTGTGTATGTATATTTCATCTTTCATCATCATCATCATCATTTCACCCCATCTTGCAATCCGGCAGTGTAAAAATGGAATCAGCATTAAATGGTGATCCCCCAATAGAAAGTAACGTGTACCTACACGATAATCATGACTGAGCCCCTATTGGATGCACGTATCACGTGGCTCCATGAAAGCCGATTCGCGAAACAAATAATGGTAATACTACTACTACTACTACTACTACTACTACTACTACTACTACTAATAATAATATTAATGGATAGAACAAGAAATGTAATGAATCTTAACGGCATTGTTCCAATAATGTCCCATACCTGCTCAGAAACCGAGCGGTCACGTTGTCGATGTCTGGCCATCCCACGGATGTTAGTCCCAGGGACCAGAGTCGGTAGTCGCTCGAAGCCATCGTCAGAGATGGACATATGATGAATTGAAGGAGATGATGTTTGCTTTTACTATGCAAAAGCGAAAAATGGGGGCTCGGAAAAAGGAGTTTTCAAGGTATGGAGAGAGCGGAACCCAGATATGAGACCTACCCTGGTCTCAACGAAGCTTGCCAGTCAACAACACAACATACTCAGCAGCGAAAAATTCACAACAGAACAACTTGCTGACATTCAGAGAAATGCGGAGTATTTTCTTCGATCGAACTACCCACATGACGAATATGAACTTGAAAACGATGGTCCTGTTAAAGGTTCATCTCTTTCCAATGAAACATACGTCAATGGTGAAAATCCATCTGGCAATGAATTACACGATAAGGACATGATGCGAAATCTCCTCCGACGCGAGATAGAAAGAGTTCGTCAACTTCCAGTTGAATCTCGTCACCGTTTGAGGAGAATTTACGAAAATTCCAAAGCTAACAGAGTGAGAGAGACAGAGAATTCTGTCTTAAATGAGGTGGTATAGACACATGTAGAGATCTAGATATTACTGAAATCAATCACATTAATTTTTAGGTCCAGATATTTACAACTATGTGCCTCAGGGATTTTATTTCTGCCCATTGCATAGTGGAGTGTTTCCTGTTTCCGAGCCTTTGAAAAACTATTTTTTTAACTGGATTAATTTTTTATTCGATTACCTGGGACCATTTGATCATTTTGTCAATAATGTTTTGCAACTAATCAATGATCGGATTTGTCTAATTTTTAGATACACGATACAGTGGCCCGCGAAAAGTCTGATTTTCGATCGAATTTCGGCACTGATATCATTAACACACAGAAGAATTATTGGTGCTACAGAATGATACAGACTTTCTCGTAGTAAAGTTTTCTAATTTCCTTGTATAGACTGGCTTTACGGTCTTGCCCCATCCTCTTGTCAGCTGCCATATATTGCCGCTCAAAGCATTATAAGTTCATATTTTCTCAATTTTTCCGATTCCTAACAGTAGAACCGAAATGTTACTTTAAGAATATTAAAGAACAGTGAAACCTCATCATAAATGGCAATTTTCATTGACAAATTTGGAGCCGTTTTTAAGAAAGTGGCGTTTAAGCCTTACTGTAAATGCGAATTTGAAGCCCTTTTCAGATACAATTTTTTCAGTTTTCGAAAAACTTCATTTAAGTGATGTGAATACCAGTTTATGTAGTATCAGCAGTCAACAGAAGTACGGTTATTCCCTGGACACAGAGGGTGAGGACATGTAAAGCGGTTCAGCAGAGCTCGAAGATTTGCAGCGGTTAGGGCGGCCACCCACGGCTGTAACACCTGACAAGATGCAGCGTGCTGATGTGCTCATTCGCGAGGGCCCGACGCAGAACGACTCGGCAGTTGGCGCGGGATCTGTCAATCAGCAAAGGAAGTGTGTGTGTAATCATCAGTGCTCTTGATTACGCAAAAAAGTGCTCACGATGGGTTTCCGCGCCGTCTTACAGGGGAACACAAAAGTCTCAGGAAAAGCATTTCTTGTGAGTTGCAAACGTTTTGAAGCTGAAGGGCGAGCCTTCTTGTCCCGGTTGTGACAGGTGATGAAATCTGGATTCACCATTTTGAGCCCGAAACAAAAAACGTCAATCGATGAATGGCGCCATTCTGACTCCACAGAAGGAAACAATTCAAAACAACTGCTTCCGCTGGATCACTGTGTTTTAGGACTGTGACGATTTCATACTCATTGATGTGATTGCCGCGCCCACCATTAATTCTGAGGCATATGTGAACACATGAACCAAACTCAATGAAGCGCTTCCATTTGGACGCCATGACGACCCAGTGATTGTTGCTTCAACAATGATAACGCAACGCTTTCACACAAGTTTGAGGACGGTGGGTGGAACATATCCGAAAACACTCCACTCTATCCACTCTATAGCCCTGAACTAGCTCCCCCGGAATTTGCTGTTTGGGCCATGAAGAAGCCATTCGTAGGAGACATTTTGAGGATGACGAGAGGTGATTCGCCACAGTGAAGAAATGGCTTCGTGACCAGAACAAGGAGTGGTACCGGTAGGGCAGACACGCTGTATTGCCTCGCTGGAGGAAGGACCATAGAAACTGGAAGGTGATTATGTGAAAAATTGAAAGTGTAAAGAAACATCATTCTTTCTTGGGTATACGTTTCGTTGTGTTCAATAAATAATTGTTGAAGAAATGTGGTTCATTTCTTTCTGAGCCACCTACGCATGTAGATTACCTTATTAAAAAAATGAAAATGTATAGCTAGTACTAGAATACAGCAGAAGCAGAATAAACACCTAAATGTAGATTTTCTAGGCAGATGACATAATAATAACTTCAAGAAATTAAGGAAAAATACAAAGAGCTTATGTAAACTACATCATCTAGGTGGAAATGAGTATAATACTTGATTATCTAAAAACAAGACTAAAGTTATGACCCATTATAGCAAATACTCCGTTCGTTCAAAAAGTCTTTGAAAACACAGTGGTCGACCAGATTTCTAACTTTAATGACCTTAGTTGCATGACTCAGATAAAGGCATAGAAAACGACTCTAACAAATTTCAATCGCTATATGGAATAATAAACCGAAAGCTTAAAAATCAAGGAAAGATACAAAATTAAATAAGACTATGACTGTGTCTTAGTCGGCGCAACGCGTCTCTAAGTCCTCGTGTGAGCATTGAGCTCATAGGAGTAATCCTCCATTAAGGACTTTATTAGTTTTACTTGTCATAGTTGTCGGGAGTAATCCTCCATTAATATTCCCGTCAATTAGTTGTCAAGAGGACCGCCGGGTAGCGTTTGCGCGTACGCGCTTCTCACGATACACGCGCTCCTGCGTCACTATTCAGCAGCCAGAATGGGGAAGGAATGGGGGTAGTGTTTAGGACGCTTCACAGGGATCGGTCTAGCCCCTGTGCAGCAGGCAAACTCGTTTTGTTGAAACAAATTCCACATGAGCTTGGCCGAGAATCGAACGGGATCGAACACCTCCTTGGTTGAAGGCGAGCGATTCGAACTGACGGAATAAGGTGAATTTTACGTTAAAACCACAGAAATATAATCTTTTCAAATAATTGGTTCAGAATAGAAAATTAACACAGAAATAAACAGGCACCCAATTTACACAATTCGACTGCTTTTTTTATTTCTGGGTTAATTTTTCTTAAAGCAAAATAATGCTTTAAGCAAAATATGCTTAAAACTGTCTTAAGAACTTGGTGTGTGTGTGTGTATATACAATGTATATTATACATACATACAAACACTATATATATATATATATATAATGTATGAGCTCAATTAATATATATATATATATATATATATATAAATAATGAAAAGATAAAAGAATGCAGGGAATTATGGAGGTTGCGCCATATTAAAATGAATGGTTGAAGAATGAATACGATTAATGGTGCAATATGAGTCCGTGTGATGCAAGAGATAATAGACGACCAGGAAGAGATGGATTTCAAGTGCAAGAGAAGACGGAACAAGCATCAATGTGTAATTCTTGAAAATGAGAAGGAATTGTGTAATTTAATTTCAACATCCACTTGGAATCGCCTCTATAGTAGTGTCAGTCCGGGTAGATCGCCCCCCCCCCGACCCCACCTGACTACGCCATTGGAAGCGAACAATACCATAATATAATAGAAATAAACAATAGCAAAAATACTTAACTTAATCTCTTGCAACTGTAAGGTTAGTTAAAATTAACTTACTACATTTGCGAACATTTATCCTTGCTTATGTTCAAGGAGAACAATAATTAGGTACTACAAGTAAACATGAAAAGTCAAAATTGTTTGAAAGCAAGAAGTAAGAATATATTTCTAATCAACTCATTATTTCAACTTTTGTATTACGATTGATTGATTGATAATTTTGTAATAGAACTGATGGTGCTACAACAGCAACAACTATTTGTAAGTTATGTAATATAATACTAAATGAACCCATGAAAACTGTTTTCACGTATGAACTCGATTACACATGTTTTCGCAATTCGCGAAGGAATTTTTCACGTGGAGATTGTCTCATTAACTCCAACACATCCCTCAACGAGCGTTTGGAACCCAAAAAACAGCCCTCACTCCTTTTAAAAACGTTTCAAGAAAAAACCGAGTCGTGTTTGAGAAACTCTTGTTCGTGTACTTGTGGAAAATGTCTCGTTTTGACTACACGAAAACTACTGATATTTCAAAACAGCCGTACGCGAAATGATTAGAAAATCTATTCATAGAGAATAAATTGCAATAATGAAATATTACCTAGCACCAATAAAGAAGTAGGAGAGATTCGAATAAAGATTAACTTTTTGCAATTCTAGAAATTTTAGCGCTTTTATGGAAATGAGACCTATTATTTATAAGCTCTCTTTGCTCTATTCAAACAAAACATTTAAGGGAAAAATTTGGAGTATTTTTTAAAAAGTGTCCTAGGAGCAAGTTTGTCACAAATTGATGATCCTTTTTTTGTGTACAGTTTGGGCGCTAGTATTGTTCATAGGAGATCTGACAGACAATAAAAGCAATAATTTTTCGGAGTCATAAAACCTATAAAGGCATATAACTGCAAACTCTTGTCATCGATTCTTTGCAGTATTACGTAACTTTCTCTACAGGTGATTTGTATGCGAGAAAGTAAAAATAAATTGTAGAATTACATAAGATCGATAATGCATATATTATTCAAATTGTGGAATTAGTGAGATTTGAATTTCGGAGCAAATTACGAAACGTAAAGTAATAAAAGTACGAAATTGTGTTATTCCATAACTTTATTTGGAAGCAAATAGTTTCATTACATGCTTTCTTTTTTCTCGGAAAACTTAAATAGCAACCCGACTAATGTGCCAATGATATAAATTTTCCTGAAGAAATTTGGAACCAAAAACGACTTCTTTGCATGGAGAAGCCCGGAGTGGGGAGTATTCCCTTTGGATGGCTGGCATGGTGGCTCCAGTGCGAGAGGCGCGTGGTTGGCTAGTCACAGTGCCCTCGCCCACCGCGCCCCACACAAAGGGAAATTCCGGGCACGTGGGTTCCGGTCAGCAGAACGTCCCAGCACTCAGTCGCTTCAGAGTCATGTGAAAGGGTGGTTTAGTATTGGAGCTCTACATCATGAAAACTAGAAAGGTATGTTCTTTTAAGTATTTTTATAAATGTATTTTGTTAATTTTCAATGCAAATATTACTTTTTATTCTAGAGTTAGACAGAGTGCTTTCCCCGATGTTTTCTATGAAACAATTACTCATTTCTTTCTATGTTGAATAATTGCTGCTGCAACAAAGTTAATTTCATATTTAGTTTGTCATTGTTGAATAATGATACAAAGAACGCGTCGAAGCCCTTAGAAAAACTCTCAATTTGCGCATGATTATAAGTAATTACTTAGCGAAGTAAGGTTTAGTGAACATAATGGGGTGTGGGTGTAATTTTGAAACTATCAGTCATATATAGCATTTTATCATGAAACAAGAAATCAACAATACATCGTAAGTTTTTATTAATGAAAATAGCTCGCAACTTTTGATTCAATTTCGCTTTTTTCCCTTCGTATTTCGCGTATCAAAATCTGAAGGAAAATCCACGATTTTACGTAAAGAAGTATTTTTTGAAGCTCACAACAAAGCTATTTTGAAATCTTAGACAAATCTAGGATATGGCATAAAGTTCTGATTTTGTGTTTTTAAATTTATCGTGTTGTTTTACTTAATATTGATGGTAATAGTTATTTATTTAATAACTATAAATAATTTTTAAAAATTAAAAGGGCTGGAGTTGATATGAGGATTAAAAACAATAACTACATTAAAACATTTATTTTATTTTTTCAATGCGTTTCTAAATGTAATATTTTTCAAGCAATTTACGTTATTTTAGCAATTGGATTTACGTACGTGTTCAATTTCGTCTTCTGACAACATATTCTGAGAATTGTATTGTTTAATCTAGTTATTAAATATTTTGAATTTCGCAAGTAAGAGCAATGTAATGAGATAGGTTATGATGTTTATTGCATTTTGGGGTCAATACAAGAGAATAATGTTTGCTAAAATCGCAAATAAATTGACATCGCTCTTTTCATTTCTTAAACGAATAAAAAGAGGATGGATTTAGTTAAGTCATTAGTCAAAATTTCACATCATGTGTTTGACAATTGTTCTGATTGAAATCTTATTTTGTTTACTTGATATTCAAATTCTGCTTTGTTACTGTAACAATTTGCTACAAAAAAGCTCCATGAGTCAATGAACCTTGATTGCAATCCCTTAAATATATTATAAAGTTTATAATATCCTAATTCCAAGAGAAAATTACAGAAAATCCATGCGACAATTTTAAAATCGTACAATTTTCTTAGTGACTGCAAATTTTAGCATACCTTTAACAAGACAATTAATATGCCCACCGAGCTTGAAATCCAATAGTAAATAACATTCACGGCAAAACGACATGGAAAATAATCTCAAATATAATTGTACTACTTTTATCTATAAATTCATATATTGGTATTTTATCTATTCACGTCAGAAGTAAGGCGCTTTTTCATTTCTTCAGATTTTATTTTCTAGACTCTTACGTAATACGAGTATTACTGGGAAAACAATGGGAATTCTTTCAGGGAAGTAAAGAGAAACCTAGAATGAATAAATATAAAACAGAATACAGATTGTGTTAACATCTACTTAATTATTCGTAGAAAAATAGCTTTATAACAAAATGCAGATTAATCGCACTACAACAGTTACACTTACTAGAACTTTATCAATTATTATAAATGACCACTTTTTTTTAAAATTATGCATTTAGGGTTCAAAGTTTCATTAAAATATAATAGGAAAAAATCTTAAAAATAAACATTTGTATGACACATTTTTTCTGGAAAAATACTAGAAATTATCTCTCGAAAGTCCTTTCAGTAAACCAACTAAAATATTTGAAGAAATTATAAGCCAACAATGAGCACTGATTTTCAATGCACAAAAAGTATTTTCAGTTTAGGAAAGTGATCTGTTATTCTTCACTGAGTGATTTGGTAATGTTTCTTAATTTTTGATATAACGTGACAGACTTACAGATTACTTAGTTTGTGTTTAACACACACAAGCGCGCGCTCGGTCACGTCTACAAATATATTTATAAAATATGCAATATTATATATTAATATATAATTATATTTATAAAATATGTAATACGTTTTTATACGAATAATAACAATGTTGCAATTCGAGCGAAACTGCAGGACGAAAGACATTTTTTATTAATATTGTTAAAACTTCAAAACTTCGTCACTTCAAAAAATTATATTCAGAACAATCTGATCAAATCATGTTTCATATGAGATTAAGGAAGAGCATTCTATATTTTTACAAGGTTTATAAAGATAATCTAGATGTCGAAATTCATTTGTTTTTAATCACTTTCAAAATTAAGTCCTCGAAATATTCCTCACTAGAATTTCAAGGTTTGTGGCTTAAAATGTTCGGAATATATGCCACTTTTAACTCACAAAATATGGCCAGAAGAAAATTCTAACCCCAAAGTTACAGAGATTTACAAATTTCAAAAGTATTTCAGTTCGTTATTTAAAATATTTATTCTTAAATGTGACCTAACGAATCTAATAAAAATGCAGAGACAAGTTCTATTTAAAAGATGCTTTTCAAACGTTGTTCTACATACTTCTTTATTTTCATCATTATTGACGCAAACCCTCGAACTGATGTCCCCGCTAATACTATGGTGGCGACAAAATAAAAAGTGATAAAAACGAAGCAACCTGTTAAGACTCAATTTTTTAAATTACATATAAATTAATTCGAACCAATTAAATTAATTGATGTTCACCATTTCCATAAAAATGCCAAGGGTACTTGCAGAATTTATTTTAACCCAGGGAAAATGTACATTTTTAACATCGTATGTATTTAAACGTAAATCGGCAAGAAGGCTTCGAATGCTTTCAAAATGCAATCGCTTCTATTTACTGTTACGCTCTGTAATTACCTTCAAATTATACGTGAAGGAGTTTCATTTGAAATCAGATCCTCCGGGCAGGGGACGAAAACTTCACGCAGGCATTAACCAAGGCCGTGAATCCATGGAGCACGTCGGGGGGCCCGCTCCACCCTGACCCGCCGGATATCCATTGAAGCTTCCGGAAACAGAGCTGAATAGTGTTAGGGTCGACGGACGCAGGGCCTCGTGCAGTTGCCAGGATGTGAATTGCGGAAAGCGAGACAAAGCAGGCGGGCAGCGCTGCCTGCGGGCGAGAGCCTCCATCCAGCGCCAATCGCCCCTCCCGCCCCTCGCCCCGCGGTCCCCGACGCCCTTCCCCAACGCCCCGGCCACCCAGCCGCCCAGCCGCCCAGCTGCTGCCGTCCAGTCTCCGCTCCCCGCTCGTCCATGGGGGCCCCGCGCCATGCCCGCTGCCGCCGCCCGCCGCTGCCCCCACCGCTGCTCCGCGCCCGCGCACCACCCCACCAGCGGCCCTGTGGCTTTCCGGCTACGCGCCATCCTGCGGCCATCGTCCGCCACGCCAAAATGAGGGAAGGGTGCAATGTGCGCCGGAAAATTTCCTCATGTATGGCTATTATGATGAACTGGCCTATAAGCGAGCTGAATGCGGATCTATCGGTGTTGGTAGCAGCCCCCCCCCCAAAAAAAAATAGATGATACACGGGGATTTCTACTTTTTTGAGCAATGGGTTCCTCTTCCGTGTCTTACGAGGGGATTGTAATAAATGAATGCAAATACTTTTCTTTGATTTATTGCAAATCCTAGGAGCATTTAGGTTTCAACGACTAAATAATGTCAATTATATTCCAATTTGGCTGATATTTATTTAGTGATTGAAATTAATACTACGAAATGTAAATACAAAATATATTAAAATATATATTTAAAAGAAATATTTTCTATGTTATTCCGGTTACAAAGGAGAAAAAACATATGTTTAGAAAATAATTCGGAAACAACAACCAATAGCCTCTATCATTAGAGGAAAAATGTATAATTATTTGTATTTTATACATTTATCATATGCGCAAAACAAGTAGTTTATACGTAGCGAGAATTAGAAAATTGTTTTTAATCATGTCTTGAAAGGCTACTGCAAGTGAAAGGAAATAAATAAAAAGAAGAATATATACGCTGAGTGAATCCTAAAGAAAAGCTCTCCGTAATGTTTTCTTGTCCAATTTTCTTTATTTGGACTCTTTGACTTGATAATTTTAAAGAGTAGAAATAAAGAACGATGGACCTTAAATTAATTAAATTAAAAATCTGTTTTTTCCCAGCAGAGGGTATCAAACCTCTAGTGCGTGACGATCCCCGACATCCATTCGGCAATTCGCAACCTGATTTGCTATGCTCATTGGACGATGATGGTGATAATAATAATAATGATAATGATAATAATAACAATAATAATAATAATAATAACAACAACAACAACGACTGGACCCGGGCGAACATTCTGCACTTTGTAAGAATCTTTGTTATAAGATTTCTTATAACAAATCTTTGTTATAAGATTTCTTATAACAAATCTTTGTTATAAGATTTCTTAAAACAAATCTTTGTTATAATCTTTGTTATAGCAGTGTTATTGTTAAAGTCTAGGCGGGGAAATTACAGCGTTGCAGGCTCAATACTATGCGTGAGTAATCAGTCCAATGTTGTTACGCGTTGAGATAAATTTCACAGAAATTCAAACGATTATTTTAATTTTATCATGCAAAAATTATTTGTCTCTAATTCTTCACTTTAAGAATTAAACCGTTAAGAGAAGAGTTAAACTTCCGAAAATTTAATAGAAGCGCCAAAAAGCTCTCATTTGGTAGAATGTTGCTTAAGGAACATAACTCGAACTTCACCTGTCCTCCTGCACGTCTTAGCGTTCTTCCCCGCATGTCCTTCGCACGTTCTGAGCATGTTTTCCCACACGTTTTCCCACGTATTCCCAACATGATCCCCCATATGTCCCTCACATGTTTCTCGCATATTTCCCCGCATATTGCCTGCTTGCTCGTAATTATTCCCTACATAATCACCGCATGTTCCCTCACAATTTTACCGCAGTTCTTCAAATGCTCACGGCATGCTGCTCACAAGTTAATCACCTTTTATTGATAAAAAGTGATAATAGCTTCGCACTGAAAGTCAACTTCGAACGATTCTGGCAATTTGTAACGGAGCGGCCGTATGTTCCAAAATCCTGGGCTTAGAAACACATCGTTTCTGAGTTACTTGCTAAAATTGTGTTGCTGCGTAAGGTGTATTGCGGGTTCGTATGCGCCTGCATTTCCCCCTATATCATAATATGCGAACTTCTTATTCATCTCAAATCTGAAGCATGACCTATCCAGCTGTAGCATACATACGGGCGATGGTTTCTCATAATTATTCAAATCTACCAACTCTCTTAAGCATTTATGTAGAGAAAAGATATCAATAATAATAATAATAATAATAATAATAATAATAATAATAATAATAATAATAATAATAATAATGTTGTGCTAGACGGGTCGTTGGATGCAGGTCTGAACCATTCAGAATCAATCCTCAATTAGATACCAGAAAATGTGAATCTTGTTTTTTACTTATTTGCGTCTCGACGTTTCGTAGATTTTGCAAGCCCCTATTCAACTGCACTACGTGTTGGTACTACAATTGTAAAAAGTCAACAATTGCATTGACAATTACGGTTATATGATAAAAATATAAAAACTTAAAGTACTTACATGAAGATGGCGTCTTAAACCGTTATGTGTATATTTACGTGATTAAAATATTTTTGTACGCCGAATGGAGTCAACTTGTGGGGCTAGAATAGCCCATGTGGCGGATGTGGCAGGCAGTGCAAGACTGGATGTGTGAAGGAGTGGAAGTGTAGGGATTGCAAAGTCGGGGCATCATGGAGCAAACAGTGGATTTAACAATACGTACTCAGTGATGTTGGTTCACCAATATTGCTTTATAAACTTTATTAGCTTTTGCAAGTCATTTTTGATATTCGTGATGAATACCAAAAACGATCATCGCCGATTGTAACGTATGAATTGATGGCTGGATACCGTAGTCCCTAGGTCATTAGATAAAAAATTACGAATTAGAACATAGCATTTCCCACGCACCTTTGGAGCAAACATCTGGATGCCGTCAGAAATAATTTACAGCATCTCTTGGAAAAAATAATCATACTTACGGATAAATGTGATAATATTGTAGGACATTCATATAACTAAAAAAATGTACATTGCACTTGGATATGTCTTTGGTTTGGCCGTAACATAATATATCGTTTTCAAACAGATATTGACCCGTGATTAATTTATTGTTTTGTTTGATAGGAGTGCACCGGATTTCTGTTTTGGGAAATTTATTTTAAGAAATATTTTCTTCCTGCTTGTTGTCCACTTCAGAGAAAGCGGTTGGAAGTTGTTTTTAAAATTCTCCCCGTTCTTTATTATATAATCCCTTAGCGGTTCTATCTTGAGTTTTGTTTGAGTATGTTTCTTCAAGATAAACAAAGGAGCCTTTGTACATCGTTATCATTTTGTTCGGGATAATCCGTAGCTTCTCGATATTTTTTTCTGCGTTTTATTTCAAACCGAACAGGCGTATGTGAGTGGTGGATTCATAATGGATTTAAATATTACAATTTGACATTTCAAATTTAATGCTGAACTGATGTTTCTAAATGGACAGAGTTTCGATATTGAGGAGTATATTGGGTTTGATATTATTTCAACAAGCTTTCTCCACGTTAGCGTATAATCAATGTGTACTAAATATATTTCAGCATTGTATCAGATGGAAGTTATGGAATTATGATATTTAATATTAATGGGCATAATGTATGTTTTAATAACGAAGATTAACTCGTCAAAAATCGAAGAGTAATCAAACTTCCATATTAACAATTAATTATAATGAATAGTAGAAAACAACTGAATCGCTTTAATACTAAATTTAATTTTTTTCATTTCAAAATTTTCTTTATTATCAGTAAAAGTTTCTAACTGATATCCTTTACATGATCGCGAAGCGATTTGAAGGAAACCCTAACGGGGCCGCCAGGTGAAATATGGTCCTATTTGCGATTGTTGCCACTGGTTGCCATGTCCATTGAAGGAACTTTTAATTCATCTGGTATTTTTTATAGTCGTTTAGATACACTGCGATCTCGGAATACATCAGGGTTATATCGATGATTAGAGAGCAATTACGGATAATGGCCTATTTTAAGTGTTGCATTTTTGTTGTAAAAAATGCAATCGAGGTTCATGGTAATTTGCAACCGAGCTTCAGCAAACCTCGGTTTGCTAGTCGATCATGGCCTGTACCCTTTCTAATTTTATAGTAATTTATAACTGCTGTATTTGCGAATGGGCTAATAAACTTGATTTTGATGAGGAGTCTATAATAAGTTACTTTTATAGTTCTAATATCTTTCTTTTACTATAAACACTGTAATAAGTTTTTGACGTATGCTCTTAAATTTTTTATTGTTTTGCATCAATCGTTTGATTTGGGGTGAAGGTTTTATCGAAACACTCATCGATTGAATGAATCTTCCCTCTGTTCCTATACGTGTTTAAAGAAGGGAGGGAGGAGTAATTAGGAGGTTTATACGCCATCACAATTACAATTTACTGCTAGTTTATGTAAGTTTTATTGCTAATAATTCTAGCTTTTTGTTTGTTGATATGACTATTTGGTAATGTTGATTACTTTTGTGAATTTGCTCCATCCTCCGAAACGATGTGTTTTAATATATTGTTTGTTTATATCGTAAGCTAATTAATTTTAAAATATTCACCTAGCAGTACAAGGTTTCGGTTATGCAAGCAATTTTTATTTTAATAGTATATAAAAATTGTACTGAATAGATGACCGGTTTGACATAGAGACACATGTAGTACGTGCTAGTGCGCCTCGCGCTTTTGTAACCTTTTGTAAATGTTACAGAGACTTAGTTGACTAAAAATGAAAATAAAAATGTATTTAATATAATTTAAATATAATTTCATTAATTTAGCCCAAGATATGTGCCAATAATAAGCATACCGCCTTACATTTCGTGTTTTGAATCATGAATGTTTTCAAAGCACTCTGCACTGTCTCAAATTTCATATCTTTATTTGAAATCAAAAAACTGATTTTCAAAGAACCCGTTGGATAAAATAAGATTCACAATAAGATATCAGAAACAATGCTCTATTCGTCCGGGAAAAGTTTTTAATTCAGAAAATAATTTGTAAAGGCGAGTTGCGGTGAAAAAAATAGTGGCAGTGAAGTTTTTAACGTACGTGAAATGAATGTGAAACTTTTATGTGAAAAAGTGTAAAGAAGTGGATAATAATTACTCTTCGTCTGTTTTCATTTGACACATTTATTATAACAAGAATTCTTAATCTTACTTGACTCCTATAAAATTATTTAAAACCCTCAAAATTTGTTTTCAAATTCAATTCAAATGGAAATAAAATTAAAGAATGGATCTGACAAAGCTGCATCATTTCTGAATTGAACTATGTATCTTTGCACATTGAAAACAATATTTAATTTAGATATACAATAAACCCTAATCAGCACATACTCGCGTAACAAGAATTCTGCCGTAAACCGGAAAAAATATAGATCCGGCAAGGAAACGTAGCATTTAGAATATACGTAATGGTCGGATAACACGAATTTTTATAACATGAATATCTATTGTTTTCGTCCCTTGGGATTCGTACTAACGGGAGTTTACTTTGTTAGAAAAAAATGAACATTTCAGAAAGCATTTTGCAACTGCTAAATCGCCTAAACGATGCTTGCTTTCCTCTTCAGAAAAGAAAATTAAATATTTCACGTAAAAACAATTCTTGGATAACACAAGGGATTAGAACATCATGTAAAAACAAACGAGTTCTTTCTTTCATTTCTAAGCATCATAACGTATCTCAAGATTTCCTCCTGTACTTTAAAAAATACAAATCATTGTTAAGAAAAGTCATAAGGCAGGCTAAAATCATGAAACACGATCAGGATATTTTGAACTCAAATAACAAAACAAAATCAATGTGGGAGATAGTAAAAAATGCGACCAAACCAACTAGAAACCTTGTAGAGAATGTTGTTTTAAAAGATAACGATAGAGATGTGAACGATCCGGCAACAGTGGCTAGTCTCTTCAACCAATACTTTTCGAGAATTGCTGTCGATCTCACTAAGGGTTTTCAGCCACAAAATTCAACATCTGACGTTTCCCTAAAAATCTTAGACACTATGTTCGTTTCCGAAACCTCTTCCTATGAAATTCTCAAAATAATCGATAAATTAAAAAATAAATATTCGGCCGGTTTAGATGCATTTCCGGATTGTTTGCGCGGCAGCCATTATACACCCGTTAACTCACATATTTAATGCATCCTTATGCACCGGAATTTTTCCAGATATTTTTAAAACAGCTAAGATTAAGCCGCTCTTCAAAAAAGGCAACAAAAATGAAGTTCAAAATTATCGGCCAATTTCTCTTTTGTCAGTTTTTTCAAAAATATTAGAGAGACTTTTTTATGTGCGAATGGAAACCTTTCTCAATAAACACGATGCGTTTTCAAATTGCCAACATGGATTCCGGAAATAAAAATCTACGGAAACAGCCATTTTTTCTTTTCTTAAGTATGCTGCCTCATCATTGGATCAAAACGAAGCAACTATTGGAATATTTTTAGATCTTTCAAAAGCTTTTGACGTCATTGATCATAACATTTTACTTTCAAAATTACCTTCGTATGGAATCCGTGGTATTGCTCTAGATTGGCTATGTTCGTACCTTAAACAACGATCTCACAGAGTAGAAATACCTTACTGGAATGATGGAACTTTATGTACACACCTTTCTGGTTCTTTGCCAATTGCACGTGGAGTCCCGCAAGGATCGATTTTAGGCCCTATTCTCTTCCTATTATACGTAAATGACATGCCCTTAGCGATTCGAAACGGAAGAACAGTTCTCTTTGCGGATGATACAAATATTCTTTGCAACAAAGAAACCGTAAATAGTACAATATCAGACTTTCAAATTGGTTCCGTAATAACAAATTAAAAGTAAATGAAAATAAAAGTGTTTCAACGCAGTTTTCCATATCAAATAAAAAATTCTGTACTCCATTGAAAATGAACGGTGTGCCATTGACTGATGTTAATGTAACAAAATTTTTAGGTCTATCAATTCAGTCAAACCTCAAATGGAATGCCCACTTAAATGAATTGAACACAAAATTAAGTTCATTATGCTACGCGTTAAGAATTCTTTCAAATTCCGTCAGCCTTCATATAGCTCGTTGTGTATATTTTGCCAATGTTCACTCCCGCCTGAGATATGGCATAATATTTTGGGGAAACATCTTATAGCTCACAGACTTTCAGATTACAAAAAAAATTGTACGAATAATAAGCAAATCCAACCCACGTGATTCTTGTAAGTCACTCTTTATTAATCTACGAATTTTACCATTACCTTGTCTCCTGATTTACGAATCAGTAATTTTTGTCAAAAATGACTTACTTAAGGACGGGAATATATTTTCAGCAAACGCCGATGTCTATAAGTATAACACACGACGTAGTAATCATATTCACCAGGTGGCAGTATCAACAGCTCACTACAAAAAATTCACATACAATTCATGTACATTACTCTACAACATTTTGCCAGAAGACATTAAACGATTAAATTCCATAGAAAAGTTTAAGTCCCAAGTAAAATCTTTTCTGCTGCATAACTGTTTCTATACAATTCGAGACTATACCGAGCATCAAAAAGGAAAGTAGAATTAATTTTAACAATGATAGTTAATGTAATTATTTATCATTTGGACTGTATAATTCTAGAGAACCTGTAACAAGTATTGTACCACAGTTTCTGGTTGATGGCCCGCATCTCGATCAGGTTTTTCGTCCAGTTTCCCTGATCCTTGAGCAAATGCTGAGATGGTCCCTTGTTTTGCTTCTGGACATAAATGTAACTTCATTATTTGTGCACGTCTTCTGAATTTCAGTGGAAAATATAGTTATTCAAATTATCGTTTTTCATATTATCGCGGCAAAAAGTATTATTCTTTCATGAAGAACATGAGGGTTCTGGGCAGGAATTTATAGCCAATTTACCTTTGAAATATATTTTATTATATAGGAGCGAATATTTTGTCAACAAAACTCGAAAAAAACCTCTCTTTTCGGTATTCAAAATTCGACTAAAATATGGTTTAGAATAGAGACCACAGAATTATGAAAACGTGCACAAAATTCACTTCTCCCCATAGCTCGTCATACGCAGTTTTTAACTGTTTTTGACGTAAATATATATATATATATATATATATATATATATATAATATATATATATATAGATATATGCGGATTATTTTTACTGTTTGTAATATGAGTAATTATTAAGAGTATGAGTATTATATTACCGTGAAAATATTAACATTTATTGAAAATTATTAATTACTAGTTACTAGTTTACACAAAATTTTGCAATATTGTCTTCCTTAATTCCTGATTTTATTCGTTTAGGAAAACATGCCTTTTTGAGTTAATATTCATTATACTGTCTGTGTCACTTTCACTATTCTCTATTTCATTTGACGTCTCAATTTTGATAAATTTATAATAATGAGGAGCGTCGCGTTTTAGTGCAAGGGAGCAGAATCTTAAGCAAGCCCTGCATGAATAATATTTGACATTTTATGAGTGTGGCATTTATAAGCATCCCAATTCAACATCATTATGATTTAAACGCCGCTAATAAGAGCAGGGATTATCGATTGTATCATTATTAGTATCTGAGTAACAATTATTATACGCGCGGAACACGCGCGATATTTCCTTCCTCTTCCTTGTCCGATCCTCAATCCTTACTTAGACACACATTTACTTGAACTAAACTATCACAAATGGCGGGAGATCAGGTGGTTGCTTAGAGCTTGTTCCGGGTGCGGCTTGCCCCTGCGGTGGGAGATACTTGGATGCCCAGCCCCAAGTCGAGGTGTAAGTTGGCGCCGGATTTCTCCATCCAGCAGGGAAAGGACATCGCCACCTCCCGTGGTAAAATCATGCACTACACTTATATGACTAATGACTGTAGAAGTTGACGCGCGCGGAAACAAGAAAAAACAATCAATTGAGGCGTTAGCTAGAAAACGGACCTATACTCCAAAACTGTGTTTTGAGAAAAACACATTGCAAGTTTTTGATCATAGCATTCTACACACTGGTATATTTAATTGCAAATTACATATTATTTAATAAATAATATTTTTTAAATTAATATAATCTAGAACGTAATTAAATTCTCCTTAATTTCAAACACGTGGAGTAAAGAAGAAAATGCGTCATAGGCCCTTCTTCTGGAGAGCGCTATATATTTATTATTAAAATGGTGTAAATTATAAATATTATTAAATTTTAATTTGGGTTTATTTATATACTGCTAATACAGATCATTATGTGGTTTGTTTTTTACCTCACAGTTCATCTTGTGAGGTATCAGATTCGGACTCATTTTTGTCGACATTTCCAGTGGGCACTTCTTGAGGAGTACACTCTTCAAAAACGTTTTGGTAAAAGTTTTTGCTGTCTTCCTTTAAGTACCCATATAAGCCCCGAATATCAGTAACTTTTGCCGGATTAAGTGGAATTCAAATGACATTAAAGCGCTGGGGAACTCTCTTCATGTAATGGAATATTGCTCCACCAACCTAATGAATAGAGATAAAATCATGAAAATTTGCTTGGCTATAGATTAAAGTACCCAGAATTCATTTCAGCATTCTCTGGGAAAAGGATCCATAGCCCTATGGGCCCCTCTTCTAGCTATCACCTCAATTAGAATATCGTGTAAAAAAACGAACTCTTTACTTTCTTTCTAATCATAAGGTACCGTGAGATAACCATATCAATTTCAGAAAATACAAAAGCTTTTTAGAGTTAGTAATAGCACAGGCAAAAATGATGAAAAATGATCAGGATATTCTGAATGCTAATAACAAAACTAAAGCAATACGGAATACAGAAATAATACGACCGCATCATCTCGAAACATTGTAGAATCTCTTCAATCAACACATTTCGAGAATTGAGGTTGATCTCACGAAAGAATTAGAACCTCAAATTTCATACATTTCCGAAAACAATTCCCGACACAATGTTTGTTTCCGAAACTTTTTCCAGTGAAATCCTCAGAGTAGTAAGTAAATTAAAAAGTAAATATTCGTCTGGTTTAGAAGAATTTTGGAACTGCTTATTAAGAACTTGTTCGCCTGCCTTCGTACACCCGTTAACTCATGTTCTCAATCTTTCTCTACGCACAGGAATATTTCCAAGTATTTTCAAAACAGCAAACATTAACCAACTCAAAAAAAATTTACAAAAATAAAGTTCAAATGTTTCGGCCAATTTATCTTTTGCCAGCTTTTTAAAAAAATATGAGAGATTTTTTTAAATACAAAAGGAAACTTTTCCCAGGAAAAACGAAACGTTTTCAAACACTCGACATGGATTTAGAAAATAATAAACGAAAATGGCCATTTATTCTTGATGTTGTTTCATCACTGATAATGCTTTCACTGCTTGCAAGATGTTGCTTCATCACTGGATCAAAATGAATCACCTATCGGAATCTTGTTAGATCATTCGAAAGCATCTGACGTCATTGACCATAACATTTTGCTTTCAATATTATTTTAATACGGAATTCGTAGATATCCTCATACCTTAAACATCGTAACATCTGTAAACCATATAACTCTCGCCCATTAGAAATGGAAGGACAGTTCTGTTTGCTGATGACACGAATATTCTTTACAAGAAAGAAACAATAAACGATGCGGCGGCGATGGTGTAGCGGTTAGCGTAACGGACTGCTATACCCAAGTTCGCGGGTTCAAACGCGATCGAACCCGTGGATTTTTAGTTTTAGGGGCAAAAAAAACCTTCGTACGCCTTCCTTCGGAGGGGAAGTAAAGCCGGCTGTCCCATGTTATTAGATTTACTTGCATGTAAAAGATCCTCAAGCCTAAATGCCTCTGAGCTCAATTCAAATCGCCGGTTTCGTCGCTTCAGTAATACCTTCTTTCCGCTCTATCTGGGGAAAGGAGTGTAGCGAAATTTGCGTGGTCAGACGGAAGAGCAGGCTTCATGGCCTGAGTCTCGCCACGTAAAATAAGGCAATTCAATTCAATAATACTGTTTCAGATGTTTCAAATTGACTTCGTAATAACGAATTAATAATAAACGAAAGAAAACGAATTAATAATAAACGATGTCAATACAGTTTTGTATTTCAAACAAGCAATCGCATTCTCCTTTGGAAATGACACAATTGGCTGATGCTAAGTTACCTAAATTTCTGGGTCTGTCAATTCAGTCAAACCTCAAATGAAATATCCAATTAAATGAATTTGTACATTTGAACAGTAAATTAAATCCACTGTTATATATTCACAATTCTTTCACATTCAGACTTCATGCAGCTCGGTGCGTGTATTTTGCAAATGCACATTCCCGACTGACTTTTCGCATAATATTCTGGGGAAGCAATCCTACAATATCGAGGTTTGCAGATCGCAGAAAAAAATTACCAATTATAAGCAAATGCCATCCTCGAAATTCCTGCAAGCCTCTCTTCATTGAAATTGACACCTTGCCAATGTCATGCATATTTATTTACGAATCTGTAGTTTTTGAAAAACTTACTACTTTCATGGTGGAATATATTTACATTCAAAACTGATATTTATAATGATAACACACGTCGTAGGAATCATATTAATGTATCAGCACTTAACTACAAGAAATCCACTTATGCACATGTACTGTACTTGACAACATGTTGCCAGATGACTAAACACAATTAAAATCGATACACAACTTTACGTGCGGGTAATATCTTTTCTGATGCGTAATAGTTTCTATACAAGTAGACTGTATTAACTACGAAAAAGAAAAATTATTTTAAAAAATGACATATAATGCATTTCTTAACATTTTCACTGCGTGATTTGAAAAATAATAAATATGCCTAAACCAAAAAGTATATTACCGCTTCTTGGCGAATGTGGGCTTTTTGGGCAAATCACGAGTAGGTTTCTCGTCCTGATCCATTTAGCAAATGCGGAGATGGCCCTTTGTTTTGCTTCTGAACAAAAATGTTGCGTCACTATGCATGTGTTGTTCAGCTCTCCTTTTGCTAAGTTGTATGTTGTATATTTAACTATTTTTTGTATGTAGTATATTTAGCTATACTAAGGATGTGGGTTGCTCTTTTGCTAGTAGTATTAAAAACAACAAATCTGTACTTCGTTTACCGATGTAAATGAATTTTCTATAACTCGGGAGCGAAAATTTACAATTTCCAAATGTCATAACCTCGCTTTGTTGGTACTGTATTTCTTTCATCATAAAACAATGAACGAAACACTTTGCGGGAAAGAGATTCTGGTGCTCAAGAAAACGTGCGCGGAATGTACTTCTTCCTTCGTATACAATTTTTACTGTTCCTTGACGAACACAGATAAAATCAAATGACACATTTGCCATTGCTTTCGTTCAATCGATGCTTGTTTAAATTTTATTTGTTATACAAAGAATTTGCTGTGTTGTTTCCTTCACAGTTAACACACTTTCGGATTTAGGTCTTTTACATTGCTTGTTTTCAGTCACAACGAATGCACCATGGATTTTGTTTACAGTTAGCTTGGGTGTGTTCGAAACGTTGGCATCATTCATATTGTATTACTTTGCAGAATTGCGCAAGCGCAATTCAATTATAGAGAAGAATTATTTCGTTGTATTACTTATTAATTATTTTGTATTATTTATTATTTATTATTGAAGTAATGGTTTTCAGCGTTTGTTAGATCTAAAGCACTCGGCCATAGTGATTTTCTATTTTTATTGAATGGTCTGAATTGAATTGCAATCGCTGGTAACTGAATTGCTAAATGGGTTACTGGGTATTTCATCTTCATTATCATAAAGGCAAAAAGGGCCTCGTCGCTGCCGCCAGGACATTCTGTCCTTCGCTGTCCTCTTCATCTCTGTATAGTTTCCTTAGCTGGGCATTTAAGCCTTACAAATTCATCATAACATTTGTAATAATCTTCTCTTCTGTTTCATGGTCAATATCATATATTTTTTCTATTTCCTTCATTAATTTGCATTTGTTCTCTGACTCAAACAAGCGTTTGGCGATGAGTTGCTCTTGGGAGTGGCCCTGAAAAAAACTCGTTAATGCTCGTGTTGAAGCTGATGGAGTCCCATGCACGTAAATTCACCGTTGTCATCTTAGTTTTCATTGGTCAATTGTATTGATTACATAATTAACTCAGAAGTTTCAAGTAACTATTCTTAGGGACCAATATTCCTACTCATTTTAAGATTTCATTATTCATTGATTGTTGTTTTATATTTGTTGAAATTGAAAGCACATAATTCAATGAATTGCTGAAAAATATCGTTTAAATTATATATCACTGTCAACGCGATCACCACAGTGGAATCTGGACCAAAAACTGCATTATTTATCGTCTCATATATTATTTCATTAGTATACCTTCCCTTTGCGGCTCTCACACGCAACCAGTCTTTATAAACAGGGTCTCTAAAGAAAGAGAATTTCACGGAGACGTAACGAAGTGCACTTTGACTTCAAAAATATGAAGGATTTGTTTAAAAAAACGCATCTAAATATTCTTGTAAAATGCAACCCGCAACGCACTTCAGAATTTTTGAATCTATATCGTTACTAAACGAAGCGTTCTAGAGCCTTAAAAACTAGAATTTTGACGCCAAAGGCCTCGAAGAAAGAATCCTCACGCCGTAATGATTAGATCTTCTTGTCCATTCTATTACGTTTTTGCTGGTTCGGCGCTTGTCGATTCTACCCCACATTTCAGAACCTGTAGAATCTGCAATTGTATGTCAAATTACTAATTTCTTATATTCTGTGCGACTGAACTACACGACTTCTTTGCTTGATAATAAAGTTAATTAAGAAGAGCTTGTATTGACAAGGGTGTATTATATTGTTATCAATTAAAGGTGACATATAGTACAAGTGACGGAGGACAAGAAGGTCTTGAAGAAAAGCTTATATTACGAGCTTAATATGGAAATGGAAAAATAAGGAAGAGGGTGGGGTGTAACATTCGAGAGTACTCGCACCGGTACGCCAGTACAAGGAATTAAAGATCTATTTTTAACACAGAATGGCTTCCTTAATTATTTGATCTCTCAAATCTTAGGAAAACCGACATTTTATTCGCAATAAATTGGTCGTGGCTGTGTAGTGAATAGTGGTTAGCACATTGAAAATGTAAATCTAGGCGCTCGAGTTCAAATCTCAAATCGGAAAAATGTGTGGGATGTTACGCAAAAATGTTAGGAACATTCGCAGAAACATTTTTTAGGTCAATGAAGCGATCCCTAAGTGGAAAAAAAAAACGGTGACCGCGAGATCGTAGGCATGGGTTCAGCAAGTGTCATAATTTTATGTAACAGTTATAAATAATACGAGAAAGTATGTGCCATCAATTAGCAACCATTTATTCCCCATTGTCCGGGACGTCGTTTGTCTACCAATGTATCGCACGCGATAAGGAAACAATGCAGAATGTGGTTGTGGGTGGGTCTTCTTGATATCATGTTTATATTACTTAAATGTAGACGGAATAATCGTACATCAGAATTATTTAGGAGTCCTGTTTCAGATTGCCTTCATTTGATCGAACTGAAACGGATGAAATGTTGAAAATCATTCATGGAATCTCCCGTTTCAAGGCTTGTGGCCGTAAATTACTCAGTGCTACGGGATTCCTTTTATTTCATTCCTTGTATTTGTGTATATTCGTGCAATTCGAATGTTTCGCTTTGCGAAGTACTGGTATGTATTCGACGTTTCTTCATGATCTTCAGCACAAACAGAACAAAAGCAATTATGACTAACATTTGATTTCTTGCAGAGCTAGGAAATTATTATAATTGGAAATCATGAATTAAATATCACAATTATGCCTGCACCGGAATGACATTAATCTTCAGACATTAAAATGTGTTTTTTTTGAAAGTATTCAAGTGTTAATCATCCAGAAAAGTGAGATCAAAGATAGAGTGGAGAATGAAAACATGTTAAGTTGTAAGTCTATTTTGATGTAAGTTTATTGAAAACATTCTAAAGGATTACATGCATATGTACAAACATTAATATGTAATCATATTTTATCAATTGCTAATGTATTTTAACAATCCTTTAGAAATAAGTTACGATACTGATCAGATCAGTAACACCCTGAAAATTCCAAACACATGTTTTCAGAAAGCACGACCGCACCAAACATGTGACTTCAGTTAGACTGTGCACAATACTGTATGACAAAGAAATTCACACTAATCGAACAATTGCAGCAAACAAAACGGATATTGTTACTCAGGATTTGGAGAAAAATTTGTCTACCTCTAGATGTTGCTGTACCATGTGGCCAAAATAATGTAACCAAAGAGGTGAAGATACATTTTAAATTAAGCTTTTCGAAATCGATATATGCTAGGTGTGGGCTAAAAAACACGTTTTTCACGATTTTTTTCAACTCAAGGGTGTGTAATTACCCTTCTAAACATCCAAGTAATTCGAAAGAATGGGAAGTGAAGAATGTTGCGATATTGAGAACTGTCCATATGTTGCGCTAAGTCAATGGATTCTTAAGAAGTTGGATGATACTTGAAGTGTATTTTATACATAACCGACCTCAAATATCTTTAGTCCTAAATTAGGGTAATAATAATAATAATAATAACAACAACAACAAGTACCTTGCGATCAAAACGTCGTTACCAAGGAGGCAGAGAAACGTCTTAAATACAAGAGTTTGGAAATCGAGATCAGCCGAATGTGGGGCGTAAAAGCACAGGTGGTCCCGATAGTTATCGGAGCTCTGGGATTTGTTCCGCAAAATTTGTGTAAGAACTTGTCTAAACTCCCAGGTAATTCAAAAGACTGGGAAGTGCAAGAAATCGCTTTATTTGGAACAGCCCACATCGTGCGCAAAGTATTGTAGTGGCACCGACAGTCTCTAGATCTACTCCTTAGGTAGCTGGTTGCAACCTGGAGTAGACTTTATATTCAGCCGACCCATAATATCTTTAGTCGTGATTTAGAGGAATAATAATAATAATAATAATAATAATAATAATAATAATAATCATATATGCTCTCGTTCACAAAAAATGTTGAAATACCGAAAAGGTTTATTTTTCAAATCCTGCTAACGCGAACAGAAAATTCGTTTCTAGTCTCATAGCCAACAGTAGCCAGCTTTCGTTGGCTGCCTTTGTGCTATTACTATACTAAGATTAATTTGAAGGCAGCATCTATGTAGGTATTGATCATGCGATCTCGACTGAGTATTAATTCGGTGAACTTGAAGTAACTTGAAGTAATGCTTAGCGAAGTCTACCCCAGGAGGAGTTTAACGACGGATCTGAGCCAATGCACAGAGTAAGGGCAGCGTGTTTCCGTGCTCCATGATGTTCTGAGCAGTGTTGTAAATAAACATTATTTTGGATTATTATGGATCTACGACTGATAATGTGATGTATTTTGCCTCGATAAATGTAATCTGTACGTACAGTATGCCGGAAGAGTTTGCCCCTAATTCTGTCTCTCCCAGTGAAGACTATTCTTCGTAGTTCAGCATATCTGAACCTTGCGCCCGGTGTCGTGGTCGCTTCCTGCGCTTAGTGTGGACTTGCGAACGTAGTGTGGTACAAAGGGTAGCTCCACGGAAGAGCAGTCGAGTGACGAGTTCTCACCAGGTATTGTCACCCAGACTCCTTTTCAAGCCTGCATTTGTGTTTTGAGAGGGGAATGGGATATTTACGAGGAAGATGAATGGTGAGATCGTCTGTACTTCGTGACCCATTGATTGCATTTTTTCTCTGACAATCGCCTGCAATTAATGGGAGGAAATCACGGGAATGTCCGACCGAAGGGGGATATTACTCACACGTCTTCCCTTCCGAGATCATCGAAAACAAGCTACCAGCCGTTATTCAAAATTACGAACGTCCCTTTCTCTACCGCTTGATTTGAGAACTCACAGACATAAGCGGTGATCGCATCCAGATCCCGCCCCTAGCCTGCAGATGACATTTCACGTCGACTAACTCCCGAGCCACGCGCCGAACGATGCAATAGCCGGTCCGCTGCCCGGCTTCCCAAGCAACTTTCGTGGGAATGTTGAATGATTGGAAGTGTGGGGCACGAGTGATGTCGATCGTGCGATCCGCTGTGCGGAGTTGACGCCGGCTAAATGAAGAGCCTTCGAATAGAGGAATAGAGAGCGCTGACAACGGCAGGCGGGCCCGCTAGCGACACAAGCAACGCGGAGCGTCAAAAAGCAAGGTGATTGCTTGCGCGTGGCCTCGCCCAAACTACGCCCCCGCTTCGCCAGGAGTGTGGGAGCAGCGAGGCCCAGCTTCGCTCGCACTCATTTCGGACCGAGATTGCCTTGTATTATAGGAATAATTATTCGAGACCCCTTCCAAAGGCCGAAAGTGCTGCTTTATAAAATACTTCAAAGAACTATAATAGACCAATGGGAAGGCGCGTAGTTCTAACATAGTACTCGAGGTTTCGTGAGAACCTTTGGATCCATAGGCTCATTTTCCCTCTTATAATAACGCTGAAGGGCCGATAGATCTGTAGAAAAATTTAGGCGAATGTAACAATAACGCATTATTTGTTTTTAACTATAGTTTATGTCAATTAATAGAAACGTTTGTAAACAGTGTTGTTTCTTTTCGTCTATCATGTGTTCTCCGTAAGAAGAATGTCAATCGAAAAGTTTATATTTACTTTCTGCGTTTTATAGCGTATTACTTTACTTATGATTTAACTTTAGTAAAATAAAATCAATTCTTATAATTTTGTTATTCCTGTAAGTGTAAGTTGCGTGCAACTGAAAATTATCTCGTTCACAGATAGCTTTCGGTGGAAATACTGCTGAAGGAGATGGATACTACATTTCTCTTCCACACATGGTTATGAATTCTTACAGTTAAAATAGTTTTTTAAAAATTTTTTATTCAAGGTCACTTCCCACTATCGGGATGTGCTACCCTCATCCCTCTCTGTTCGTCGCGGCCACTCTCGGGGGCATGTGGGGTTCTTACTACTTCTAACCACATATCAGTCTCGGTACAACCCTCAGTCCCGTAGTACCACCATACTGAGGTAGACCATGGGCTCTTCTCAGCCAGGGTTTTGTATCTTTATACACTGAGGTACTCCCCAGGAGAGTGTCAGCTCTTGTCTACTTTCTACCTCTTTATTAGAATACGTAATGGTAATTAGTGAGTGGTAGTTGCGATGAGAAACACGGAACTGCGAAAGGTCTTCCATGCCAATAGCAGATGAAGAAAACGCTCGTGTCTGAGGTGGGATTTAAATACACGCCCTCCGTGACAACAAAACAATTGTTTAAATTTTTTGGCTTTCAAGTATTCAGATATATCAGGCATCGAAGTAATATCAGTTATAATTTTGTCTTATTCTTGCTGATGATTTTTATTTCCATCAAGTACATCCAACAGAAAGAATGTATTCCCTTTCATGTTTCCTTTAGTTATTTTCACTGCAATGTGTTTAGTAAATATTATTCAATGTATTTGTCAACGCGACAATGATGCCAATGATGCCAGTGTGTTTAACTAAATAGCAGTTTTGTGCACGTGACTAAGCACTTTGTTCTACCAAAATATACTATATCGTTTAGTCCAATCTACTACGTGGTTAATTGCATGAACTAAACATTTCTCTCTGTGTAGTTTCTTTTGCTTCACAGTTATTAATCCTACATGTTTTCTCCTTGCCGTTCCTGCTGGTGCTTTCTATCTTAATTTTTTCTTTTGGACGCCACAGCTTTTGCAATATCTTTCCATTAAAAGCAAGTAGACTAATAAATAAATATCTTAACAGTGGTTGAGAAAGGGACCATATAGTACGTTTTTATGTACGCTGATATTTGTAAAACATGCAAGACCAATAAGGATACATACTTTTACAATGAAATTTATACCACGGATCACTATCACAATATACAAATAATTAGAATTACTGAACTGTACTTATATTTTGACCTTGAGAATTTAGTTCGTATGAAGCCGCCATGCGCTGCCATCAGAGCCTCTAGACATCGTGGCATGGATTCAAAGAGAGCCTGGATATGCTGCTGGGGAACACACTACCACGCGGTTTCTATGCGTGACCACAAAGCATCGACAGTGGCTGCAGGAGGACCAGAACGAACAAGTTGCTGACCGATCATATCCCAGACATGTTCGATGGGCGACACATATCAGGTGAATGTGCAGGCCACGGAAGCAGTGGTACCCGTCGTTCTTCGAAGAAATCTTGCACATTCCTCGCCACACAGAGGTCGGGCATTCTCCTTCTGAAATATTGCATGTGGAACTACTTGCAGGAGGGGCAGTACCTCGGGTTCTAAAACCTTCCTAATGTAGCGGTTGTTGTTCAGATTGCCGTCAATACGTATGAGACGAGATCGCACATTGTAACTAATGGCGCCCCAAGTCATCACACTTGGTGTTTGTCGGCTATTGCGTGAAACAATGCAGGCTGGCAGATGGCGATCGCCACGGTAGCGTCGAACACATACGCGGCCATCACTGTAACACAAATTGAAGCGGGACTCGTCCGAAAACACTTCTCCGAATCTCTTTCCGCATACATCAAACACAGTTTTTGACCAAATAAATAAAAAAAATAAAAAAAATAAACACCACATTTTGCTACTTGTCACATCAGTGAACATGTTCACGTGCCCACTGCTATCTGAGGCGTTGGTGATTTTTGGACAAAGGAATCCGACGCAGCGGTAAGCGTGCCACAAGTCCAGCACTCAGCAGACAGCGTCGAGCAGTCGACGCCGACATGACCACACCCGTTGCAGTGCTCCAAAGTCGAGCCAACACTGTGGACGACGCCGTTCTGTCGGTTACGATCATGCAGACAAGATGACGGTCATCTCGGTCACATTGTGTGGTCCAGTACCCGCTCGTCGCTGTGTACGACCCTTGTTTATCGACTGGTTCCACACACGCATCACTGTCGTACCAGTGCGCCCTGTTCGAGCCGCAATGTCAGGGTATGACAAACCCGCTTCCCGGAGACCGATCGATTCGCCCCAATCGAACTCGCTCAGATGCTGATAGTGCGGAAATTTCATCACTTTTTTTGGATACATTATTCTACACATCCACTTATTTTTATGTGATTCCGGCCATTCCTTCTGGGTGTTGCAAATTTCATTAACAGCTGTGTACATTATTAAGCCTACTGCATCCATCGAATTTCGTGTTTTTTTAAATAAGCTTTTATTTTTCAGATCAATAATTCATTAACATTAAATGATTTCAAAGTAATGGGTGTTTCATTATAAAAAATAGAGGAAATTACCTGAATTGAATGGTAGGAAGCCATTTTTATTTTAATAAAAAATCAAATAGTTTTTCGAACCTATTGCGTATCGTTTGATTAGGAGTATTTCAAGTTATGCACGAAGTTTTAGAAGGATAGACATTGCAATATTGTAATACTGCGTTACCATTAGAACGTTACAGTTATTAGAAATTCTTGTTGACTAATATAATATTTTTCGTCATACACTATGCAGGTTCAATATACTTCGTTAAAAGAAATGCAAAGATACATCTTTAATCCTTATATAATTATGCACTGCATGAACAAATAATCTGCTTCTTTCTTAGGTCAACCTTTTTGCATCTGATTCCAGAACGTATAAAATCTTATAGCAATTAAAATAACAATAATCCCACACGTTCGTTTTTCACATCATCATAACTTGTGTTATAATGGTTATATTTTTTCTACATCTTTTCGGCTAGCTTATATCGCGACAAACGTTAGGTAAATAAATTTGGAACATGGATAAATTGTTAATTGAAACAAGAGTGTTGCTCCACAATTTAGTAAATATTTTCTTATAAGCAATATGGATATTGTCTTGTGGGTTTATTTGATTTACTTTGAGAGTTACGCCCTATACCATGTTTCACTTTCACAGGGAGGCATTGAGAGTTGGGAAATGCGGAATTGTACGAAACTTGGCCTGAAAGTAATTCTTCGTGGTAAGTTCATGTAATAGTATTCAAATGGTACATTTGCTACGGGTTTGGAAAAACATGCGTCCAAAAGTCTCGGGTTGAGCGAGAGGCTCCGTAGCCATTGTGCCCTACGAATACACACACGTGACGACACAGAAGACGACCTTCACGTCGATCTTCATATAATGGCGTATTTTCCAAATCTCAATGCTCCTTAGAGTCTACCACATCTCATTGTTTAATATTACCCCCTTGCCTGCAATGTTTCCAGTTAGCCCAAAGTGTCTTTGACCTTTGTTAGTCGACTTGGACGTGTGCGAAATTCATGCTTCACGTATCCACACGTTTCCTTGCATCCGTCGCCGCATGTGGACATGTACGTTTAAAGGTTTTGTTTTTACCCGCTGTAGTTAAATTTATTGTTATTGTGTTCCATTCCATTTATCGTTTCGTATCTGATGATCTCTTTAGTCCACATGAGCACCGCCAATATTCGATTTCCGTCGGTTACAATAGCCTGTTTTTTACTTAGTCCCACGACTATGAGCTATAGCTGATTTTAGAATGGTTTGGTGTAATATTTATTTTACCTGGATCTTTGTCATCTGGATTACTGAATCAAGCTGCCACATCGCGTAATTCTTCCCTCATTTGTTCTCGATCTTTTGGCTTGACACTTTTTCGGTATAAGAGGTCTGTGGAATAAGAATTAGTTGCAAAGATTTACAAATGCAGAATCTTTTATTTCGTTTCTTTCACTCTAATAGCCAAGCAATTCGTTTTGTTGAAGTTAATTTGGTGGCCTCTTTTTAAATATATTTTTATATATAATATGCATATTATTCTCCCACAATAATCCTTCAATACTTATCTCTAAAAAGCTACGATATAATTGCAACAACTTATCATTGCAACAAATGATAACATTTGTAAACAACTCTCTGACATATTTGTAGCTTCATTGCAGTAATGTGAACTGCGAATACGTGTCTTTAATTATGTGTCTTTCACTTGTGTTCATCAGAGTTCTACTTTGTGGTGTAAATATTCGGCGAATGGACAGGTATACATATAACTGCAGATGTCCCGAGTATTTTAATATATTTATAAAAGTACGGCTAGCCATTCTTTTAGGAATGCAAATGAGTTACCCTCAATTTAAGCTGCTTCTTTTAGAAAATGGATAAGCCTAGAAAAATATAAATATTAGCCGTGATTGGCATGAGAGGCAACTTAAAACAGGCCAAAATGTGTTGAAAATATCTAATTGAATATCACAATATTTACTTTCCACCCTGACACATCAAGCTAGGGCTAGTGAATGCTTCGTTAACAGCATTTACAGAAATGTCAGAGGGTTTCCGAACATAAAAGTCAAGTTTCAAAATGTTAGCGTGGCAAAGAGGGTATTTTTGTTGGTCTCCAGGTACGATACTCAACGAGAGATTTTGAATTCGATACAAATATTTTAGGAAGAGACAATTTTTTAGGAAGAATCATAGGTATGCTAACGATGTCACAATTCATTTCTGAAAGATCAGGGTACCCGGTGATTACAAAGAACACGTAAGAGAAATGTTGGTGGACTTTTGTAAGATGATATGTGGCATTCTTTTGAAGCTTATTTTTTTCCTTCCACTTGGGAAGGCAATGACGACCATAGAGAGCAACTCCGTTACGACATTTTGATAGTTAAAAACAAAGGACGATGGAACGCATCCGTTGTAGCAGCTTACTATTGGTTAATAGTGAGTAAAACATCAGTATCATACAAAGAGAAGAAAGTCAATGAGTCTTTGCAGTTGAACAAATAACATGTAATAGATACTTTAAGTTTTCCTGATTTATGCAGTGTCACGTCCTTAAACTTGGTGATTTCTAAAAACCTATATAGAAAGAAACTGAAGGACTATCTGGATTGAGCCTGCCATTTTACGTTATTCCAAGAACCGTTCTTCGAGGAACCATTAAAAAGTTCGAATTGTTGTCCAATGTAATTTGCTGTCCTTTGGGGATATATGGAATTCCTCATAAATTCATTAATATAAGGCAGTATACATAATAAGTTAGTGCAGTGCCTAAGAGAAAATAGTGCCAGATATTCTGCATGAAAATGTTTTTTTACGCTTAACAACTTGTGAATCATACGCGGCGTTGTATTTTCTGACATATTCAGATTAATATTTCATAGAGATAGCTAAAGTGTAAATTGGACTTTAATAATTGTGAATTGAAGTTTGAAGGAGGAGTTATATGGAGACCAGTTGAGTTCCTGAGGATTAATGTTTTAATGTTCTGCCTTTTGCTGAAATGGACGGGGAGACATTCAGATGTAAAAATCACTATCGTGTTCGTCCTAACACCAGCAATAAGTTTACCTTTACCGTTTTACTCACAGAGAGAGCACATCCTCGTGAAATGTGCGTTTTTTTCATTTTTCCAATTTTGTTGCAGCCGTCTAAATCTCGCTGGAACTTTGCGCGCTTTTTCGTATTTTGAAGCACCGTTGTAGACTCGCTTGATCATTTGAATACCGGAAGGCACGCAGCAGTTTTTGAACTTTCTTCACTTCAGGTGTGGACCGAATAGCGTCACGGTTCATGAAAATAATCGTGCAGCAATTCCATTTTTAATTTAAATATTCGCTGGTAGTGACTAAATATTTTTCCGGATTCTCTGGTTTCACTCTGCGTATCATTCAATTTTCTTTGCTACGAAGATAATTTTCTTTGCTCTTGAAATTTGGAAAATGACTTTTTTTGCACACACATTAATGAGAATATTACATATATATTAACAGAAGTTTTGCCATCAGTATTTTATTGCTTGATCAGTGATAGTCTATCAAGACTATCAGTGATATTATATTTATAGCTTGTCAGTGATAGTCTATCAACACGTGGCTTTTTATTTACGTTTATTGGATTTCACGAATGTTACAGGATAATGGAAAATAAAGGAAAATAACGTTCTAAAAATGTATATTGTGTGTAACATACAATTTCTCTAGAAGCCTATCCCAAAAGGGATTATCAGGTTACGCTTGAGAGGTTTTAGCTCTTCGTAGCAAAAGTGTTTTTCGATAAAATTGTTCATGTAGTAAGATCCAGCAGAGGTACTTTCCAATTTTAAAGATAGGCTATAAACATTGGTGTATTTCGTTACCGTACGGGAGAATTCTCAGGGGCTTGTACTAATCAGCTGGCAACGATAGCCTAACCACACTCTTAACCACAATGTTTGATGACAAGAGATTAAGCAACTGGAGACACCGAGGGTCCCTGGACGAGTCTGGGAACCCCAGGTACTACTGGCGCCGAGCCCCTGGCCGTTAGGGATAAGAGGCAAAGACATTATGACCAAAGGAGAATTACCCCGTTTTAAATTCAGAATAAAATCTTGAAACATTGTTACAAGAGCATCAGATTTTTTTTAAAAAAAGCGGAAGCTTCGTCTCAACAGTACGTCTGCCCTGGCTACGGAGTTCTCACACGCTGTGTGACGCCCTAACAGCGTGTGACGAACTCAGTCGTATCAAACAGCGAGCGCACTGTGTTCCTGACGATCGGCTGGCAGTGTCCCACTCGATAGCAGGGCCGTATGCAATGTAGAACTGTCGTAATTTGCACCTTACTTCCATCAATTCACAAATTTGCTTTTTTTTATTTTTTCCGAGAAAAGATTTTTTTCTCCAATGTTACTTTGAAATATGCTCATTATAAGCGCACCGTCGTGACATTTCGAGCAAGAGAAAGTGTCCTGAAACTGCTGTGCAGTAACAAAGCGTTTCTCAGCAAAAACATTCAAGAAATATTTGTTCATGTAATTGGGTGGAAGACCGCGGTGCGGATTTATACAGTTGGGATGACTCATTCCGTATAGAGAATGGCTGTCAATTATGAATTTATAGTTATTCGTGTAAGACAGCAACTCAAAAAATAGATAAGTCAATATTTGAATCGCACATTATATCGTACGCATTATTTAAAGACTTTTTCTATCAATCGTGTCTTAAGGTTCCAAAGTAGAGTTATTTTTACATGCTCATTTTTGTTTTCTAACGAATGATGATTAAATTCAACTGAATTTCCCGAAACTTGGTTTACGAAACACGTTTGTACAGTGCAATATAGTATTAATTTACAAATATGAATGAAGGAAGAAATTCCATCAATGTTATCAAGTTGTTTGGTATGGTACGTCCAAGATTGTTAATTGTCTTATGTAAGACATTTTCTCATATTCATTTGAAAAAATAATGTTCGTCGTTCGCTAGTTTAACTGTTTAAAATCTACCATACCACTGAAAATATTTACCACTTACATTGGAATTCTCATTTTGTGTTTTCACCTCTGCCACTTTTTCTTCAAAATTTGTGTACGAAACTACAGACAATAAGATTTTAAAAACAAATTGAACTGGTGTATGCTCTAAGATAAAAACTAAACGATACAAAGTAAGTCAATGACGTTTCAACCGCTAAAGACATACGGACTTGAGGAATGTTTACGACACTTTTCTTTCAAAATAATCGACTTGGCTGCATGGCAATAGTTGCACAGCTTTCACTTATAATATTTAATTAATTCATCAATAATTGATCATAAGAAGATGCAAAGAAATCAGAGAAAACGAAATTTATACAATTTTACGTAGCGGAAAAAGACAATCGAATCGCGGAGCCTCATCGAGCACGATGTGGATAGAGATTTCCTAGCCCGTCAACGACAGCGTCGAGCACCACACAAGAAAACTTGGTTCTCACCGCGAGCAGGAACCTTACCTTTCCGAGTCCGCAGTTTCAGGGAGTTCTTCAAAGGGACGGAATTATTCATCTTCGGCCCGTCCGCAACGTCCGAGGCGCTCGGCACGGAAGCAGAACTCCGCATGACTATTTCTGGAACGCAAGCGGAGCATACGGCGCCGACCCGACGGCGGCAATTCAGCCGCACTCGCGACGCGCCTTGCTAGAAACCCCGCCTCCTGCATTTGTGCGAGCAGGGGTCAGCTTTCGCATCAATAATACGTTTCTCTGAGAGATTACGCTTCAATATGTTCACTCTGTTATCTGTTCCTTCTCGTCGGTTATTCAGAATCCTTCAAGAATTTGGGACGTAAAGGCGTGATCGTAGCTTCACTGCACAATTGAGTTTTCAATCGGAAATACATTATTGTTTAAGAAACTGCGTTTAGAGAAACGCATTTCGTGAATTATGTATATTATTGCTAACAAAAATTATTGGCCAAAAAATAAATAGTCATATGAATAATCGACAAACATTCGTCAGAAAATTAATGAAAACAACAAAAGGGAATAGAGAGAGACAGAAAAGAATTATGCAATTTTCAAATTTTACTTTCTGGTTTTCCCTGCGATTTATAAGCGTCATACATCATACACTAACTCTCCCATAGTAACAAATGGAAATATACTACTATAGGATAGTTTATACAGGATGTCTGGGGAGGAAACGTCGAAACTTCGAAAATAAGTTCTTAAGACAATTCTAAGCATATTTTGCCTTATAACCTACGAGGATATTCCGAATGGTTGAGCCGCAATAAGCACTCAAAAGTTGGCTTGAAAAATTGATTTACAGGCAAAAATTTGCATTATAGAAGCATAGAAACACTTCAGAAATATATAAATTGTTTCATATTTGCAAAAGAAATTAATCTATTTGTTCAGAAAGAAAAATTAAGCAAGAAATAAAAAAGCACCCAATTTACACAATTCGACTGCTTTTTTATTTCTCACTTAATTTTTCTGCTTGAGCAAATATACTAATTTCTTTTGTAAATAATAAACAATTTACATGTTTTGGAGTGTTTCTATGCTTCCATAATGCCAATTTTTGCCTACAAATCAATTTTTCAAACCAACATTTGAGTGCTTATTTGGGCTCAACCATTCGGAATATCCTTGTAGTTTATTAGACAAAATATGCTTAGAATTGTCTTAAGAGCTTGTTTCCGAAGTTTCGACTTATCTTTCCCGGAAACCTGTATATCAGGACTGCCCCCAAACGGAATTTGCAAAGCAGTCAGACTTTGAAAATGCTTCATTGGAAACACATACATGACAAATATTGGATTTTTAGATTTCATTGTCCTCCAGTTTTTATTAAAATCATGTTAGACAACTTTTATTTTTTTGCTCTTACAAGCTTCAAAACGAATGAAAGTAATTTTTCCATTTTAATTATTAATTTTACTGAATTAAAACTTTAAACTAGTGGTACTACAGAATGGCGCAGACTTTCCCGTATTAGTTTTCTATTTCCTGCGGTTTCGGCTAGCTTTTCGAAGTTGCCAAATACTCATGCCAGCTGCCCAAAGCCCATGCCCTACTCATCCAAACCCAAAGTACATTTTTTGATATTTTCTTAATTTTTCGGTTTCCTAATGGTAGAACGGAAATATTAATTTTAAAATATTACAGAACAGTTAAACTTCGTTCTAAATGGAAATTTTCTTTGAAAAATTTGGAGTCGTTTTAAAAAAAAATGGCGTTTAAACGCTTCTAAAAATGCGAAATTTCAAGGTCTTTTTCACAGAAAATTTTTGAGTTCGAATAACTTCATTTGAAGTCATTTGAAGCACGTACAATCCCAAATAGGATAGTGTTTACAAATTGCTAGAAATGTGCATATTAAAGGTGTCAGAGATCTTTCAAAAAAATTACATTTATATAATTTTTGCAAAAACAAAAAAATACCCTAAATTGAACTTTACGTCATATTAAAGACTGCAATTAGCACTATCCGTTCCAAAAATTTGAATAAAAAATTTGGAGCCATTTATGTGAAAATGGCGTTTGTGCGTTTCTGAAAATGCGGAATTTTGAGCTAGTTTTCACAGAAAACAGTTGAGTTCTCGAAAAACTTTACTTGACATTATTTAAAGCACATGTACACGTAAATATAAAAATGTGAACAAATCGCCATTAATCTAAATATTACCCACGTGGGAGACAATTCAAAAAATTTATATTCTTGTAATTTTTGAAAAATAATGAAGCAATATGGCAATTATGCCATTTCATAGAGCACTATCCCTATCAAAAGTTTAAAGAAAAAAATTGGAGCCGTTTTTGAGAAAATCTTGTTTTTGTAATTTTTAAAATCGCTAATATTGCACGAAAACTACTAAAATTTTCAAAAAAATGTACGTAACCTTAATGATAGAACTCACGTTGGAGAATAAATTTTATTTGGAGGAAAATCTCTATCTTTAATTTTATACTTGTAGGAAGACGCCGAAAAAATTTCAAACTTTTACAATTTTCGAAAATTGAGAGTTAACCATGAAAATAAGCCCTATGCCACCTTAATAAATGTATTTTGCCCCATTCTTACAGAAAATTTAAAGAAAAACTTTGGAGCGGTTTTAGAGAAAATTTTGAAAATGTCCGGGAGGCTTCATGTAAAGTACCCCCAAATTTGGAAGACAGATTTTCAAAATCGCGGCGCCTCCAGTGGAAGCAGATTGATCGTGGAATATCTATTTTGGAAGAAATTGCACGTATAGTTTAAGAGCTAGTGTTGTTCACAGACGAACGGACAGAGGGAGGGACGGACGGACGTTTTGAAAAAAAACAACTCTTTTTCTGTAACAGGGGACCCCAAAACGTCTATTTCCGTTAAAATCTCGAAATCGATTTTCCGCAGCATTACTGGTTCTACACAATTAGAGAATACACTAAGCATCAGAAGGGAAAATATTATTAATTTTAACGATGATATTTAATGTATTAGTTACCATTTGGACTGTAAGACAATATGCATGTAACAAGTATTGTACCTCAGTTTTTGGGTCAATAACCCTTATCTCGATCAGAGTTTCCGTCGAGATTCTCTGATCTTTTGAAGCTAAATGTAGCTCCTAAATGTAGCTTCACTGCTCACACACATATAACTTTCTAATTCACTTCACACATAGTTTTTCCGTGTTCTTGTGCTTTGTGGGGAATGTAGTTACTCAAATAATTGTTCTCCGTGTTCTTGCGGCAGTAAGTCGATTCCGTCACGAAGCGCATTATAAGGGACAATAGCCAAAATCTATAGCTGATTTGACGTTGAAAATTGTTTTATTACATGGAAGCGAATATTTTGATACCAATTCTTGCCAAAAACGCTCGTTGCCACCCAATATTCATAATTGTATGAAGTAATATTGTAATAATGAAGTGGCATTTTATTGTGGAGCTCGTATGCTTCAATCCCAATGTTCTTTTGTCAATTATTAAAACACTAGCGTACCCGTGCGAGAACTCTCGCATATTAATTGCACCCACTTCCCTATCTTTTCATTTCCATATTCAGACGGAAAGTTGTTAACGAAACGTGTTAATTTGTTAAAAAAATGTACAATGATAACTTCCGATCTATTTGTAGAATATGAAATAAAAGAAAAACAATGAAGTTGATGACTGGAAAGAAATTTTGAATAAATTCAGTATTATAGGAAAATGGCCTTGGAACAATTCACTACACTTCCTTAGAAGCAGTATGTGAAATAATTATGCAATTTTCCTGGACAGATTTTCGCTTTCCTTGATAGCCACGTAGACTGTTTCTGATAGTTTTTACCCTTGAGAAAGCTACGTGAAGTTGGCCATGCGAAAATACAGCATCGGGCAAGTACTACTCTACTCTTTAGAATATTATTTAACTTTATTACCGAATTGAGAGGAACACCAGTACAATTCAGTCGCCTAGAATACCAAGAAATTAGTTTAATTTCACTTACAGTTGCAGATTCTGCTCGTCTCCGAATAGGTGGGTTGTATCGAGAAGCGCCGGACCAACAAAATGTAATAAAATTTCCCAGAAGCTCTCATTCTATAGATTATGGTGTGAAGAATGTTTCTGTTAGGCCTTTGGCCCCAAAATTACAACCTTTTAGCCTCTAGAACGTTTTGTTTAGGAGTTATTAAACTAAATAGATATTTCAAATTCTGCCAGAATTTTGCAAGTTGCATTTGACATGAATATTGAGATGCCCTTTTTCCCCCCACAAATCCTTCATATTTTTAAAGTCAAAGTGAAATTCGCCACGTCTCCGTAAATTATCTTTTTTTAGAGACATCATTTATAAAGATTCGTGGCATGCGAGAACCGCAAAATGCATCTATACTATTGAAATAACACAAGAGAGGATTTTATATAATATAAACAAAAAACATAATGTGATGAGCACCATCTGGACTATAGTATGATGTAACAACTGTAATTTCGCCTTTGTTGTCTAAGAAATATTTAATACAAATTCCATCTAACATTAATGAACCAATGCAAACTGATTCCTGCAATGTTTCACATTTTTCCTTAGCACATTTCAAAATGTTCTTCTATGTTTATTCTTTCTGTGGGCTGATATTACACACCGAGTACATTTTTTAACTGTTCGTAGCTGTGGAGAGATAATAGATTTCATTAAAAAATTGTATGTGTGAGTTTCATGAAAAAATTGTATTACAAAATACTGCAGAAAGCAGACAAATCAGTACTGTATCAGTAACACTGTCCTTCAATGATTAATGAACCAATATACTTAATAATAAATTTAACTTGCTTGTACATAACATCTAGATCTTTTACTGACATGCTTAAAATAGCATCACTGAATGTACTAAGTGAAAAGTCTTTATAGTTTTCGTGCAAACGGTTCGACTTGTTTTCTGTAAATATTCTTGCAAATGCAATATTATGACTGAACACGCTCACTTCAAAAGTTGACCGAATCACTGCTGATAACGACAATACTGGCACAGGTGAAACACATCGATTAATCTCGGGATTACAGTTCACCTACTTCTTCACTATTATACGAGAGCAGGATATAGCTTGAATTGACATGATCCATTTCACTTCCATTCGGTGCGCTGGGATGTTATCGTTCACAGGAGAGGAATCGTTTTATTAAATTGTTTTTATTACCAAACCTAAAAAGATAATCTTCACTCTTCACCGTTCAGAATCGTCCATTCTTTGCCAGTATTGTTTTTTTCTTCTTTTTCCGACGAAGAAGGTCAAGAGATGTGAAAGCTTTCTCTGTCAATTATAGTTTGACTTAGTTCACGGCCTCCTGCGCCAAGGCTTGTGATAGAGGTGGTATTGGTAATTTCGGTAGATTGGTAATCTTTTGTAGATTCTAATGCGGGGAACAATTCCTTGAGGCCATTGGCCTCAAACTTTCAAGTTTTAAAACACTAAAATGCATCGTTTAGAAGTTATTTAACTATATACATTTTGACAATGGGGTAATGTTTTGCGGGTTGCATTTAAAAGGAATATTTAGATGCGTTTTTTTCAACAAATCCTTCACATTTTGAAAGTCAAACTGAAATTCGTCACGTCTCCACCTCATTCATAACGATTGGTTGCGTGTGAGAGCCGCAACGGAAAGATATAGTACTGAAATAATACGGGAGACGATATTAGTTAAAATATTGAAAAATAATTCTTAATTTCTGCAAATCGTGGAACATAAATTCCCGTCAAACAAATGGTGCTAGATTAGCACATACTTTCTTGTTTTATTGATAAAATTTATGCAGTATTATAATATTGCAACATTTATCCGAACTAAAGCTAGAATGTTCAAATAAATATGTTTTTTTTATCTTATGTTTATGTAAAAATATTGAATCTGAGATAGAAAAAACTTTGCAAAAAATAATGTTTTAATATTTTAGACGTTTTGAGTATAAAATACATTATTTTTTTAGTAATTGGTTGTTATTGCATTCAATACGGAGTTCGATATACAATGCATACTAAGTTAACTGAATCGAGAGAATTCTACAGACAAACTGAGTCAAGTTAAAGTTAGTCATTTAGTAGTAAATAAATAGATATGTAAAGTAAGTAAAATTAACATTTAGTTAATCAGTAAATAAGTAAGTCTTAATTTTAACAATGGTTTTGAATGTGACCATTAATGACCACACGTGTGGGGAACTTGGGGTTTGTTCGAGCTGCGGCAGTGTCCCGCCGGGAGAGATAACTGTAGAGGGAAACCACGCCAGTATTTTTCTGAAGGATCTCCCATTTCAGCTGGGAAGTAATTCCGCGACCTCCCGGAATAAAACGAGTACTAAATTATCAGGAACAAATTCCATAGTATTTGACGCGCCCGTAAATACACACTCAATAAGGCGCTAGTGTTGTTCACAGAGGTTTGAAAAAAAATACTTTGTCGGTATCATGGGCCGAAAAAGCCTGTAGTATAACTATACTATGTATACGAGAAAGTAATTTACTATGTATTCGTAAATGAGCTAGAAAAACAACTTTTCAGTGTGGGTCCGGAAACCCTCAAAATTGGCAGTTTTATCTGCAGCATTACGTAACATTCTCTACTCTACTAATACTACCACAAGAATACGAAGGAATAGAAATTAGGATGAAAATAACGAATATGATTATTTTATGCATATGTTACATTCGCTTTTTAGGAAACACCTCCATAACCTTTGCTTCAAAAGGACCAAGAAGCATGCGTTTATAGTGCATAATCTTACTTTTTTATTTGTTCATGTTTGTGTGTCAATACAGAAATAAGCTTTTTTTCAACGAGCCATCGTACTTCTAGTTTCTCATGTTTTCTACAATCAATACCAGTTGAACGTCGGAGAATTACCCAAGCAAACGCGTCACGGACCGCACGAGATATTTTCTTCCTCGTTCTTCTTCCCTTCTCTCTTATTATCCACATACACACGTGCACTTCTCTACCTCCATAAAGGAGAGATATTAAGCCATTATATTAATATTCAGTCTTTCCTCTATGCTACCATATATGTCGGTATACCAGTCGAGAGCTCAGAACTTGTCCCGGCTGGGAGGGCGCCCTAAGGAAGCTTCCTGTATGGGGAAATTCCTTAAGCTGATGTGCATATCGGCGCTGGATCTCGCGTTCCAGCGACCGAGGAACAGTCACCTCCAGGAATACAACATGCACCACAGTTACGGTACTAATGGCCGTAGCATTTTCCGCGTCCGGAAATGCAAAATAATCAAGTAATCGACAGTCTGCCCGGGTCCGAGCACGTAGTACCGAGTTTGTCTGGAAATACCTTCATGAAATCAACAAGAGATGGAGAACATACCTTAGCCATGCAAATAATGAAAAAAATATTTCCCACGTGGAAAACAATAATTTCGTATTATTAATTGATCAGTGACTTCGGGCGCTTTAACTGATAAGGTCACGAGTCACGTAAGTTTAGTGCATTTTTTACCGCGTGAGATGATCTTCCCCCTTGGCTGGTTAGATACGGCGCGGACCTACGTCGGCTTACGGGGATTTTCCCCTACCAGATATCTCTCACCAGGGGGCACCGCACAACTGGGGCAAGCTCTAAGCTCCCGACTACTCTCCCGTCAAGAATGGTAGTGTGGTGAATGTGAGTGGAAGAATTGGACAAGGAAAGGACAAGGAAGAGGAAGGGAAGATCGGCCGAGGTCCGTGGTCCATTTGTACTGCTTCTGTATTTGTAGGGTACTGCTCCGGTATTTGCTTGGTGTTGATCGGAGAAACTACGGAAAATTACCGATCAGAGCAGCCGGCCGCTAGAAGTCTCCTCCAGACAGCGACTGATCTCAACCTAGCTGGCAAGCCAATGTTGAGAATCCTGCCACCGTCAGGACTCGAACCCTAGGACATCCCGGTCAAAAGTATTGCTGTGACATCAGTTCATGCCCTGAGCCACCTTTGCCGGTATTTTGTTACATTATTTCTGAAGATTTACGTGATATTCCAGGACTTACAGATATCGTTACTGGCATTTATCACTTGTTATAAACTGTCTCATATTTCCCTGAAATGGTAAACCTGACAACAGTATTGACTTTTAGTGACCACTTGACAATGAGATTCTAACAGTAATGGTTCGTCTCGGAACATAAGGGAAAAATTCACTAGTCTTTTATACATTATACCCTATGCAGTGAGGGATACCAAAATATCGCAAGGAATTGTTACGATTGCCCAAATGAAAACCACATGAGAGATGGTACTTGCACGTTGTAACAGTTCTTTATTTTGTAATGAATGCAAGATATGCTACATCTAAAATGATACCACCAGTAGAAAAGTTGTTAAAATATTTTCTCATATTAAAATATGAATCCTGTCAAACGACATATTCGATGAAAATTAGTTTCAGCAGGCGCGGCTCGTTATTAAAGGCTGTAAGGCGGAGCCTCTCCCACAAATCGCCCCCCAATAGAAATTTAATAATATAGTTATAAAGTATTTATTAATATAGGTATTCTGAGTTATATTCTGTAACAATATATCAAAATTTGTCTTTGTCAGTTCGGCAACTGCCGTCCGTATCGCATGTGAAACTGTTTTGACAGGGAAGATAAAAGCTTTAGGCTCCCACTTCATTCTTCCATAAGGCCTGTGTTAAACGAGGAGGTCCATTCCCCTCTGCAGTGAAGTCATGCATCCACTGCAGAGGGATTATCGGCGGACGAAGGCTGCAGCCAGGAAGTCTTCAAGGGCGGGGCCTAGCGTCTAAAGAAGAGCGTGCTCACTAGATTGCGTTACTATACATCTCAGCGAGTAACCCTGCGCAGCAACTAATTTTCCCAATATGCAGTAGGACTTCCTTATATCTGTATCGGAAAAGATTATGTCTAGAAGTACAATATATGCTATGAAATGCATTTGCAGCCTTTCTCATTTAGAAAACCACGAGCCGCGACCGAGTTTCAGGTATTAGTTACATTGTAGTTATTTGACTGTAGTAAATAGTATGAAGAATGTTACTTACTAATCTTACTGGATATTTTTCTGAACATAAAAGTCAGATATAGAAATATTTTATATGATATCCTAATGTTAATATGCTGAATTTACGAAACATTATTCACTTCTTAATCTCTGTAAATAAATTGAGAGAATTGCAATCGCGGCAGCAGATCTTTCTGGCATAGAATATTTTGCGTCGTTATTGGAAGGTTAATTAATTTTAGAAACGAGTAAAAGTGTATAGTTTTCGTCCGAGAAATTTATATATATTTTTTATTTGCATAAATTAAAATAGACCATAATGGGTTTTAGCTATTTTGTTTAAACAGACTGCAATAACTTAGCGGCAACAACTTTGCCTCTGAAACATTAGACCGAGAAACTGTAGACCGGGAAGCCCTACAGTTCGAGTCACGAAGAAGGCGGATTTACGAGACTAGCTTGATAACTTCATCGAATTCAGGCATTGTCTGGACAAAATTCTAGGCGCCGGATGCTCTGATCGGTAGTTGTCCGTGGTATCTCCGATGAATCATGTGAAAGCCGGTTCAGTGTCATAATAAACGGGCCACGAAACACGCACCATTGTGTGTTACCTTTTCTTCCCACTCATACACAAACTAATTCCACTTCCATGCACTTCTTATCATTGCACTTCGCACATATCAAGATACCAATCGGCGTTGTTGACTATGAATTAATAGAAAGACAAGTTGCTAAAAAAACGGCAAACTGGCAACTTTTGCCAGCTAGTGGTGTTCCCAACAATGTGTTCGTTTCACCACTGTCTTGAAAATCATTGACAGAGATTTTCACGACACCTTGGTATCTATCCATGACACACGACAAACACATTAGGTATCACTTAATGAATACCATAAATATTTATTCAACATACAAATAACATCTTATTTTCAATATCAACGACATTTTTGCCCATGGGCTTCTTTACCAACGTATGGATATTGTATTAAGTCGCAAATAATGCTACTATGCCTATTTCATGGAGGTGTTTCTAGCAGTATCTCTTGAAATTCTCCTATCTAGCGGAATGCTACTTTCAGCAATACGCCCAAATCATGATTTGACGTATGGGTCATTCGATCAACTTCTTGTAGATGATTAAAGTTGACAATACTTTAAAAAAATCATCACGGTTCCTCGATTTTCCAGTTCGTGTAAGAGCCGCCATTTAATGAAGTCAAATCATTGTGGTGCTGATATAAATCGTATTAAATTTTAAAATAGTAGCCGGAAGAAGTCGGAAAAGGTTTTTGTATCATGGAACAATTATGATAAGGCTACGTCTGAGATTTCTGTTGGTTTCTAAATGGTTTCTTCGAGATACATGAAGTGATAATCTGCCCTTTTGTCTATCGCGTTTTCATGTATTGTAACATAGTTTTTATCATCGTAGCCTTTCAATGAGGAAATTATCAAAATAAAATTGAGCATTAATATGTATGTACGTGTTACACATTCTGGGGTGTAAATCCGCTTTTGAATGAAGCAAGATCCTGCCTTGTTTCAATGCAGACTATGCATGTCCCATTGATGCAAAAAATGACACCTGAATTCACAGTTCACTTTGCAACATAGCACTTCCTCCTCATTTGATATGCAGAGCGTGGTTCATTTCCGGCCTTAAAATTTAGAACAACAACTGAGTCACTAAATATTACTAATGGAAATAAAAATTAATATCAATTCTTACTAATTTAAATGGTTTATTTCAGAAACAAAGTTAGTGACTAGCAACTTTCTAATATGGACAAAAAAAACTCCTAAAGCAGCTGTGACGTAACGTTGTGTCAATATTTACTTTCTCGCCATTCCACGTACTTACGTAGTAAGGAGAAAGTATTGTAATACTGAGACAAAAATCGGTAATTCTCGTAAAACTCGTATTGTGGGGCTCATATGTCGAAAAAGTGGATAAATCTTCTTTCTGTATGTGGTAAAATACGTCTGTGTAGAGTATGTGTGTAGACTAGAACATTTTTTCTGTATTATTAGAACTATTTTTGCTGATGTCTCAATACATGTCACGTCTCATCGTATCTTCTTTGCTGTGTCCATTCCAGTCTATATAAACTGCACATTTTTCTCCAGCATGCTTTCCAGCTTTCAGCTCCAAAAAGGAAAAGACTTTCGGGTCTTTGGTACAGAAACAACGCAAGTCGGTGAATTGTGCTACATCTGCATTAATCACAGTTAATTAAACGTGGTCTTCAATCCCCCCTGACAAATACACTCGCGCGCGCACGCGCGCGCGCGCACACACACACACACACACACACATACACACACACATTCACACACAACGGCTTGACTAATGTTAGATTTGCCTCAAACGATGCATGAGTACGAAAAAGTCAAATAGCAAAAAACTAACATTAAAAAAAACATTAATTTATATTATAAAGACTAATTATTACAGCTGCATCGTTACGAAATAATGGATTATAGTTTTGGTTTGTTGACTCCGCTGAGATGAAGCAGTCAGTTAATTATCATTGTTCATGAAAATATTAGTAGTTTGCGTTTTTCTTTCATTATTCACTTTCCATTGAATTACGTGAATTAATAAGAATATTAAAATAATGTTATTTAAAATCTGTAAAATTCTTGTAATATAAATCACGTCATATGATTATTTAGATAATTGTTCCAACAATAATTACATTTATATCCCACAATTCAAGAACCTGAAAGTTATATTCCTAAATGCCATACAAATGCATTGTTACCTCGATTTACACTTAAAATTGTTTGTGTATTGTGTTTCATTACAAAAAATTATATTTAAATACATTATCGCACTTTTAATATGCTCGCAATACCGAAAGGTTTAAAAGGAGGAATATAATTAATGTAACAGCGGAAACTTCAACTATCGCCTTTTTCATTATTCTTTATATGTGAACTATTTTGAATAACAATTATTTAAAATTAACATCATTTATGTGACCTAAATTTAGTATTCTACCCTGGCCTAAATGGCATATCTCACAAAACTAACATTTTAACAGCAACCTGTTAGTAAGTATACATCCATTTAAGACACGGCAAATTACTTTATTTGTATAGTGATTTTCCACTAGCAGAGACGGTTTTCTTGATTAGCAATTATGTCCGATACCTCATTAATACCACAAATTAGAGAACGAGTGGTGCTAGAACTGCACATACTTTCTCGCCCGTACTTTCACGCAAAATTACGCGAAAAGTAATAAAACTTTCGAAAATATTGTACATAGCCTTACTTCAAAATCTATCTTTAAGGACCAGATTTCTTTGAGGAAAAAATCTCTATCTTCATAATTGAAATGGTAGAAAGACGCAGAAAAAATCAGAGTTTTCAACGAAAATCAGCCCTGCTCCATTCTCTTAAATGTCCTTCACACTAATAAAAGAAATTTAATCAAAACGATAGAGCCATCTTTTTTTTTAATTTTGAAAATGTCCCATAGGCTTCATGTAAAGCACCCTCCAAACTTAAAATATCGATTTCAAATTCAAGGGGACGCGACATCAGCCAGATCGATTGGGGAACGTGAATTTGGGAGAAAATCGGCTGAACGGTTTAGCGGCTAGCGTTGTACGAACAGAACGTGACGAACAGATGTCTAGACGGTTGGATGGACGAACAGACGTTTTGCCGTCATTCGATTTTTCGGTATCAAGGACACAAAAAAAGGATTCTGAGTACACCACGTGACCGAGTATTTTTTCTACATTTAGCAACTGGATTTACCCCCTTTTACGTTACCAGGGCCCTGTAAAAAAAGTGTTTCTGCCGAAAATTCTGTTTTTTTCACACAACATTACGTAACTTTTTCTCCACTGCGTAAGCGGTAGCGAGAAAGTAAAAAGTTTTTAAGAACTCGAGTTACGCCATTTACGCTTGGGAAGGCAACATTGAGAAAGGCATTCTGCCGGAAGAAGCGCAGGTGCACAAAAGTCGGGCGAAACGCGCTCCGCATGTCGTCGACGCCCGCTGGCCCGATGTGGTGCAACGGGGGCCGCTAGGTGCGCGGAACGTCCGCTCGTCCGGCCGAGGCCCTCTCCCCGCTCCCGCAGGCACACTCGTCCTCGCCGCCACACCACACCGCGCCGCGCCGTGCGACGGCCGGGATGCGGAGATGCGGGGGCGGGGCGTGTGCTGCGGGGGTGGAAGAGGGGACAGCCGGCGGCGGCGCGTCCGGAGCACCGACCGCGGCAGGACGTCGGCCGGCGGGCTCCGCGCGCGGCCTCGCCTCCCGCCGCCCCCATCCTCCGCACCCCCCTCCGCGCCACCCGCACGCCCCCCCCACACACCACAACTCCACCCGCCGTCGCGCGCTCGCCGCAAGCCCGCCCACCCGCCCGCGCTGGACCCTACTATCTGGCCTGCACATGCGATCCATCGCCTCGCTGACCACGCATACACGCAACCGGATGACAATCATATCGACACGCCAGCGCGAGCGGAAGTAGCGCGCCGCCGGTGTCGCCGGTGGACGCTCTCGCGCCGCTGCCGATGACGGCGCTGGCGCCTGCGCGATGGCCGGCGGCGGAAGACGCTTCAAGTTATAACGAGCTTCATTCCTCTTCTTTTGGATGAGGCGTTTCCTAGTATTCACAATCGGCAAACACGGGCTGTTTGAGAAATTCGGTAAAAATGGAAGAAAACAATTTTTTTAAGAAAAAAGCTTATCTTATTTTTCAACGTAGTCTCCGCGATCTATACACTTTGCCCAGCGTATTTCCAATTTTTTCATCCCATCGAAAAAAAAAAAAAAAAAGAAATTGTCAAACTTTGCGAAATACCCGTTACAGCAGCAATCGCTTCCTCATTTGATGAAAATTTTTGCCCACAAAGCCAAATTTTCAAATTGGGGAATAGAAAGAAATCACTCGGGGCTAAATCCGGTGAATATGGTGGATGAGGAACCAGTTCGAATCCTAACTGATGCACTTTTGCCATTGTGACTGTTGCTGTGTGGGATGGAGGTGGAACAGCACTTTCTTGTGCGCATTCACGCATTCAGGTGGTTGCCAACAATTAACTACGCATCGTTTTTCTTTGAAAATTCAAACAGCTGCCTACAAAGAATCGTGCTAACAATGCACAGGTTTAATAACAATGCGCGCACTTTCATAGAAATTTACCAGACTGATAAAACGACCTTCGTACAGTACACTCCGGTTATAGTGAACCTCTGGGGTCTAACAGTTTTGGTTCACTATGTCAGAGGTTCACAATATCCCATAATCCCAAAATATAATGTAGTTTTCACCTATGATTGATTTTATTAAATCAGAGAAAGAGTGAAATATCCAATCGCCGCGATTACTACGGTATTGCAGTATTCGTAAAACAGTTTTTTGTTAAAATAATTAATTTCTTGCAGTGCTATAGGAGAGTATTTTGTTTGTTGTTCTTGAGCAGTGCGCGTGATACATTTTGGAAAACCATTTCTCGTGTTTGTTTATTCAGCATTTTTTTTTGGCTGCGGTATACCACTACTAACTATTATACATACAGTCAACTCCGATTATAGTGAAACCTTGGGGACTAACGGTTTTTGTGCACTATTTCAGAGTGTCACTGCATCCGATAACCCCAAATTTAATACAGTTTTCATTTACGTTTCCTTTAATTGTTTCAGAGACAAGGGAAAATATTAAATCGCCGCGAATTTAAAAATTGCAATATTTTCATTCTTTTTTAACACTTGATTCTACATTGTTCAGACACTCTGAATATCAACAGTACAGACACCCTTCAACACCATTGAATGACTCTTGCATTGTTGGAGCATTTTCTTCATTTTTGTTTCCTTCGTCATCACATTCGTTTTCTTCTATTTTGGAAAACCCTTTTACTGCATTCACGATGTTCTATATAGATCGGATTTCATTAGTTTTTACCTTGCTGCTCTTGTTGACGGAAGTCTTCAGGTTGGACAGAAGTGTCATTGACGAATTGAAACAATTCCTTCAGTGCCTTGGTTTCCTTAATTCCAAACATTCACCATCAATGTTACAACTACAGCTCACGAGAGACACTACTTGGTAAACCTTAGTTTAATGTGAATTCGCGGTACTGTGGCGAAAGTATCTTTCTGGAAGTTGTACGAACAATTTACTATGCTCTCTACAACCGATGTTGAGATTTCACTATAACTGAATCTGCTAGCTATTGTTTGTTATGTAATTGGATCGGGACGAGTGGCTTCAGTTCACTTTAGCCGAAAGTTCACTATATTCGAATTCACTGTATCCAGAGTCTTCAGTACTTTTTTACGGGTTCTACAGACATTAATACCAAATTATGTAACTTTTCACCGAAGAAGTAAACAGTACGTTAAGCTAACGCACTGGATCGCACACGACATACGTTAAAAAGGGCGAAACATCAGTCAGTTGAACGACGGGATCATTATGATCGCGTCGGGAGTGCATTTCTTTTCAACGCTTTTGCCATTCTCAGAAATCTGTTCTTTAACCTTCCTTTAAATGTTCTGAGAGAAAGAAATGTTTATTCTAAAACTTTTTTCACTGTTATAATAGAATAGAAATGATCAATATTGAAATTTTGAATAAAAATGTCTACCATCACTTACAACCTCGATAAATGATGTATCTCAAGTTTCTCAATTCCTCTCGTCAACAAAGGTTCTTACAGCCGCTGTGGTGTTCGACAATACATTTATCTGGAGGATATGAAAGTCAGAAATTGCTTTTCTGCCAAACTACTCAGACCAGTTTCCATTTGAAATTTACTACACCGGATGAGCAGGAGCTAGTCTGCCGCCTTTTCAAACTTTCCCATTTCCCTACTTTAAACATTCTCAGAAGTGGTTTTCCATTTCAACAACAACAAATCTATACAACGACTACGTAAAATTTTGAAGAAATACTTTTGTACCTTTTAAAATGCGGGTATTATTCAAACAGTTAGCAGGTTCAGCACTTTTTACATTGTGAGTGCTCTAGCCTGTCCAACAGCTCTTTGCTCACCGACAGCCAAGAGCACTCTCAAGTCTGGCCGCGGAAGCCTACGACTTCACTTTTTACTTTGTAGCTCTTCCAATTGATATACTACCCTGTTTGTTCTCTCCGTATTGAACATAAATTTCTCGGAAGTCTCAATTGTTAGAAATAATGCTACATAGTACATTAGAATTATCTGAAGTGATATACCCTAGATAATTTTGGATTTACAAACAATTCAAGCTTAGTTTCAGGAATTCATATTTACATTAATGGACTACATAAACTATGGTCGTCAAATAATTAATTTCAAAGTCACGCGGGTATGCTGATGCATTTCAATTTTTCCGAATTTAAATAATAATTTACTGATAATAAACATTGAGGGGTTTTTTTGTTTTTGGACTTGGAACAGGTCAGTAGTCGACTCTTCAAACGTCGCATGTGTATTTCGTCAATTTTAAAGATGATAACCCCTAATAACTTTAATACAAGTCATGATTTTCAGTTTACGATGTTAGCCAGTTCTACGATTATATCACAATGTTATTTTGAGTGTTTTATGAAAAGAAAATCATATAATTTCACTTCAAGAAATGAAACGTGAAACTGAACCTACAAATAAACTCGTGTCACAAAGGTAAAACAGTGAAAAGAGGGATGAGTAATACTTTAGCATTTCGTAAGTGAACGAAGTCTATTTGAAAACGATTTATTTGTACTATCCTCAGGATTTGAGAAATTGTGGAAATGAGTACAATATAAAATTAATATTTGTAGTGTCCCATAAACTAGTTTTATTTGGTAATGTTTTATTCCCCAAACTATGATATAATTAACACATATTGAAATGCAGTGATTAGTCAGAAGCTATGAATTTCGTTAAATCAATTTTCGAACATTAAAATAGATATAATATGAACAAAGTCAAATAAAAATGTATAAGGCCAAATAAAAATGTTATCTTATCCTAAGTACCGACTGGTCAAAATTATAAACACGTTTTACTTATCAACAAGAATATTAATACAAGAAACGAAAACAAAATCGCAACATAATTATTATAAGCGCAAGTTTTCTTGATTTTCCACAGCGAGGCGCGGAGAGAGGATGGATCAGCTTACGTCAGAGCTGCAACTGGGCGTGCCGACTGTTGAAATGAATTCACGCCACCAGGTGTGGAATAAACTCACACATGGCGACATGTTAGAGTCCTGTACCAGATTCCCTGGCCCTGTTTCCTACAATGTTCACAACGATGTCGACTGCTATTTCTAGTACATATTCCACCTTTTCTTCAGTTGTCATTTTCACATTTCTGCAAATACGCAATTATCAGATGGAAAAGGAATAACACTGTAACCCCTTTCAGTAGCCCTCTTGTCGACAATGTAAACCATTTCGTAGGGATTCTTAATATGTATTTTGGTAACAAATGTTCATATCACTTTTTCCTTTATTTGGATCACGGTCTATTCCCCTTGCCCTTAACTAAGTAACAACATGAATTCTGAGATGTGAATATGCAGAATTCGTTTAGAAAATAATGAATCGATAAATCTGTTTATCATAATCTTTGAATCAAAGAAAATGCTAATGAGTCTCAAAATATATGGGTAATATGCGCAAACCACTGATAAGCACATCGGCACAATGAAACATAAGTTTTTGAAGTAATTTGGTAGCATCGGGTAGGTGATGGGAGAGTAGGAAATTGATACGCGCCGTTCCGAATGGGTCCTATGTTTCTCGACGGACCGTGCTATTCAGCGATGTGCAACGACTGCGGGGCTCGAATCAAGAAAACTTGCCTCTTTGCTATATCATTCGCCATCCTCTCAAAATTCGTGTTCATGTAAGATAAGCTAAAGATTGTAACGAGCATACTTCAATTACATTTCTAAATTCAAGATTGAAGACACTTCCAATTTGCGTACTGTTCAGAGCTGTTCTACTTGTGGTTTCCTCTCTATACACTCAAATAGTAGTGTCCCACAGTTCCAGTCTATTGACTGCGCAACCTTTTGTGTGATAACTGACAGAGTTCTATTTTACACCCAGCCACGTGTGTGGATTCAAATGCTGAAAGCAAGTGGTCCTTTTCGATTCCGTTACGAAAGACCTCGCTTTTAGCAATATACGTACCACGAGATCTCAAGTGTTGCAATACAAATTTCAAAATTTTTAATGCCTCTTCAAACTATTCACGAGAAAACATTTTTCATTGAGACGGGATGCAAACCCATTAAAATTATTTCCCAAAATCTGTGATTATTTGTCTGTGTGTGATTTGTTGGATTCATCTCCGTCCCGAATAGCAGAAGAACTATTAAAATATCGAAAAAATGGCGCTAGATGGCGCTGTAGAACAAAAATAAACATTCATGTCAAATGCATCCTGCTACACGCGGTAGGATTTTTGAATCTATATCGTTAAATAATTTCTAAATGAAGCGTAATAGGGCATTTTTTGTTAATATACTTAATTTCTTGCGGTGTTATACGAGAGTATTTTATTTGTTGCTCTTGAGCAGTGTGCGTGATAGTTTTTGGAAAATCATTTCGCGTGTTTGTTTTTTTAAGATTTTTTGCTGCTGCATTCCATTACTATATATTATAGAAGTACATACAGTCGACTCCGATTATGGTGAACATTTGGGGACTAACGGTATTGGGTCACTATTTCAGGGAGTCACTATATCCGATAACCTCAAAATATAATCCAGTTTTTCACCTACGTTTAATTTCATTATAACGGAGACAAAGTAAAATACCCAATCGCCGCCAATTCACAATTTCAATATCTTCATATTTTCTTAACATTTGATTCTACGTTGTTCAGACAATTAAAAATCAATAAATAACAGTATAACATCGATAATAGTCTACAAAATATCGATAAATAACAACAAAGATATCAAGAGTTTAGATACCATTCAACACTGTTGAATTCATCTTGCACGGTTAGAGCACTTTCTACATTTTTGTTTTTCATCGTAATCACATTCGTTTTCTTCTGTTTCGGAAACCCCTTTCTTTTCATTCACGACGTTCTAGCTGAATCGGATTTCATTAGATTATATTATATATTACTAATACAGACACATAGGCCTGCATATACACACATGTAGACATACATTTACAAGATTATTTAATTATACAATTATATTTAAATGCTCTTAGTGGGTTTATAGATAGCAAAATACGAAGTGAAATGTGTTTTATCCATATACCGTGATCTATAGGATGAAAACCAGACTTAAAAATATAACTACACTAAATTTTACATAGTTGTAGATCATTAATAAAAGATTTGTGTATTGAACACTATTTCTTAAAACGCAAAAGAAAATCCAACCATTTTTTATAAAAGTTTTCTAACAATCTTCTTCTACTCAAAAATTAAGAGTTTAATAAAATGATTTCCGTTAGTTTACATTTGTTGGAATCTTTATATGAAGAGATTTGAGCATTTTATTAGAACATTGTGTGCTAGGACACGCTTGCTATTTATTGTTACGCTTGCTATTAAGAACGTAAAGGAACGTTAGATTGAAAATAAATACACCGTAAAATTTAAAAAAGTGCATATATATCAAATATTTTCATTTAACTGACAAGATTTCGTATTATAAACTCTTATAAACGATGAAAGATTTTGGTAGCAAACGATGGAGTACTGAACAGTATTAGCACCCAATATTGTTATTGCTAGTTTATTACCCAATATTGTTTAAAAAATTATAACTACTACCGTCAAAATGAACTTATTGATTTTAAACAAGGCACAATACGGAACATTCATGCTCAAAAAAACTGACATCTCTGATAAGTTATTTCATAAATGAAGAACCACTGGAAAGAAGCATAAATTAGTCCAGTGGTGAGTGACCAATGTAATATTTATCCTCAAGGTACATTGATGTCGCTTTATTGAAACATGTTGCATATTAAATTACTTACAATTTACAATAAACAATACATTTATGCAATAATATAAAAACAAATAAACAAAACTCGAAGTTATGAATTTTAAATTAACAATTATTTGCAAGAAAACGGCGTGGAATATGTTTTCGTGTATGTATGTATATATATATATATATATATATATATATATATATATATATAATTTACATGGTGGATTCATATGACATGGAAGACTACATGGATTCGTCTCTTAGCGACTAGTTTTTTAATCTGGTGATGTAACTAATTGTGGTCATGCAGTATATATTCATTAATTTTACTTGTGGCGCATTATATTGTTTTACCATATCCCGGAGATAACAAATGCAATGATGAGTGACAATATGAATAAAACGAGGATGAAATAACTCGTGGAAATGCTAATCCTTTTCACGAGATTTCCAGCAAAGAACACATAATATTACTGTTATTTTCCGAGATTCAGTATGTATCATTTACCATTGTAACGCTGACACCATGACGTTAGAAACGTGCACTGATCACAAAGCACCTATTTGGAATATTAAGGAAGATCAAAAAGAAATTAGCAGTGCTAACACAGCACATAATTTCTCGTCGTATGGGTAACTTTTGACATTTTCCAAAATTCAGAGAAAGTTCAACGAAAAAGGTATATGCTCCTTGTGAGAGACATTATTCGAAACTAGTGATGTTAAAACAGCACGTACTTTCTTACCCGTACTTTCACGCAAAATTACACAAAAAGTACTCGAATATTCCAAACATTGTACATGACCTTATTTGAAAATATATCTATAAGGAACACATTTTATTAAGGAAAAAATCTCTATCTTCAATATTGTAGGAGGACTCCGAAAAAAATTGAACGTTTGCAATTTTTTAAAAATCAATTTTCAACGAACATGAAATATACACCATTCTCTTAAATGTCCTTCACACTATCCAACAACAAAATTTAATCAAAAACGATGGAGCCATTTTTTTGAAAATGTGGAAAATGTTATAGGGGCATCATGAAGAGTTCCCCCCTCAAAATATAAATATCGGTTTCAAATTCAAGGGACCACGACATCTGCCAGATCGATTGGAGGAATATCAATTTTGAAGAAAAGCGGCTAAACGGTTAAGCTGCTAGCGTTGTTCACACACGGACAGATAGACGTTTTGCCGTCATTCGATTTTTCGGTATGAAGGACCCACAAAACATGGATTCTGGCTAAACCACGTGTTAGAGTATTTTTCTTTCTAAATTTAGCAACTGGATTTATCAATTTTTTGTAATAAGAGTTTTTCTGTCGAAAATTCTCCGTTTTTACGTGCTGCATTACATAACATCCTCTGTACACTGTAGCGAGAAAGTAAAAATTGAATCCCTTTTGGAGAAAAAATATAAATTGCTTTTACATCATTTTAAAATTAAACAAAATCTACAATTAAACAAAATTGAACATGGTGTTATTTAATAAACTATTTTTTAAAACAGATTTTATTTAAAAAACTATCTCATCGATATTGTAGTTTTGTATCTTTCGTAAATGCAGGGAGTTTATCTAGAATGGAACTGTCTTTGAGTTGACTGATTGGTGTTTCCGGGCATGTCAACAAGGTAATTACTCCCGTAAGTGTAGCGCATACTTTTTTGCGGAAAGTAGCAGTAATCTTCCACCATGAATGGTGAGATCCTGCGCCCATCTACATGTTGGGTTTCCACAACCAGGTATCTTCCACTATCGGAGCACCGTACCATCCGGAGGAAGCACTAAGTTCCCGACTGGTGTCTTGGCATGTCTGTAGTGTAGTGCATGTAAGTGTAAGTGTATGAAAGTATTACTCGTTCACTTTACATTTGCAGACGGCAGAATTAGGAACTAATGATGTTTTGAAAGTGAAGGCCCGAACACACAACCGAGAATACACGAATGGCCCCGATATCAATCAGCATCTGACCAATCAGCTGTCTCCGAAGGCAGCATAAGCGCTACGGACACAGCTGACGAATTATGCCTTTCTGACAGTGAGCTAGAGTCGCGCTCTTACATGATTAAGATAATATACAATAAAATAGATCACACCACACACTATTAACAACATTCACGTACAATATTTTCATTTCTTCTTTGCACTTATCTACTGCTTAATGGTTATGTTCTTGCCCCACCGGGGTTCTGTGTGCTGCTCACCGCCATCTATATCATATTAAACGGTCAGTATATAGTGCAGACGCGCGTTTCTCATTCAGTCGGCGGTGACGTCATGTAAACAGATCGCAGCGCTCCGTCTGCAAATGTAAAGTGAACGAGTAGTAATAGAAGAGGATAAGATAAGGAAGAGAAAGCAAAGATCGAGCGCGGTACGTGCTCGTTGGGTACTGCTCCGGCATTTGCCTCTTGTTTATCAGAGAAACCACGAAAAACTGCCGATCAAAGCAGCCTGCCGCTAGAATTATTCTCCCGACAGCAGGTCAATACGATCTAGTTAACTAGCTAGTGTCGAATATCCTGCTTTCGTCGGGACTCGAACTCCAGGACCTTCCGGTCAGAGGCACTGCAGTGACATCAATTATTGATTCCCTGAGCCACCCAAGTCGGTATCCGTCTCTGATGAACAGATTCGATTTTTGATTGATTTGTGATTCCCGCGCGCCAACTGCTAAGGTGATTACTCCCGTAAGTGTGGGGCATGTTTTAATCGCGGGAGGTGGCGGTGATCTTCACCCTTGCTGGCGAGATCCGGCGACAACACATCAGCTTGCGGGGTTTCCCTCAATCAGGTGTCTCCGACCAGCGGGACAAGCTCTAAGCTCCCGACTGGTCTCCCAACAACTGTGGTAATGTAGTGCATGTGAATGTGCCTGTGTAAGTAAGGGGTGAGGATAGGACATGGAAGAGGAAGGAAAAATTGCACGCCGTCAGTGGTCCGTTTGCTAGGGTATATCTCGGGCATTCGCCTGGTGTTAATCGGAGAAACCACGAAAAAATTACCGATCAGAGTAGCCGGCCGCTAGAATTCTCCTACACACATGGTTTGAATTAGACCCAACTGTCCAGCCAGTGTGGAAAAATCCTGCCATCGTCGGGACTCGAACCCTAGGACCTCCCTCAGGAGCACTGCAGTGACATCAGTTAATACACTAGGCCACCTTTGCAGGAGGCAAATTTGAAAATGACCTTTTTGTATGGTAGAGTACAAAGTAAACTTCACTATAAGCTTTTCTGCAGACTGACATTATTACAATGCAAATATATTGTTTGCAAATTTTCATATATTGTAATTTTTATTTTCGTAAATACTTATCACGCCGTATCTTGTAAACATCACATCGTAAGGTAATGAAAGTATGTTACTTTTTTGTTTAGACTAGGACACTACAAGCATAATTTCAAATGAATCGAGTCGGTAGTTGATAATATAATTAATTATATTTTAATTAACCCCCTTAACCTGCGTGGTGCAAGTGACAGGAAAACAGAAAATATAAATTATTTCTGAACTTGGTTGAAAGTCAATACACCAAGTATTTGTTTTCCTCACAGCCTCGCATCTTTGTGGGTTTCAGACGCGCGGCGACAGGTAACGTGCTCTTAATCCAGCGTCCACGGCAGCATGCAAAGGGCCGGAAAGTTTTGGTAGTGAATGGGTTGGGATATTATTTTTCCTTTAGCAAGTTGATGTAATGTTAAAGCCAAATTACGATGTGCTCGTTGTCTCATGGTTGAAGCATTTGTATTTGCGGAATAATTCTAGACAAATGAGATTTTGAGAGCCTGCAGAGCACTTTCAAATTTCGCCATCACACTTTTGTTGCGTGCAAGAATACGTTTGACTCAATTTAACCGCGTTGACTCATACTGGTATGAATAAGGAAAACGATGATATTAAATAGACATCACCCTTAATGGAGGCAAGAAAGTGTAGAGACTGAAGGGGAGAGTAGAAAGACAGAAATAAATGGCGAAAAGTGGAAATTGTATTAAATATATTAGAATATTTCTTAAAAACATAAACATTAGCAGTTCTTTGAACAAACGTATCAGGTAACAGAATATTTGAAAAACATATAATATTCGGAAAGAAAAAAACGATAAGGCACTGTAGTCGTCGTGGTGTCTGTGAGATATAAATTCTAAATTCATAACATCATTTAATTAATGTAAAGGTGATTAATGGAGGCTGACAGCTTATCTACGTCTGCTCATCTCATAATTTAAGTTCTAACTCGCATTTATCAGAGAGCAAATACATTATTGAATCATCTCCATCGTTGAACTACACCGTAACACTTTACCGTTTACTTTACTGTTTACCGTGAAAATTTATTTCTAATAATGCAAATAAGCGGTGTTCTCATATTCGTCTGAAATTCGTTAGTTATTACATGATAAAATAATTTTCATCATATTCTTCTTATTTTTTTTCGCCTTTTCATTCGCAACTGGGCGATAGGGAAGTACGATAACTATTTATTAGTGACAGTGATTAATAAGAATTTACCAAAATATTTTTGCTGCAGTGGTTGTATTGACGTTACATTTATTCTGGTAAATAATATTTTCGTTCGTACTTCTGCTTTGATTTATTAATGTATTAGTTTGTTTCATTTCATTAATGAAATCAGGCATCTTTGCAGTAAAAAAATCATATGGTAGATGCAGAATACCATATTCATAATAATGAGCACTCGCAATCATTTATAAAAATGAATATATCACAAAATTGGATATTAAAACAATGTTAACTACGTTGGACATTAAAACAATGTCCGTGTGGCAGCGAGTATTAGTTAACAATATTTCTGACGTATGCCATACATCAATGTAGAGTTTTATAAATTCTGTGGTGGCGGCAGATTTATTGTGGTAAACCATGATATTAATACAGGATTGAGGAGGTATCCACCACAAAGTGTATTGCAATATAAATTTTAATAAGAAAACACATCCATACACGTATTTTGATACTACTTTATCCCATCTTCAATGGCTCTACAATGATGTAAATGAATGAACAAATATAGTTAACATGTGAATAAACATAAAATGATCGTTAATTTACATCTTTGTTGAGCCATTGAAAATGAGTTTGAGCAGTTGCGAAATATGTGTATGGCTATGTTTTCTTATTAAAATTAATATTGTAATATACTTTGTGGCTGATACCTCCTCAATCTTGTATTAATATGAGTTGATAATTCTATAGCTGAAGTAGCCTGGAGATGCTCGGGTATTTATTTATTACAATCACCGTTAGATATGTGAAAGAATAAATTCTATCTATTCCGTAAAATGAAAGTAATACTATTTAAATTTCCACTATCCCCGCCATGCCCTCCTCCGTCAAGGTGCGCGCCTGTGGTCCTGACCGCTCAACTGTTCGCCCCACCATCGTCTCAACACTCCGCCTTCCCTGCTCCGCCCCATCCATTAGTAGAGTTTAGCTCAGAGCTAGCATTGCCGCTCATAATTAAGAGTATTCTCACCTTCCAGATGTTGGTAGGATTCAGTGGGAGCGTCTCCATTTCTAACAGGCGGCAGAGTCGTGCTGGACTTGCGGCGTAGTTTGTTCATTGAAATATTTTCTGAAATACATTTGTCACAAGTTATTATAATACTAGAATAATCGAAATGTCATTTCAAGACAAAAGATTTAGAAAAAAACGATATAAATGAATTTCACTGAGAAATGCCAGGAAGGACCACAAGAAAAAGCGGAGCACTTCTCTTCAGAACATTTATTTGTTGTAATTTCATAAACAGATGCAACTTTAGAAAAGGTAGTGAATAATGACCATGCTGTAAACTCCATAATCCCACGAATATAAATATATTATTTTGAATAAGAGTTTTAAATAAGAAGAAATATATATCCTATACATACGGTTTAAGAATTTCTTGTTGTTGAGCCACTGATGGTTCCTTTCTGAGGAGGTAGACTTACGTTGATGCGGCCAAAGTGAGCACCTGCGAAGTTCTGTGGAGGGCTTCTTTCCTGCTGTGAGACTGACTGTGAGACCAGCGTTCTCTGAAAACCAGATACCAATTGTGACTCAGGTAGTTTCGCCTTTCATGTTGAGCGATGTTTCATACAACTAGCTACGCTGGCTCCTCTACTATTCCAAGAATGTGAGACCTCTGGAAAATTCTAAACTATTCCAACTGTACTGAAGCTGTAAGAAAATGCGAGGTATCCACACTTATTAATTTTTAAATAAAACACTAATTCATATTAAAATCACAATTAATCAATATTATCCTGAAACTCAAATTACACGTAAAATTTCCTTGTTCGAGCTCTTGCTCTTTCTGTTAACTGATGTTTCAAAATGCGTGGCTTCAAATGAGAGCACTGAGTTTACTCGTGGAGGAATGTAACTACTATACATTAACTTTAAACACTATTCAGCTCATGCATTTCGGGTCCGTATGCCTATGTTCGGAAGAGCATTGGTTCGTGACCAAGTTTCGTGGCGAAGGATAGTAACTATTGTGTGAAAGAATACTGCGTTACCAAAATTAATTCTCCTAAGCGGGTTTCATTGCCGCGGTGTTCTTGGCATCAAGAATCCATCTCTCTGGTGAAGAAGAGCCTAAATAACCCATGATTGCCGGTCAAACACTTTCGTTTCGGAGTAAGGTTGTGGTAAACTCCGGTAGGAGAATAACCGAACACAATTGAGAGAACTGTGGTAAAAGGAAAGGTAAAGGAAATCTAACTTTCATCTAACATTACATTCTGTGAAAAAAGTTGAGGTTCACGAACTACAAATTCCGTAATATTTTTCAATAATGACTACGAGTAAGTGGGGGTCCTACAACAGCACATGCTTTCTTTCATTATTTGTAACGGTTAACTATTATTATAATTTTCGAACTAAGGTGTTACTGAGTTTTTACAAACAATCAATATATTCACTACACCAGTCGTTTTAAGTGTCTTATCATCGTTCACGTCGCTTCAAAAACAAAGCTTTACACCCGAAATTTTTGAAAATTCAGAAGTTTTCATGGAAATAGAGCCGAAAATATTTTATTAAGAAAATATTGCGTAATTCTAGGGGGGAAATGTCTTTTAGAAACCCTTGTTTACGTAAATCTTGTTTTAGTGTTACCATTTCATCAAAATTACGGGAAAATTGCTCACGTAAAAGAAATCATATTACATTAGTTTAAGATCTATTTTTGAATAACAGATTTCGTTAATAAAATAATCTCTATCATCAGTTATGTGGTTGTAGGAAGACTCCAAAAAAATTGAACTTGTGCAATTTTAGAAACTTCAGAGAAAATAGGGATATATGCCATTTCTAAAAGAATATATTTTGCTTTATTCTAAATAAGAATTTAAAGAAAAACTGGAGCTATTTCGGAGAACATTTTAAAAGTGTCGTTGGAGATTCGTATGAAGTACCCCCAAAATTAAATATCCATTTAAATTTAAGGGCCTGTAATATCAGACACATCCATAGAGGAATATAAAATATGATGAAAATTTTGTGAACGAATTAGGGACTAGCGAAGAACGTTTTCCCGTAAGCCAATTTGTTGGTATCAAGGACCCACGAAAAGTGGATTTTCGATGCATTAGAGAACACATGTAGGGGAATATGTATAGGAGACAGAAAAAACATTTTCGATGTCAGGGACTCAATACAATTTAAATACCGAAAATCGCCACTAGTCGCTGGTGTAGTATCTAAAATGTAGTACGAGGGACATCCAGAAAGTAAGAATACAACAGCTGTATAGGACACTGGGCATTTTTTTTAAAATTGGCACCCATATCGTATAGATTGTTTCTTAACGATCATAATAAGATATTGAGCGCCTCAGTTTATTACGAAATGTCGCCGCAGCAGCTTATCATGTCATCCAGTTCGCCCCTGTTTGCTCCACGTACCGCCGATGTGACATTCGCTGTCATTTGTTTCCTCACGTTGCGCAACGAATCGGCGGTCAGTATCCATCGCCAGCTTGTGGAAACTTACGGATTCGAGGTAATGAATTGTCAGAATGTTACTAATGGGTAATATTGGTCCAGTGGCGCCATATCCATTCGCCAACACACACACAAAAAAAATTAACATTCGCAGAGAAAAATAATGGCACTCGTCTTTTGGGACCAAAACGATATCTTGTTGATCGACTTCATGCCTAAAGAAAACCACCATTAATGCTGCTGCGTAGGAGACCCTACAGAAGTTGAAACAAAAAATCAGAGACAAAAGAAGAGGGATTCTGACGCGTGATTTGTCACTCCGTCATGACAACGGCAGACCCCGTTCTGCCCGGCTTTCTCGGGACTTGCTCGCGTCGTTTGGATGGGATATTGTGACTCACCCACTCTACTCCCCAGAATTGGCACCCCCCGGATTACCGTCTGTTCACCAAGCGGAAGGCGTTCTTGGGTTGACATCGATTTTCTAATGATGAGGAGGTCATGGAGACAGTGAAAAGTTGACTTAAAAAGCGAAAGGTGTACCACGGCGCGAAAGGTATACCACGAGGGTACACAAAAGCTGGTGCCCAGACTTCAAAAGTGCATTGACCTCAACGTCGATTATGTGGAAAAATGATGACATATTTTGACACTTATCCTGTAAATTTCATTAAAATATATTCATTTTTCGATTTTTAATAAGCGTTGTGTTCTTATTTTCTTTGTAAGAAAAAGGAACGAGACGTAGTGCTCCAATAGTGTTGCAGTACTTATTAGGGGAATTAGTAGTGCTACAAACCTATGTACTTTCTCGCATTATTTCTAAATTTGCAATTTTCGAAAATTCAGAAAGTGCAACGAAAATGAGACCTGCACCATTCTTTTAAGCGTTCCTTGTTCTATCCGTTAAAAAAATTGGAGCGATTTCTGAGAACATGTTTTTTTTATAAATTGCATTAATTTCAAGCACAAATTACGAGAAAACTACCCATTAAAAATAGTATATGACCTTTTAAAGGGCTGTTTTTTAACAGATTTTGTTTAAGGCAAAAATCCCTGTCTTCAATTTTGTAATTATGATATGTTAAATTTTTGCATTTTTCGAAAATACAGTGTTTCCAAAATACAGTGTGAGGCATCCATTTTTTTACAATATTTTCATAGATGTGAGGAAAAAGTAAAGAAAAATTTGGAGCAATTTTTGAGAAAAAATGGCTTAAAAAAATTAAAAAATGCTTAAATTTTATGCCAAATTACACGAAAAATACTCATATTTTCGAAAAATTGTACATGACATTATTTCAACATCTGTCTTTAAAGAACACATTTTATTAAGGAAAAAATATCTTTTATATTGTAGAAAGACGCCGCAAAAAAATTAAACTTTTGCAATTTTCGAAATATCAGGGATTTCAACGAAAATATGACCTGCCCCATTATCTTAAGCATTCTTTAAACTATCCGAGGTGAAAGTTTAATAAAAAATTTAGAACTATTTTTGAGAAAATTTTGAAAAAGTAATTGAGGCTTCATATAAAATACCCCCAAAAATCCAAAATATCCATTTCAAACTCTCAGGGCCTTGAGTTCAGTTTTGGAGAAAAACGGCTGAACCGTTTAGAGCAGTGCTGTCCAACCTTGTGGTTTTAAGGCCCGTATTGTGTTTAGGTGGAAGAGCAGATGGCCTGAGCCTGGCCACTAATAAAAACAATATTGTTGTTGTTATTATTATTATTATTATTATTATTATTGATCTCGGCAGCTTTCCCCGAATGCTCTGAAATGGGGGTGTGAAACCATGCGTGATATTAGGCCATCCATGCATGACGCAGGGAAACACATTGGGGTGATTTTGAATTTCTGAAATAACTAGAAAAAAATTCTTAAATCCAAACTGAATCAATTTTTTCATCATGGGGACGCTGATTATGACAGGGCGCGTGCGCTAAGCGCGCAATTTTCTCGCCATAAATGCAAATATGCATACATAATGCAATACATAAATGCAAGGGGCTTTTGCTTTTGACTATAATCTTTCACAGACACAATAAATGGCACCGCGGGCCGCCAGTTGGACAACCCTGGTTTAGAGTGTTTTGTTGGCCACAGATAAAGAAAGACGTTTTGTGGGGAAAATTCATTTTTTCCCGGCACACCATAAAAATATGGTAGTTCCTCTTCTTACGATCTAAGAGTGAGAAAGTAAAAATTAAATATCCAATCCTTAAGTAATCGCAAATTAAAAAATAAATGATTATCGTGTTTTGCAACCTGTTTTATTTCATTCGAAAATTATTTACTCATGAGGGGAACATGTGAATCTCGGGTGAAAAATTTAGCCATTCCGATGAAAATGTGGAAAATGACAGTAGTGATTGGAGAGCAATGTTCAGGAGCCACCGCCTATACCGAAGTCCCAACGGAGAATAAGATTTGTCAGGAACATCGTGTTCATCAGTTACATTAGCAGGATGTACGGAGAACACTCATACTTTCATCTCACGGTTCTCATTACATCACGGTAATGAGTTTAGTGAGTGGAACATGTGAGCAAATATAATATTAATTTGCTTTTTTCGTAATGTTCATAATTGCTACAAGGTATATTATCGACAGAAAGGTGTACAGGTTGCATTACTATAAAACCCTCGACCAATAATTCATTTCCATGTATAGCTGCAGCTTTTCAGTATCTCATGGAGTGCACATACAGACAGTATTGTAACACTGAAGGAAAAAGTGCCGTTTTTAACAGAAAAAAACACGTTTCGGAGGTCCCTGAGACCAAAAAAGGGGATTTTCTGGCTTCTAAACGTAGTAAATGTTTTTCTCGTAAACATAGGGAAGTGAGAATCAATGTTTTTCGGGTCCTTGACAACGAAAATGTTTTTCACGAAACGACTACTGAACAACTCAAGAGCCTAAAAGGTATGCACGTTTTTTTATTACCAAAATGGATATTTCATGATCGATTTTGCTAATGTCATGACTTCTCGAACTTAAAACAAATCAGATAGTGGATGGGGACGAACTATTTCACATTAAGCCTGAAGCCCATGTGATATTTTTGAAATGTTTTTCAAAAATGGATTCAATTTTTTTATTTTTTGCATTACCACGTACTTACGAAGTAAACAGAATGTATTGTAATACTGTAACAGAAATCGGCGACTTTTCGACCGAAAAACACGTATTGTGGGGTGGTGGTGAAAAAGTGGATAAATCGGGTCCCTATATATATATATATATATATATATATATATACACACACACACTAAATTACTCTCTCTAACAAGTTGTCAAGTTAGAATTCATGTTTTGTGGGTCCTTGATACTGAAAAATTGAATGCATGCAAAGCGTCTGTCATGTGTGACCAACGCTACCGCCTTTACTGTTCACCGATTTCCTCCCAAATTGATAGTCTATGATCAATGTGGAGGAACTCGTAGCCCTACGTGTTTGAAAATAATATCTTGATTTTTTTCGGTACTTAACTCGAAGCTTCGACAATATTTTCAAAATTTTCTCGAAAATGGCTCCAAACGTTTTTATTAGACTTTTTTCTCGGATTGGTTCAAAGGTACAGATCTAATTTTCGATAAAATCTGAATATTACAAAATAGCAAAGTTCAGAATTTGTTCAGCATCTTCCTATAACTACCGTACTAAAGAGAGATTTTTTCTAAACGAAACCTGTTCTTCCAAGACAAATCCTTAAGTAAGGTCATGAACAATCTTTCGAAAATATGAGTAATTTCCGTGTAATTTTCCATGAAATAGAGACAATGTGTAAATAATTATTTTTTCCAAAACTTCTCCCAATTATTTCTTTAAATTTGTATTCCGGATACAGAATAAGACGCTTAAATATAGCGCCAATTTCGGCAAACACTTCGTATTTGAGAAAAATTCAAAGAATTAACATTGCAAAAAGACAATTTTGATAATAAAGATTTATGCTTTAATGATAAATTCTAAAATAATAAAACTTTAAATTAGGTCACGAATAATTTCCTGAACAAAAATGAGTATTTTTCGCGTAAATATTGCTAGAAGGTAATGCAATTTACAAAAAAGTTCTCACAAACGGCTCCAAATCTTTTCTTCAATTTCTTTCCTTGGACAAAGGACGTATAAAGAAGGCGCAGGTCTCATTTCCTTTTAACTGTCTGCATGTTCGAAAATTGCAAAACTTACATGAATATAACAAAAGTGACATAATAAAATGGCTTAGGTCCAATTTTTATTGAATCTTTCAAATGATGAAAATGTAAACGTTGTAAAAATGTCGTAAACGCAATTAATATATTTTTCTTTTTGATGCGGCGGGACTGTTGGTTCACTTAACCATAAACGGTAACGTAATGCATAAGGCAATTTGTCGCGGTACCTATGCCCGGAAGTTCAAATCTCAGCCGGTACATATTATGTAGCTAGGAAACATTTCGCGATTTCAAGAAGTCCTATAATATTACGAAACCATATTCAAAATGTCTCCAATTTTTCCTTTAATATTTTTGCTTCAATAAAGTTTACTTAATAATATGGAATTCGATTTTCATTTAAAGCAGTAAAATTTCGAGAATTGCAGAAGTTCACCGTTTTGTGAACCTGCTCTACTCCTTGAATTTTAGTACCGTCATCACGGGCTACTTGGACCCTTAGGGTAATACTTGAACCCACCCGAAAAAAAATGTTTTCACTTGTTGAAGCCAATTACACATAGCATTGACCAGCTACTTTGCAGTTGCTTCCATGCGATGGCAACACAGCGCAGTTTAAGTGCGTTTACCATAATTCGATGGTACACCTGTTAAGTCACAGAACTCTGTTTAAGTGTCTGGTGTCGAAACTGGCGGAATTTGAGCCCTGCAAACTTTTATCTCTACACTGAATTTTCAAGATAGTTGATTAAGGGATAAGTTTACATTTCCGTAATTATAAATTTGTTAATATAACTGCTATGGCATCTTCGTTATTAGCAGAACACCTTTCCCTTTTTTTAAGATTTCCTATTTGTGAGCACATAATCTCAAGAAACGGGCTATTTGGATCCACATTTACGGTGGGGTCAAGAAGCCTGTATGTTTCTTTTCATATTTTTAAAGCATTTATTGTTTTATTTCTACATTAAAAACTACAACAATGCTTATTTTCTCTTTCTTCTTCAGTAACTGACAATTATTATATACAAATACATAATATTGTCTGAAGTCAGAAATATGCGGAATATACAGACCACCATCTTGAGGAATGTTAGGCAGCAATTCAGTCGAGAATAAAGTCACAAAGGCAAGCTGAAGATTCCTTGAAAAGTTACTGAAGATGAATTAGCAAGTCACATTGACAAAATCTGTATTCTGAAGTCTTACTTGTGTGGCAGAACTTTCACTGCTTTCAAAGACAATCTCCCAGAGTGAGATTGGGTAAAATTATTTTTAATTAGGCACTCACTGTTAAAGATGAAAAATTGGATAATAAAAATTGTCTTTCAGCTATTGACGTTATCTTCGTATTCATTTTAATGTTTCTGCTGACACATCATTGCATCTTGCTGCCTTCGATACGGAGCTCCATATACATTGCATTACATACCTTGATCGAGATGATCGTGGTTACTAGAGAAATATGAAAACAGTTGAATAATGCTACATAATATCTTATGTAGGTAATTATGAGGGAATTATGAAAGATAATTATGGGAGGAAAATATGAACAGACAAACCAAGTCAACTTAACACCTAGTAATTAGTAAATCAGTAAATCTAAATCAATATTATTAGGTTAAAAAATAAAATCATGTATGTACCACCATTTTTAACTGGTTCTAATGATCTCGGACGACAAAAAACCCTCGGGCCAAAGGCCTTCGGTCTTATTGTCGCCACTTGATAATTAGAATCCTTATAACGCCTTTGGTGCGTAAACAACTATTTTGTAACAATTGTATTCAAAATATTAATAAAGTTGTTTTTATGTCAATATAAATTCATAATATAAACTTACACGTTATAGTATGATTGTTGCAACATACTTCGGTAATTGTGTCAATGCTGGATGAATCCTAGAGGAACGTCTACAAATAATTCGAAATTTTCAAATTATTAAAGAAATATCTTAAATACAGTACAATAAAAACGTCAAGCTTAAACAACATGCACATGCTTTCTTTCAGAAAAAATAGAATTCAAAAAAAAAATTATAAACCCAAATTTAAAATGTTATTCACAGTTCCTCTCAAGCGGAGGGTGGATATGGCCCCCTATTCAATGCACAACCTTGAAATTTAGTCAAAAGTTGACTTGGGACGTGAAATTTTATTTTCGAATTGTGAGAAATATTGGAAGCGAATAAATGAGTATTATAGCAAGTACCATCAATTGCGAAATAATGAGAGAATGAGAACGTTCAGAGAATGTTGGCGTAACAACACAAACGTTTTTATCAGTTATGAAATTTTTCTAATAATCATTAATTTTTATTGTAGGAGAGGCCGGGGCTAGTTGTGACACTTTTCATTTATTTAATTTTTGAAGGTGTACGAACCATAATTTAAAACTTATAATAAATAGAACAAATATAATGGCTCTTTGTGTATATTTCCATGTAATTGTATTTAAAATACATAACGTTTTTAACGGTATATAAACAATGCATTATGCAGCAGTGCACTTTGTCACAACCTGCCCCTCTACGGTGCAAGTTGTGACTGGACTGGGGCACGTTGTGACACATGTAAACGAACTAGAATTTTGTTATATTCAAATATAACAAACGTCTCCACAATACTTATTCATTTATATGCTAACTTTTATTTAATATTAATTGGTTTCAACATCTGAATGGTAGTGAATATGAAAATAATGTACTGCATTTTTAGTACAGTTTTCTTACAAATTATACGCTACACCCAGTTCTCTCCACCCTTTGATGTTTCAAATGGTTCTAAACAAACAAGGAATATATACACTCTGCCTCATCTTCGGGGCTCTAGGATTTGTCTTTTGGCTTTTTTCGACATATTAGATCTACATCAATGCTTAGAAATATACATTTTTGACAACAATGTTCTTTTTTGTTTTTCCTTCTTTTTTAGTTTAGATCTCTTTTCTAATCTTCTTTTTTGCTGTAACCGAACCTTCTTCAAAAGGAGTTCAAGTAAAAATGGCAGATTTTAAAGTTTTTGTTCTCTTACTGTTATTCCTCGAGGTCCTGCTTTAGGAACAGATCTGATTTCTAAAGGAATAAACGCTGATATGGGTAACCCATCTTGTACAGCAGAAACAGCAATATTGCCTCCTCTGTCATTAGCAGCTTGACCTATTGTTTTTGTACTGTTCCTACCCCAGTTTTATCTATGTTCCAAATGTCATTTGCATTGAAATCACATTTTTCGAAAACAGGACCTAAATGGTTGAAAAAATGTCAAAATTGTATTAATTGAGACTTGTTTATATTCAAATTAGTAGCTACAGGAAAACGAGAAATTTTAGTGTCGCTGTATATACGTCATCAAATCAACACTTGCAGACTTCTTTGTTATCCAATTTTCTAGCACTTGAATTTTGTTTTCTACGGCAAAATCATATGCTAAGCTTCGTCCTTTCTCACGAAATTTCCTGGAATTAAAATTATTACCCTCAAACAATACTGGAGCCAGTAGTGACCCTGACACAACGTGCCCCTTAGAACCTGACACAACTAGCGCCAAGAGACACTAATATGAATTTCCTTTTTTATTTCATGTTATTTTACCATTCATATAAACTAGAAACATCAAATTATAGCTCAAAAAATAAGTTTTTCAATTATACTAAGTAGTTGAAGATACCTCCAATTTATTGTTGCTAAGGTTGACTGTAATTATCCCATAGATTTTTACTTAATTACGTGTAAAACACAAAAACTTCGTAAATAAGCAAATCAAGCAACAGTTCCCGTAGAAACTCAAGGAGCAGACTTAGTCAAAGTTTTGACAGGTGCATGTAAACCATCACGAGCTGAGCTCTATTGGATCAGACAGTACACACGATGTCACAATTGGCCCCTGTCACAACTAGCCTTGGTCTTCCCTACATTCTTTTCATGAAGCCACCTTTTAAGAGTAATATGCACTCGCTTTCTGAAATGCACTCTGAAATATTCCAATCGTTGAAATTCTTTCGAATAGCTTTTGAACCTAGAAAACTTCAGGAAACTTTTCTAAAACTCAACATTGACATGACTATCTTTTGGTGAGACATTTTTGGCATTTTGGATAATAATGCAAAGACATGCTGCAACTATAAATATATATTTTCAATGAAATGAAATTGTGTGTTACAAACATGGTTGATTTGTGAAATAATTCCATTCTCGTTAGAACGAAAAAATTAGAAGAGATCATAAAATTTAAAATACACAATTTTTGTTTTTTCAGATACCTAATTCGCAGTGGAGTACACTTCTCATCCATGCATTCACCTTTTGTTTGTTGCCACACTTCACCTATGGTAAGTGATAACATGCAATGATATACCACGTTAAGAAATGTTCATGGAAGTCATGACATCTAATGTTGATTGAATAATTTTATGAAATATATAAATCTGAACGGATGTGTGTACAGTACGCAAAGAAGAATGCGTTCATGATGCGGTAATGAAAATATATCAAAATTCCCCCACCCCGATTTTCTCTTAGAGAGGCAAAAGCCCATTGCAAGAATTTTCCACCAACAAACATCATGATATTTAACATACACATTGATATTTATTTTCAAAAAGAGATATTCGTAGATATGAATTAATTTTTCCCCTACTTTAATTATGAACCGTTTTAGTAGTAATATTGGTCATCACCACAATACAAAAATTGAAAAATCTTTTCAAATTTCACGCGGAAATAAAAGGGAGTAAACGTGAGTAAATTAATAATATAAAGAAAATATTATGTTCGTTACATTAAATTTAATAGATTGTTTGGGTAACAACAAAGTAATTATCAAGATGATAAAATGGTTCTTCTTTTTTCATTTGGGCCTCTCTAAAAACAGAAAAGCATATCAACATTGCAGAACAACAGAGACAGAAAACATTGTAGAACAACAGAAAAACATATCAAGATTGGCAGCGCTGCAATGGCGCTGTAAGGTCGTGTTTTCTCGTGCTCCGGTAAATCTGCGTTATTTAGCGGGATATTATTAAAGTAACGTGTTAGATTGATAGTGTGAGTTTTAGTAAACTGTGAAGTCTCTTGTGACATATAAATTTACGAAAAAATCGTCACATTACTTCTAATAATAATTCCGTGATATAACGTGTGTAAACAGAATACCATCGACGACAATATGAGTGTATGTGATAAGTGCAATACGAGAATTACGAAATTCAAGATACTATGTTCTAGATGTGATAAAACATTTCATGCCAGATGTGTCAATTTATCTGCAGAAGAAACGGCATTGAAGGAAAATCAGGTTTGGTGTTGTGATAACTGCATTGGAAACGCAAAGGCAATGGACACTCCATTTTTAGCGGATCTGTACAAGTTGGTTTTAAGCATCAAAGACGATCTTACTAACTTGAAGAAAATGTCACCATGAAACCGAAAACGATGTGGGAAAGTCATTGAATTTGATTCATGAAAAGCTGGACGACAATAGCGCTCTGATTAGACAACAATCGGAACGTTTAAACAAATGTCTGGAAGAAATTGAACACTTAAAGTCTGAAAACTCATTATTGAAAACAAGTTACAGGAAGCAGTAGGACAGCTAGATGAACTAAACCAATACGGGAGAAGAAATACGTTAGAAATATATGGAGTTCCGGAAACTACTAGCGAGAATCCAGTTGAAATTGTTAAAGACATTGGTCGTGCTCTAAACGTTGAAGTGAAAGATAAAATGATTGATACGTGCCATCGTACGAAAAAACTACGATATTCTACTTCAGGGGGAATAATCGTAGGATTTGTTAGAAGAATTGACAAGGGCACGTTTCTCCAAAGAAGAAAAGTGAAAAGAAATTTCAACATGAGTCATCTAAGTGGATCAAACAATGATCCCATTTACATCAATCAGAGTCTTACTCCTCCTCGTAAATTAGTTTTATCTTATGCTAGAAGATTAAAGAATGAACGAGATTATGCCTTCCTGAGGGTTGTTAATGCGGGAAATATCAAACTCAAGATACGTGAAGGTGATCAGTCTGTTCATATTTTAAGCAGTGTTGAGGCAATAACTAAATTAAAAGGACATGCATATAATAGAAGATAATAATTTAATTTATTACCAAAATGTTCGTGGACTCAGAACAAAGGTAAATTACTTTTACATTAGTATTCTTGTCCACAATTATGATCTTATATTTCTAACGGAAACGTTATCTGAATCAATATACAGCTGTGAAATATTTAATAATGATTACAATGTTTTTCGAAAATACAGGGATAGCAAAAGAGGACGAGGAGTATTAATTGCAGTACGTAATGATATTGCCATCACTGAATTTTGAATTACATAATGTCAATTTTGAAGCGCTTGCTTTAAAAGTGACTCTACACAGAAGTAATTATTACTTTGTTAATGTGTATTTTCCCCCTAATTCTAGAAGGGAATGTTATTAATCATTTTACGAATCTGTTTCAAATCTACCTAACGTGTTTGATACTAAACTTATAATCATTGGTGATTTCAATTTGTCTAATGTAACTGATTCTGCACATAATTTGTTAAATGGTAATCCTAGCGAAAGATCTCTCGCTAACTTTTTAGCGTTACACGATTTACTATCAGTGAATAATGTTCTCAATGAATATTCCAAAACAGTTGATTTAATTCTAACTAACATGTCAAATTGTTTAGAGATCTCTAAATGCGCGGAACCAATTTTAAAAGAAGATAAGTATCACCCATCTATTAATATCAAACTATATACGAAAGGCAGACAACATACCATAACCTACTCCTATTAGTGTTCCAGACTTTAAAAGGGCTAACTTTAAAGAAATTTTTTGTAGTATTAAACATGTTAAGTGAAATGAACTTAAAGAATTTGAAGACCCTGATGAAGCCATTGATTTCTTCTATGATACTCGTAGTTTGAACTGTATCTTGGATAAGTATGTTCCTAAGTAACAAGTAACAGCAAAAATATTATCCTCTTTGGTTTACAAAAGTTATCGTTCTAAATTTAAAAGTTAAAGAGTATTATCGCAAGAGATTAAAATTCTCTCCACACACTCAACATAAATATAAAGTATTAAGAAGGAAAACGAAGTCAACGATCAATGACGCTTATCTAAATTATATTAAAAATCTTGAAAAAAGTTTCATCCATAATCCTAAGTTTTTTTTGGAACTATATTAAATCTAAAAAGATAAAAAATTCTCGTAGATCTCATGTTATGACTTTTAAAAATATTCCATTAAATAGTGATGACGATATTGCTAATAGCTTTGCCACTTTTTTCAAATTAGTTTATGTTTCTCACGATGCAATCAATAACCATATTCTTGATTCTTCTCTTTTAGGCACTGCTAACACATTTAACATCAACAATATCACATTTGATGAAATTCGAATTGCTATAAAAAACTAAAACCTAAAATGTCTAGCGGTCCTGATGGTTTACCACCATTTATATTGAAAGGCTGCTATGATGCGTTATCCTGTCCTTAACACATTATTTACAATCTTATTTTAAAAAATGGAACATTTCTTAAGAAATGGAAACTTACTAGTGTATGTCCAATACTTAAGTCTGGTACTAATATAAAAATTGAAAATTATAGACCTATTTCAATAAATTCCTCTCCTGCTAAAGTATTTGAAGAAATAATGTCTGTTACAATTTTTAACCATTTTAAACGTTACTTATCTGATAACTAACATGGTTTTATTACCGGTAGATGCATTACCACAAATCTTGTAAATTTTGTTCAGTATGTCTCAAGCAGTTTAGACCATAGAGTTCAGGTTGATACAATTTACAAAAATTTTTCTAAAGCTTTTGACAAGATTTATCACAAAAAAGTTTATCTACACTGTCTTTGTTCGGATTGTCAAAACAAATGTTAAACTTAATGAATTCCTATTTAACAAATAGAGAGCAATATGTTAAATTTCATCTACACAAATCTTACGTTTATAAAACTGTTTCTGGAGTACCTCAAGGTTCTAATCTTGGACCTCTATTATTTCTAATTTATTTTAATGATTTGCCTAATGTAATTCAAAATTCAAAATGTTTACTCTCTGCTGATGATTTGAAAACTTATAAATCAATTGAAAATGAAAATGATTCAAACAAATTGCAAGCTGGTATTAATAACGTCTACAGATGGAGCGTAGAGAATGACTTGTACTTTAATATTACAAAATGTTGTTTCATTACTTATACACGAAATAAAGTATATCTAAGAACAAGTTACTCAATGAATAATGAATCATTAGAACGTGTATATTTTGTAAAAGACTTAGGTGTTACTATTCAACATAATTTGATTCACCATAAACACATATTTAATATAACTAATAACGCATTAAAAAATCTTGGCTTTATTATTCGAAATTCCAAGAAATTCAATAACACCTCAAGTTTAGTACTCCTCTTTAATCTTGTGTGCGCCAGATTGGAATACACTTCATTTATTTGGTCTCACTGCATATCACTAAGTAACCAAATTGAAAAAATTCAAAAATGATTCTCGAGGTATTTACATTACAAAAAGTTCAATTAATCTGCTTATGAAATTGTTTATACTATTTTAATTAAAGAATTCAATCTAACTACTCTTGCCAATAGAAGAATCTTTGCTGAACAATTGTTCTTATTTAAAATAGTTAATGGTCTATCAGATAACAGTGAATTGCTGTCACAATTGTCATTTAATGCACGAGTATCAAATTTAAGAGGACGAGAATTATTAAATTTCAATAGTAAATACAACATCACACAAATATTCACCACTTTCGAGAATGTCTTCAAAATTAAATGAATTCAGTAGAGTGTGGGATTAAGACTTTAGTTTTTCTTTGCTAAAATATAAACGGAATGTAAATAAAATATTGAATGATCACTGAATGTGGATTTATTGTGTTAAGTATTGCTCGCTATTATGTTCCGATTACTTTGAAGATGCGTTTTCCATTTTTGTAATATTGTCATTTTGTCTCATTTTTGTTCTTTTTTTGTAATGACTGTTTTGAAGATATGTTTCCATTTTTGTTTATCTTACTGGTGTGTTATGTTTTATCAATTTTTGGAAAAATATGTATTCTTGTAATTGGACTTCTGTAATTTAATTTTGTTATTTCATTTGAAACTGTTTTTTATTATTTTGTATTTTTGTATATTCTTCCTAATAATGCTTACTGTAATTGGGGCCTTGCCCTGTTGTGGGTAATTAAATAAATAATAAACATTCTCACGGACGATATCGTTAAGTCATTGTAGATTTTCAAATAAATTATTAGATTAAACGTAGCCATATGGACACACGCAAACTTTATGCCCGAGACACGATTCCGATCTTCGACTCTTCGAGAGAGGTAATTACCGCGCTCCCACCTCAACGATCTCGGCTACCCAGGTCCGAAATGGCTGGTTTTTAATTGTTTGCATGTTACTAGTAGGTCATGTGCAAACATTTCACACTTGGTAAATCGTCGTACTGCCAGATCCAACTGTACTTTAATCACTTAGGTCTAGTTCCGAATGTGAGTAATAATTCTAAAGTTGCTTAAGAGCTTTACTGACAGAGACTACGACGCTAGGGATTCGGCGTACCTACTAGTGGTGCTACAACTAGTAGTTCCCAACTAGTAGTGCTACAACATAACATACTTCCTCGCATTATTTCTAAATTTGCCATTTTCAAAAGTTCCAAGAGTTCAACGAAATTGAGAACCGCGCCATTCTTTTAAGCGTCCCTTCTTCTATCCGTTGAAAAAAAATATTGAAGAAAATATTTGGCGCTGGTTTTGAGAAAATAATTGTTTTAGAAATTGCATTAATTTCAGAGCCCGATTACGCGAAATCTAATAGTTTTTTTAAAAGAACCGTACATAAAATTTTTTAAAGAGCTGAGCATATTACATCAGACTTTGTTTAAGGCAAAAATCCCTATCTTCAATTGTATAGTTTTGAAATGTTAACTTTTTGCAATTTTCGAAAATGCGGAGAGTTTGCCGAAAATGGAACTACACCATATATTTTGCCGTCTCTTGATATATATATATATATATATATATATATATATATATATATATATATGAGAAAATTTAAAGAAAAAAATTGGTGCTCTTTTAGAGAAAAAAATTAAAAATTGCCTAAAAATAAAATTAGTTTTTCGAGCAAAATTACACGAAAACTACTCATATTTTCGAAAAGTTGCACATTACCGTATTTCAAGATTTAAAATTTGAGAACCGATTTTATTAAGGAAAAATCACTATTTTTAATATTGCAGTTGTAGGAAGACACCCCCCCAAATTGCACGTTTGCAATTGTCGAAAAATTAGGGTTTTCAATGAACATGTGACCGGCACCATTCTTTTAAGCGTCCGATGACAAAGTTCAATAAAAAATTGGTACCATTTTTGAGAAAATTTTGAAAATGTTTTTGAGGATTCAGGTAAAGTACCCAAAAAATCAAAATCCCCGTTTGAAACTCCCAAAACCATGAGTTTTGGTATGGTCGATCGGGGAGTATCAATTTTGGAGAAAATTGGCTGAACGGTTTAAGCGCTAGCGTTGACCACAGACGAACAGACGGACGAACAGAAAGGCGTTTTGCCGTCAAAAGCTTTTTTGGTATCAAAGACCCACAAAACATGGATTCTGGCTACTCCACGTGTTAGAGGAAGTAATTTACTATATACAGGGATAGGATTCATCTACTCTTTCGTTACCGGGGCCCGATATTAAGTTTTTTTCTGTCGAAAACTCGGGGTTTTTCGCGCATGATTACAATACTTTCTCTTCATACATTTGTAAGGGCGAGAAAGTGAAAATGTATTAATGGAGAGGTGCCAAGATGAAATATTAGGGGAGGTGAACCTATACCCCGATACTATCTTATTTCGTGGGTTTGGTTTTCCATGGCAGGATTCTTCCCTTCATCCTCTTAATATCGTCAATAGGAAACATTCAAAGAAAAAGAGACAAAAAGCACTTTTTGTATTCCAGCATTATCAACGATTTTTTTCGTTACAAGAAATCGTTCATAAAAGAACATATTAGGGCCAAGATTATAACATATTTGCCGTTTATGGTACGAATAATTGCATCTTCACACATTCAGCTAATCGCAGTGAGGAAATCTTGGGGGGATTGTGGTAAACCGAAAGGAGGGCCGCCTTTTTTTCGCAGATATCAACTACCCGTCACTTCTCGTGAAGTTGTTTCTAAAATTTAACTTTGATATTATTATAAATGTATAATGCTGTTATAAAAAATGTATGCATCTCGTTTATAATGTTGCTGCATTGCCTTCATACAAATTTGAAAATTCGCTCCTAATGTCGATAGTTTTCAAAACATGTACTTATTCAAGCTTAACATTATAAACTAGTTGCATAATATACTATTTTACATTTACTTCAATCATTACAATTTTTACACATTACTAGAGAATGAACAATATGCTTACCATTTATTTCCATTAGTTTATAGTAATTGTTGGTATTATTAACATATTGCACTATTTCAGGCCTGCTTTGGTACTTGAAAGTAGATTCGTATTATCTTGAATTTAATTCAATTTATATTTATGGTGAAAGTTGATTAACGAACCTTTACCCTCTATATGAAGTCATTAGCTATAGCATTCACGTCAAATGACATGATTTCTTCGCGATGATCTTTCAGGATTACAAAACGTTTTATCTGTTTGTGTGATAATGTTTGTCTCAGAAAGCTTTTCGCTGGATCTATGGCTATGATTTGGGGATTTTTCTGTAGAATATTAACCACTGCTGCCATACTGACACTTTCACCCCGTTTTCAAGATATCTAACTAGTGTTGCTGCACGCACTTTCCCGAATAATTAATAATGTTAACATACTTGTATTACAACTTGTATACCACTATTTTCATAGACAGACTTGAAAATATGTCTTAAAAAAAGAAGTGCGGACGATTCTAATTTAATAAAAATACGACACATATTTATAAGTGCACTTTGCTCTAGTCGGGCGATAAACAAAGAAAACCAAATTCCTTTAGGTATTGTTGGAATGAAAACCCAATCTTGAGTAAGGGACGCCAGACCGCAAGCCCCTCACTTATCATGCTCGTTAATGTCTGTACACTAATATTAAACTAGTGATGCCACAACACCACGTTCTTTCTCGCATTAATTCTAATCTGCAATTATCGAAAATTAAGGGTGATCAACGAAAATTAGACCTGCGCCATTCTGTTAAACGTTCCTTGTTCTATCCGTGGAAAAGATTTGAAGAAAAAAAGTTGTAGCGGCTTTTGAGAAAAAGTGTTTTTTAAATTTCATAAATGTCAAGCACAAATTATGCCCAAACTACTAGACTTTTCGAAAGATTGTGCATGATCTTTTTCTAAGAGATGACTTTTAAGAACAGATTTTTTTAAAGCAAAAACCTCTATCTTCAATTTTGTAGTTTTGAAATGTTAAAATTTTGCAATTTTTGTAAATTCAGATAGTTTGCCGAAAATGAGGTTGGTACCAATCTTTTTACCGTCATTTGATACTAAGCGAATATTTAAAGAAAAAATATGGAGTTGTTTTTGAGAAAAAAGTGTTTTAATATATAAAAATTGCTTGCATTTCATACAAAATTACACGAAATCTGCTAATAATTTCGAAAAATTGTACATGGCTTTATTGCAAGATGTCTTTAAAACACATGTCAATACGAAAAAATCTCCATCTTCTATATTGTAGTTGTAGGAAGGCACCAGAAAAAAATTGAACTTTTGAAATTTTCGAAAAATTTTCGAAAAAGTTTGCAATTTTCGAAAAATCGGGGATATCAACGAAAATTCGACCTGCCATATAATCTTAAGCGCCATTTTCGATGATAAAGGGATTTCACCGAAAATGCAACCTTCACCACTCTTTTAGCGCTTTTTACGCTATTCGAGGACAAAGTTTTTTTAAAAATGGGAGCAATTTTTGGGAAAATTTTGACAATATTCTTGAGACTTTATGTAATGTATCCCCCAAAATCAAAATATCCATTTCAAAGTCACATAGCCTTGAATTTTTTAATTTATCCAGAAATATTAATTTTGGAGAAAATCGGCTGAACAGTTTTGATGCTAACTTTGACCACAAACGTACGGACGGAGAGACAGACAGTGACAAGTCATTCGAATGTTCCGTATCAAGGACCCCCAGAATATGGATTCTGACTACACAACACGTTAGAGGAATTAATTTTGACCCGCACTACTTTATTTCCCGTTCTTTACTTAATACGTGGAAAAAATTTAAAGAAAAAATTTGGAGTTGATTTTGACAAAGTAATTGTTTAAAATTGAAAAATTGAATGGACTCATTCTTGAGTGTAGTTCAATGAAACATTAATTCAAATTGCCAAGATTTCGGCTTTTATTAAGCCTTCATCAAAGCATTTTCCGAATCTCTCGGACCTACCCACGATTCTCGCACCTCATCTTCCCCACATTTTCGTTCTTATACTCCTTGGCTTTCATTTCACATGCATTCCTTCCACCATGCCACATTACCACGCCACGTTGGAACTGCCGCCACCTTCGAACCGTCGGCAATTGGCAATTTGAATTAATGTTTCACTGACCTACACTCAAGAATAAATCCATACTATTAATCAAAAAGAGGTCAAGAAATCAAGCACGTTTAAAAATTGTCTATGTTTGACGCTAAATTCCGCAAAACATACTGATATTTTGGAAAAATTGAACATGACGTATTTCAAGATCTGTTTCAGATGAACACATTTCATAAAGGGGAAAAATATCTTCAAAATTGCAATTGTAAGACGACGTTGAAAAAATGTGATCGTTTGCAATTTTTGTAAAATCAGGGATTTCAATGAAAATGAGACCTGCACTCTTCTCTGCTCTATTCTCTTAAGCGTCTTTCATGCTATCCGAGGACAAAAATTTAATCAAAAAATTTTGTGCTATTTTTTTGAAACTTTTTAAAAATATCCCAGAGGCTTCATGTACAGTACATCCCAAACTTAAAATATCGATTTCAAATTGAAAGGGTCCGCAACATCAGCAAGATCGATTGAGGATTTTTGGTGAAAATCCTTCTTACGATTTAGCCGGCAGTGTTGTTTGCATACAGACGGACAGACATTTTGCCGTCAATCGATTTTTCGGTATCAAGGGACCCACAAAACATGGTTTCTAAAACTACACAACGTGTTAGAGGAAGTAAAGCATCTATATTTTGGGATAGGATTTATCCACTTTTTCTTGGCAATGGCAATAAAGTGGTTTTGACGCAATTCGCCCGTTTCCCCCGCAGCATTACAATACTTTCTCTATACTTCGTAAGCAGAGAGACAAAGTAAAATATGAAATAGTACTACTTATTCTTCCTTTGGGTAAAAATATTCGTATTGTATTATAAATTAAGAGAACTGTTCTTTTATTTCCACTGGACGAGAAATATCATTTATGAACCGAAAAACACAGAAAAAACAATAGGGCTTTAGATCAACACTCCGTAACCTCACGCTTTATTGGCAATTAATGAAACAATTATTTTTTTTCTTTCCAATTCCAATTCTTTATTTTGAGATTTTTATGTAAGGTATGAAGATATCAAAATGAAACCGAGGTCAGGAATTCCATGTACGTATGTATTCGGCAATTCGGATCGGATTAAAACCGACTTTTACAGGCTAGCAGTTTTCCCAGGCCTGTTTTATTTAATGTATTCGCCTGCGGGTAAGGGAGACATGTGGCGAACAAGGCGTATTTCCATCACCGTACCTCGCTTATTTGGTCTGCGTGAGCTTTTTTTCGTCGCACAGCTATAGAAACTCAGACGATTAATTTAGAAAGCTTGCGTTGCCGAGAATGGAACCCGGAACCACCTCACAGAAAGCTAGCACGCTGTCTGCTAGAAAAGGCTTTGAATTCCAAAATGACAAGTTTTAAGCAAAATTGTATGGTCAATGACGTCAAATGCTTCGTCAAAATTATTTAGGTTTGTTCGTACGTATTAAACAGACACTATTGTAAGGATGTGGCAGATATCCTCGATTTTTCGACAGAAGAACACGTATTATAAAATCTCGGTATCGAAAAAGTGGACAAATTTTCTTTCTGCATGGAGTAAATTACTTCATATAACGCGCTGTGCAATCAGAATCCACGTTTTGTGGGTCCTTGTACGAAAATATACATTGACGGCGAAACATCAGCATCTAGTGTCTAAACGGTTTAGAAGTTGTTTTTTAAAAAAAAAAAAAAATTCCCAGATCAATATGGCGTAACTCTGGTTACTTGCATATGACTCCAAATTACATACAGTTATTAATTCAAAGATTTTTTGCAAGGTGGTCTAAATAGATTACATTTCTTGTCGGAAACAAATAGCAAGGCAATAAATAGTTCAGATTGTGTGTGTGTTTCAGATTGATGTCTATTAATTTAATTTTTTCTAATTTAATGGCATACGGTAATTTGTTTCTACTTATTTATTTCATTATTTAACATAAAAAACAGTTAACACTGTTTGACGTACTACGGGGCTACTTCTCAAAAATGGCCTCACAGTTTTTTGATTAAGTTTGTCCATGATTTGTATAAATGAACTTTAACAAATCACAGAGGTCTCTTTTTCGTTGAAATCCCTGCATTTTCGAATATTCTAATAGTTCAAGTTTTTTCGGAGTCTTCCTACAACTACTTTATTGTTTGTTAGTGATTTTTTCCTAAATGAAATCTGTGGTTCAGAGACATCCTAAAATAAGATATTGTACAATTTTTCGAAAGTACGAGTTTTTTCGCTAAATTGTATGTCAAATATAGGCAATTTTTTATACAATTGTTTTCTCTAAAACGGCTCCAATTGTTTTGCGTGTGTAGCAATGGACTATACATGCAGCAAGTCGACTACATATATCCACGAGTGCCAGATCGAAGGAAGTATTGCGTCCCAGCAGTGACAGAAGTTGAGGCAGGTGAAGAGGAATGGAAAATGGGAGAATTAAAAAAAGAATAGGTTCAGAGGATAAGGTATGTTGGATCCGAAAGTGTTGCGGAGGCAGGAAGAGAAATGCGAGGTGTAGGATGGGGAGGTTCTTGGAAAGAACACTTCCTGTTATGTACAATTACGCATTTTATGAACTGAACTGAAAAACTGATTGACGGCGAAATGCCTATCTGTGGGAATGTCTATGGTCAACGGTAGCGCCTAAGCCGATCTGTCGATTTTCTCCAAAACAAAGTTTCCTCGGTAGATCTGATACGAAATTCAGCGACTTTCAAATAAATATTTCGAATTTTGGGGGAACTTTACATGAAGCCCTAATATCATTTTCAAAATTTCCTCCAGACTAAAGTTTTCCTTGGATAACGTAAAACATTTTTAAAAAGTGGCACAAGACTCATTTTTGTTAAACATTGAATATTCGAAAATTTCAAAAGTTCAACATTTTTCCCGGCTTACTGCAACTGCAATATTCAATATAGGATTTTTTGTGGAATTAAATCTGTGTTTCAAAGACAGATCTTAAAATAAGGTCATTTTTTTCAAAATATGTTTTTTGCGTATTTTGCGAGATATATAGACAATTTTTAAACAATTTTCTAAAAACCGCTCCAATTTTTCCCTACTTTTTCTTGAGTAAACAAAAGTACGCCTGTAAAAATGACGCAGAATTCATTTTCGGTGTTCTCTCTGATATCTCTTTTTTATTTGCAAAAGTTTCAAATATTGCGAGAAAATATGTCATGTTCCAGCACCACTAGTTATATATTTAAAGGATTCTCGAGATTTTGCATTTAACGCGAAAATACATAAATACAATTTTACAAGTACTTTAATTTTTATTGAATGTAGATGGTTCAAACATTTAGTTGTTAAGAAATCACGGTTATTTGATTGATGTGTCCGGACACGTCAACTGCTATGGTAAGTTCCGTTAATTTAGTGAAAGTTTATATCGCGGAGGTGGCGGCATTCCTCCCTCGCTGGTGGTTAAATTCGGCGCGGACCTAGCACGCCGATTCGCGATTGATTTCTACATCACGTATCTCCCTGAGAGGGACTACCGCGCCAGACGAAACAATACTCTAAGCACCCGACTGGTCTCCCGACATGCGTGGTAGTGTAATCCATTTAATTGTAAATATGTGTAAGGGGAGGGATATATCCAGGAAGGGAAGGAAAGATCGCGCACGGTCCGTGGCGCGCTCGTTGTGGTACTGCTCTGGTATTCATCTGAGATTGATCGAAGAAACTTCGAAAAACTACCAATCAGAGCAGCCGGCCTCTAGAATTCTCCTCCACACAACGGCTGAATTCGACGTAGCTAATATCGAAAATCCGCTGCGGTCGGGACGCGAACTCTAGGACTTACCGTTCGTACGCCCTGCAGAACCAGCGAAAATGCTGACTTTGGGCTAAATTAAGCCGGTAAGAAAACACAAAATCTCTTTAATGTACTGTCCAGATTGATCCGCGATCAAACTGTCACTGGCACTCCAGATCATAACGTATCCTGACACGAGCTTAGGTTACCGAGGCTAGTGCTGTATTCTTATCTCTTTATAGTATCAAAATAAACTGCTTATAGAATTCTTGAAAACTGCGAGAAAAGTAACCTGTCATCGCGGATGTAGCTGGGTTCCTCAGTAATGGGAAGTTCGCCCGCAAAAACGGGAAAAAATGCTAGAATAAATTATACTGCTTCCCATTCTAAGAGATTGAAATACTGAACCGAATGAAACGGCGAGGTTTCGAAACGTCGCTAAAAACGAAGTTTCTTTCTATTCCCAGAGATTCTCGTGAGAGCGAAATATATTATAAGAACTTTAAGCGGGATTACTCGCATTGAAAAAAAAATCGAAAGAATGCTAACGTATAACGGTACTTTTTCCCTTGAAACGGGAATCAGCCAACCAGACTGCACGGAAGGCCAACACCAAAGCCCGACCTCTCCAATAAAAACGAACAACGTGCCACATGAGATGGTACAGCGCACATCCGCTTCTCGAGGTCAAAGCAGAGAGAAATGCCCTGGCACCAATCTCCAATGCTATGCTCACGTAATATGCTAACTCTGATATATTATTCACCTATAACACGATGAAGCTTTCATTTCATTGTGCGCTGAGATTCTACTGTTAACAATAGACACATCTAGTCAGATATTAATTATTTCTGACTCAATACAGACCATCTTCGATTTTAACTAGCAAATAATTCAACTATTTAAATTTTCGATTCCACGAACGTAGACCCTAGTCCAGTCATTCAATTTTTCAATTCCTTTTACTTTCTCACTTACTACGTAGGTTCCTGATACCACAACTAGTGGTGCTACAACAACACATGCTTTCTCGCGAAAGTGTTATAACACCACTAGTTTGAACCTGTCCTTCAATTTCAATGTGGAAGCTAGAACGTTTTTTTTCTCTCAGAGAGTAATTTGTTCCTCAATATTAGATCTTTATATTATTTACGGTATACTTTTTTCAAAATTGGAGTAGTTTGTGCGTAATTTTTATAAAAATCATGATAATTATCCAAAAATACTAAACCGCATCTCATTCAAAAAGGCTCTAATTTAATTTTTTATGTTTTTGAAAGGATAGAGCACAACATACTGAACTATTTCGCCCAGAATTTAACATTAATTTATTCTAATATATATTCGCATGCATTTGTGGACAAAACTGCTTCCTATGTTTTTATTAAATCTTAAATTTTATATTTTTGGTCGATTACATCACAGTGTGTTATAATTAAGGCATAAGATCGATTTTCATTAAAATCTCTGAAATTTCGAAAATTACAACTTTGAAATTTGCAAATTCGAATTTCTTTCATTGATTTTGCTGACAACTGATGGCTAAAGCTGGTGATCATTAGAACACAAGTTGGAATAATCTTTAACGATTACAAATAATTTTATTTGATATTATTTAACCATTACAAATAATACGGGAAAGAATGTGCTGTTGTAGCACATTTTTTAGAAAGCAGCTCTTGACAAAAGAAGCGGTCTAGGTTTAAAGAACCGTAACCGTAACAAGCACGCTGGCTTATATAAAATTGCTTACAAAACTATTCAGACCTATTTTACCAGTCCAGGTAAGCTACATCGTACTCGAAAATCTATCTGTTATCACGTTACAATTTGGTCCTTATTTCGTCTTGGGGACTTATTAGGGCATAACAAATGAACGAAATTATTAGTTTAAGCAATTTAGTCGTTTCTGCAAACAAAATGTGGCGGGAACATAACAGCATCTTCATGCAAACCTCAACGGCACCATATTTAACTATCTCTAACATGTTTACTTTCTCGCTACCGCTTACGCAGTAGATAGAAAGTTATGGAATGCTGCGCGAAAAAACGCAGAATTTTCGCCAGAAAAACTCTTATTACAGGGCCCTGGTAACGAAAATGTGAATAAATCCAGTTGCTAAATTTAGAAAAAAATCCTTTAACACGTGGTGTAGACAGAATTCGTGTTTTGTGGGCCCTTGATACCGAAAAATCAAATGACGGCAAAACGTCCGTCCATCCGTCTGTGAACAATGCTAGCGGCTAAATCGTTCAGCCACTTTTCTCCAAAATTGAAGTGCTTTTTACAAAAACGACCACAGTCCAAAAAGGACGATTTTGAGTTTTCTACAGTATTCTATTCTGCTCTTATCAGACTTTATCTTTACTAAATAATGTAGGAAAATTAGCCATAGTCCGGGAAATATTGAGCTTTGAAATATCACTACTTTTGGAAGAACAACCAATGTTCATTCAGTTTTCGGCAAAAACAGCCATAGTCCATTGACAGAAACGGATTATGGTTGTTTTTTCCATAAAAGTTGGCTTTACTGTTGTGTGTTGATTACGTTTTTGTGATAATGGCTAGTGATTTAGACATGTTACCGTTGGAAAAGGTTGACTCTCGGGCTGAAAAGAGTTATAATTCCCAAAATAATTCAAGAAGAGCCTCATGTCCTTGTGAATTATACCATGGTGCTTGCAGTAAGATAAATATGAGAAGCAAGAAACAGCTACCCGATAAAATTACTTTTCAGACACTATACAAGAAACTTCTGCAGAAACCAAAGAAACATGTAGATGTTCAGAGACTTTCTCAATATCTCAGGAACCCTAAAATCAACACTTCTATAACAACTTACTTGCAGACACAAGTGATAGAAGTGAAAACACCGTTGAGGAAAAGGGGGAAATATCTTATACAAAAAAATAAGTGGAGCAGAAGATCTTTGAAGCATTTTATTCAGTTCCTGAAATTGTTTGTAAAGTAGCTGTGAAAATAAAACCATATCTACTTTGCATATGAAATTTTAATTTGTTTAAAATTATTACACGTAGATGTTCAAATTTCATGACAAGTACTAATACTTTTTGACCAAAATATTACAAAAAACACCAAAGTCCACACACACTCTATTTCCAAATATCCATTTATGACGTCCCTACTCAAGAACTGTACGAACTTACCATCCGTAAACTTGATTTCATCTATAATTCAAATTCCACACCATTTTTAAAATACTGACGAAGGTAGAGAGTTTTTTGCTTCTCCTGAAAAGTCTGGATATTGGACAATGGTAAATTTTGTAAAAAGCTCTTTAATTGATATTCCCCAATCGATATGGCTGATGTCGCGGTCCTTTCATTTTAAAACAGAAATTTCAATTTTGGGGGGTACTTTACACGGTGCCCCTGAGACATCGTCAACATTTTCAAAAAATGACTCCGTTTTTGATTAAATGTTATTATTGGATAATGTGAAGGATGTTTAAGAGAAGTGCAGGTCTCTAGGAAAATATTAAATATTGAGATTTTTTCCTTAATAAAATCTGTTTCTTGAAGATAGATTTTGAAATAAGGTCATGTACAATTTTTCGAAAATTAGAGTACTTTTCGCTTAATTGTGTGTGAAATTACGGGTGAGCAAATATGTGCAGTTTTAGCACCACTACTTTCATTCATGAGAAAATGCTATGATGACCCCTTGCTTTCTTTCTGGACATTAATGATGCTTGGTGGTCTGCGTGCGAGCATGTTTCCAAATATGTTCTTTATTGCTTTCATTTATAATTCAACTTAGTAAACTAGTGGCGCTAAAACAGCACGTATGTTCTTGCCCGTATTTTCACGCAAAATTACGCGATAAATACTCACATTTTCGAAAAACTGTACACAACCTTACTTCAAAATCTATCTTTAAGAAACAGATTTTATTAAGGGAAATATCTCTATCTTTGATATTTAGTTGTAGGAAGACTCCGAAAAAATTGAACGTTTGCGATTTTCGAAAAATCAGGATTTTCAACGAACATGACACCTGCACCATTCTCTTAAACGTTCTTAACACTATCCAACAACAAAATTTAATGAAAACGATGGAGTCATTTTTTTGAAATGTGGAAGTGTGGAAAATGTCCCAGCATCGTCATGTAACCTATCCCCCCAAAATTTATATATATATATATATATATATATATATATATATATATATATATATATACACACACACAGGGTGTCCGGGGAGGAAACGTCAAAACGTCGAAAATAAGCCCTTAAGACAATCCTAATCATATTTTGTCTAATAAACTACGAGGATATTCCGAATGGTTGAGCCGCAATAAACTCTCAAAGTTGGTTTGAAAAATTGACTTATAGCCAAAAATTTGCATTATAGAAGCATAGAAACACTCCAGAAACATATAAATTGTATTTTATTTACAAAAGAAATGAATATATTTGTTCAGAAAGAAAAATTAAGCGAGAAATAAAAAAGCACCCACTTTACACATTTCGACTGCTTTTTTCTTTCTCGCTTAATTTTTCTGTCTGAGCAAATATATTCATTTATTTTGTAAGTAATAAACAATTTACATGTTTCTGGAGTGTTTCTATGCTTCCATAATGCAAATTTTTACCTATAAATGAATTTTTCATACCAACTTTTGAGTTCTCATTCCGGCTCAACCATTCGGAATATACACATTGACATGTATATATATATATATATATATATATATATATATATATATATATATAGGTTTCAAATTCAAATGGCCGCAACATGAGCCAAATCGAATTCGGAATATCAACTTTGGAGAACATCAGCTGAATGGTTTAGCCGCTAGCGTAGTTCACAGACAGACTGACAGACAGGCGAACAGACAGACGTTTTGCCGTCATTCGATTTTTCGGTATCAATGACCCACAAAACATGGCTTCTGTCTACACCACGTGTTAGAGGAATTTTTTTTAAATGTAGCATCTGGATTTATCCACTTTTTCGTTTCCAGAGCCCTGTAACACGGAGTTTACAGTGACCTATACTCGTAAGAGTTTTCTGCCGAAAATTCTTTGCTTGTTCGTGCAGTTTTACATAACTTTCTCTCTACTCCGTAGCTAGAAAGTAAAGAGAGGAGGGGGTTGTTTTACGGAGCTCAAGAAAACGTGTGCAGATAATTACTTCTTCCCTAGAGATCACACACAAACTTATTCGCGGTTTTTAACGTTAAATAAATAAGGTGCACACTTTAAAAATGACCGCACACACAAACGTCTATAGCAAGTATCAGGTCACAATCATAATTTCTGATTTTAAATGAATTACACAGGCACACACACACAAAGTTGTCAAACCCAAAGGCTTGACACGTGTTTCTCTGAGTATTTCGACGCGCTGAATACAAATCTGTAGCCAGAATTTGCCACAACCTTCCACGACTCCCCTAACACATCCAGTGATTGAGGTGGGAAGGAGATAACACCAGACCAAAATAAACTGAGCGAGCAACCCGCTATGCATCTAAGGTATGCGGGGCTTGAGTGGTGCGGGCGCAGGGGCTGGCGAAATGAATGAGTGGGGGACGGGGGCGCGGGGGCCGAGCAGAGAGGACGGAGCAAACAGTCAAACCGAGCCACCTGCAGGCGAGGCTATCAGATGATTGTGACAAAATATTACGCTTATTAGAAAAATATGAGTGTAGTTAAAAAAGACAAATCAAAACAAATACATGGAAATAGAAAATAAACCACTGTGTAATTCAGTTATTTTCCTTTTCTACAAATTGGTGTAGCACAAGTACATTTAATCTCTCTCTCTCTCTCTCTCTCTCTCTCTCTCTCTATATATATATATATATATATATATATATATATATATATATAACCTATATGGTCAATACATATTTAATCGTACCGTTTACGTATCTACTCATATACCAGGATCAACAGGAAAAACCTACAACAATTTCAATTTCAATATATATAAAACCGCATTATACATAAATTATTAAACTAAAGTAAATTAAATAACTTCTTCGTCTATCCACAATGACGTGAAAGGAATGTTTTATTTTCTCAAATATTTGAGTAGTCAGAACGAGTTTTATTACCATTAACATTTTCGAAGATTTTCAAACTTCTTTCATTTATATTAACGGAAAGATTACCTAAAGTATTATCTAATATTTTTTATATATCTGACTAAACATTGTACATAATGCTTCTCAGCAGCCTCTGCATAACAGGTCATCAAGTGAGTTAAATGAAAATGAAGTTTTTAACGGTCACCAGTAGTGTATCTACAGAACTTCGTTGTTTATTATCTGTATCACCGACCTTTGGTTAATTGCAGCTCAGGACTGTTGTACTGAGATAATTCTGTTCCATTATAATAAAATTGTCACATGCATGATCGCTCCACATAATCACACAACTGAAACGGTGGAATGGCCATCCCGACCCGATGCACGTGCGCGGACTAGACGATGCTGTCATCGGTACAGCACGTCGGAATGTCCAAAAGATCTTTCCTTCCGACTTTTTGTGAACGGGGGAAGTCGCGTCCCGACCATAACGGCCTGATGAGTGTATCCTTGCGGAAAACAATGAAATTAACTTTTAAAAATTTCCGTTCGTATCAACCGTTCGTGTGCTGATACTTTAAGATCAATTTTTTAGAACGAATTTCATTGAGGAAACGTCACGATCACCAACTATTCCACTTTTGCTATGTTATTTTTTTAATTTTTCGAAAATAGTTTGTCGAAAAATGGGACCAGCGTTTTTTTAAGCATCCTCAACGCTATCCGAGGACAAAGTGTAATCAACGAGTTTGGAGCCATTAAAAAAATGAAAATATTTACGAAACCCTATGCATTATAGATCAAAATATACTTTTTAAACTCGCAGGGTCTCGAGTTCGTTCAAATCAATCGGGAAATATCATTTTGGAGAATATCGTCTAAATGGTTTACGCGCTAGGCGTTGTTACCACCAAACCCGGGGCCAAACAATAAGAGTTTTTCGTTTTCTATCGAAAAAATCGTCGTTTTTCCCCCGCAGCATTACAATACTTTATCCTTACTATGTATGTAGTCAGGCCTTACTACGTATGTAGTAAGGCGAGGAACTAAAATCAGGCAAAAGTTTTAATAAAGATAAATCCTGTTTCTATAAATATTAAAGTACTTCCCCTAATTTGTGGTGTAGCCAGAATCCATGTTTTGAGAGACCTTGCTACCGATTGGGGCAAAATGTCTGTCTGTCCATCTGACCGTCTATGGTCAACACTAGCACTTAAACTGTTCAGCCGATTTCTCCAAAATTGATTTTCCCTCGATTGATTGAACGAACTAGAGGTTTTGCGAGTTTCAAGCGAATATTTTGATTTCTGAGGGTACTTTACATGAAGGGTTAAAAACATAGAAACACGGGATTGACATGACCCTCCATACAGTGTGATTTTTATTTGACTTCCACAGCCACATGAAGACATTTGGAAGTTTTCGAAAGTTGGACATTGCGATACTTAGATATTCCATAGTAAATTTCGCCATCTCACTAGGCTTTATAGGCCCCATTCCTCCATGATATACGAAGAATGTGGCAGAGTCATCCTTCAGTTAATGGACACAAGTATTTACTGTCGGCGCAAGTTTTGGACTGGAATTGTAGGAAGGTTCACATTTGCGTTAATGCACTATGCAGTTACACCGTCCAGTTAACTTAAAATCGATCAGCTGTTTGAACTCCAAAGAGAAGCCGCATCTCGCGCTTTAATGCAGAAAGAACCTAAGTCACTGACTTATGTTGTATCTGCATTAATTCCCATTTACGTGCTCTCACAAAAACTACCTTTAGAATTGCTTGACATATGTTATATCTGTCTGAAACGATGCACATACTCGTATATACATAGAATATCATTGCAAAGTCAAAATGATTGAAAAGTCAAAATGGCCAAAACCTGACTTATATTGTTTTTGAAATAAACTATTCATTTGTGAGTAGGATAAAACATTCATACAGAAGAAAAAGAACAGGCCTAAGATATGTTGCGGAACTCCATACTAAATTCGCACTGAATCGGATACATGTGATAGTAATGTCTGTTCGTGCAATTTTTTTTGTCTCTACTCTTTGAGATAGATTGTTTAAGTGTAAAGATAGCCAATCAATCGTATGCAGTACCTCGAATTTCATAAAAGCTAATTTGGAATGTAAACTTTTATGACAAATTAGATTGCTTTCGACAAGTCCAAGAAAATATCAATGTGATCTTCCTTGCTACTCAACGACTAAATTACATCATTAAAAAACCGTGAAAATGGCCATTTCTGTACATTTTTATTTTCTAAAACCATGTTTACTTTCTTGATACGGAATAGAGAGAAAGTTTGTAATGCTGCGCAAAAAAAACGGAAAATTTTCGGCAGAAAACTCTTATTACAGGGCCCTGGTAACGAAAAAGTGGATAAATCCAGCTGTTACATTTAGAAAAAAATCCTCTATCACGTGGTGTATTCAGAATCCATTTTTTTGGGTCGTTCATATCGAAAAATCTAATGACGGCAAAACGCCTGTCTGTCTGTGAACAACGATAGCGACAAACCATTCGGCCGATTTTCTACAAAATTGATATTTTCCAATCGATCTGGCTGATGTCACATTCTATTGAATTTGAAACCGATATTTCATTTTTGGCGGGTACTTACCATGAAGTCCGTGAGGCATTTTCCACATTTTCAAAAAATTGGCTCCATTGTTTTTGTTTAAATTTTGTCGTTGGATAGTGTCGTTGGATTAAGAGAATGGTACAAGTCTCACGTTCGTTAAAAATCCTGATTTTTCAAAATTCGCAAACGTTTCAAAATTTTTTCGGAGTCTCCGTACAACTAAAATATTAAAGATAAAGATATCTCCCTTAATGAAATCTATAGATTTTGAAATAAGGTCATTTCCAATTTTCGATCATGTGGGTACTTTTAACGTACTTTTGCGTGAAAATAAGGGCGAGAAAGTACGTGCTGTTTTAGCACCACTAGTTTTAATTTTTATTAACACAATGTTTATGGAGAAATGATTCTAAAAATGTTTAAAATTATCTTTAAAGAGTTTGTGAATAATGTAATTTAATTAAAAGACAATGTATAAACGCAGATGTGTACATTTTCACATTAATTTATTAAAACTGTTTTAGGTCAGTGCTTCGGCGGAACGGAAACATACGAGAAAACAACTGGAGTTAAGTTCACAGTAGGTCCTTCGCAAGGAATTCTCACTCAACCCGGCACGGGCATCACTAGAGACTGCACTGCCATATGTCGGCCCACACCTTCTTGTGCTGCCTTTACTGTAGGTAAGTTAATGTCAGTTTAATGAATAAGGAGGTGAGAATCCCCTTAAGGCAGACATAAGTTCTGATATTTAGCCGCATCATAAGGAACTTCATAAAGTAATATGTAGGTCTATTGCTTCAATATTTTTGCGACATGCACGATAATAAATGTAAATGTACGAGAGACAGTTGTCACATGGTAAAATGCAATCTTAATCTAGAGCATAAAGCAAAAACTCAACTCTAACAGTTTTTATTTTCGTCACCATCTAAGGTGCATAAAAAGGAATAACATTAGGAAGTTTTCTTTATCATAAATTTCGTACAAAAAATACTATTAATATGATGTATAAACAGTGATTTGCCGATTGTTTATTTAATGACGTATCTCTTGCAGATTATGAAACGTCACGATGTCAGTCTCATAGCATGGATTCTACGGGTCATCGCAACAGTCTCCATGACAAAATCGGTAGTAACTATTTCGAAAAAATTTGCTTAAGAGGAGGTAAGTTATCTTTTTCTGCTTTGCATCTTGGTGTATCAAAAACCAAAATAGTATGTAAAGATTTAATTACGGAACCATGATTATTCCGAGAATATGTGAAGTGGTAAACACATACAGTTAATTGCACCGTTGACTAGCGATAAGCGCTTTTAGATGGCCTTAGAAATCTGTTAGGAATTGTTCGCGGCACTAGGCAAGCAAAATTAGCCCACAAAACACCTTTAATCAAAGGACAAAATCCAGATACACGTATTATAGTGCAGCAAAATGTGTTGTTTCCGTGGGATATGGACAGAGAAGACAAGTCAGAATGCCCCGCTCAATATTATGTTACAAGATACAAGGTGCACTAGATTTGATTACAAAAGACTACATACGTGTGTCTTGATGATCCATGGTTGATAGCATCTTATCTTACTGAAGACTAATAATGGCTTCCTTCCGAGTCTCACATGTGTTCATGCGGGGAGATTATTGTTTCAACTGAACGCCTACTCAAAACCGGTAACTGATACACTGAAATATTTAGTGACAATTTAACGCTTTATGAAGCTTATGTTCGCCTACCGTGTTTGAAAATTTGTACAGCTGGCGCAATTTGTGTGGTAACATTTTGAGAAGTTTTACGAGACAAATGGTGCCATTACCAAACACACACACAGTTCGAAACGATACGAGAGTTTTTGGGGAGAAGAGATGTTTCTTTGCCCCCATTGTCCTCCATGCATACCAATGATTTGTGAAAAGTATTCAGATAGATGAATCAACGTTACCTTAGGAATATTTCTTACGTCTATACTTACGATTAGGGGGGAAGGGCGCTCGTAAATTTTCCATTGCCGAATAGTTTGATTTTGTATTAGAGAATATCACAAAATCTCCAAAAGCAGTGCACCAGTACATCGCCTTGAATTGAAGTCACAAGGTGTTGCAATACATCGTTGGGGTAAATGACGTAAAAATATTAAGCGCCCATCCCACAACATTTGGCACGGCAGTAATTGCTATGTCAAAACTAAATTACGACGCAAATGCATCGTAAGCAGGGCCGGGTTAATTGAATTTGCAACTATCACATTGGTCGATAATGAGATAATTTGACAAAATCAATTAATGGTTTACGTAAAGTAAATAGAGTATGTTGTACACATTGAATTATTTAAAATGTTCGTAATTACCGATTAGTGTTGATTTATAGAAATTGTTCGTCTTAAATTGTATATGCTTCTGTGCATATGTTCTGTGTATTGTTGTAAATATTATCTCTCATTTTCTGGGTTAATGACCCCCATCTCGATCAGGGTTTTCGTCCAGACTCCCTAATCCTTTGAGCGAATGCTACGATGGCCCCTTGTTTTGCTTCTAGACATAAGTGTAACTTCACTATCTGTGCCTGTTTTCTAGCGTTCAGCGGGGAATTCAGTGCTAATTCAAATTATCCTTTTCCATATTCTCGCGGTAGCAAGTCAATTGCTTTACAAAGGGCACGACGAATGACAATAGCCATTAGCTGATTTGCCTTTGCAAATAGTTTTTATTACGAGGAAGCAAATATTTTCTTCTCAATTCTCGCCAAAAGCACTTATTTCCACCTATATTCATATTTCAAATTTACTTGAGATTGGGTAGGGAATCCAGAATTTAGGGAAAATATTCACAGAACACACTTTTCCCCCTAGTACATCACATACAGTTTTCGTTTCTGACAATAAATAAATATTTTATGTATTCTTTAGACACATTGTAATTTTTTTCAGTATCTAATCTCACAACGATATGCGGGGATCGACTATGGGCCTTCGAGAGGGTCGTAGGAGCCTTCCTGGAAGGGTTTGATGATCGCACGGAAAGAAACGTACAGACAAAAACAGAATGCGAAAAACTCTGCTTATTTGAAAGCGGCTTCACTTGCAGGTGAGCCAATGCAATTTTTTTCTTCATATGAGCCTTGTCGAGAAAATCTATTAGATGAAGTTTGATTGATGAGATTAGAAAAATATTAATTGAGCGTTGAATATTTATACAAGATTGTTTCACTGTATTTACTGCAGTGAGAACTAGAAAGTTACCACACAAAAAAAAAAAGCAATTAATGAACTGCCCTGATCACATATTTACTTATTCCAACGGTCAAAATACTTGTTTTCCAGTACCTCCCAGAAACCTTTCTCCGTCACCAATTTTCACCTAACATCAACAGAGATCTACAGGAACATGAAAATTCCTTTACAGCGTTAGAACGTGATCTGCTGCACACATGCACATAAGAGGTTGCTTGTCAATGAAGGGCAAAATTTCCACTTTTTTCGATATCAGAGATCTAAAATACGACTTTTTCTGCCCAAAATCGCCCTTTTGCTTTGGCATTATATAATTTTGCAGCGAAAAGGGCATACTGTATACTACGTAAGTAGTATGAGAGAAAGTAAAAATGAATGTTGAGTGTTTAAAAGACAATACCATACGAAAAGTATTTCGAATGCCCTAATTCTTAATAGCTTCTGAAAGCTCAACTAGGGTATTCGACACATCTTGCGATAAATACGCAAAAATACCATGCCTCACCACATATACTATATGTGTATGACTTGCCATGTAAATGTCTATGTGTGCTTGTGTGTGTGTGTGTGTGTGTGTGTGTGTGTGTGCGCGCGCGCGCATCAATAATGCGATTTTAAATAAGTATATTAATAGATTTTAATGCAATGTATATGTAACATACGCATGTATTGAAGAATGTATTTCACATTCTACTAAAAACGCATACATCAGACATTTATTGCTTGTGGCATTTTGAAGCAAATCTATTTATGTGGAGACTTCAAAAGGCTGGCGCTTTAGGCAGATGTGTAATCGCGTCTATTGGTTAATTCTCTGCCGCATTTACTTCAGGTCGGCGGAATTCGATGAGTCGCGGAGCGTTTGTCGACTGAGTCGCGAAGACAGGCGCAGCCAGCCCAACGCCTTTCGACGCGTGCCAGGAAGCCCCGTGGACTACTTGGAGAATCAATGCGTGCGATGTAAGTGCTGTGATCTCTTCGTTAATTCTTTAACATCCTACTCCCATTAGAAATTGTACATTCTTTTTGCCATGATTGGGACGAAAATAAGTTCATTCATTTTAAGTATCATGATCATACGTGCTTAATTGCGTGTACGATATATCTTCGGAGATAGATGTGAGAGGGGAGTGTATAACATGCGATTAGAGACTTTTTTATTTCTAGTTACTATATATATATAAATGCAATAGATGTTCGCGAGATCAGTGATCAAAAAATTCGCGATTAAATATTTTAATGAATAATTTTCTGGATAATTGTACCGAATACACACAAAGAGGCAGTTACATATACAAAAAGGATTACAATGTTTCTTCCAGCTCTTCCTGATTGTCGATACAATGTGCGTCAGAGCAGTTCCGTTATTTCCATGGACGAACTGCAATTCGCTGCTAGCCAAGGCGAATGCGAGTCACTGTGTGACCAGGTGAGATTTGCGGTTCAAATGTCTAATTGCAAGACGTATTTAATGCTTTTACCAATACTCAAGCAGAAATCATTCTGGGTATTAAATTTTGCTATTGCAGGCTCGAGGCTTCACGTGCCGTGCCTTCACGTACGCAGTAGAAGAGAAGCGTTGCTACTTGAGCGGAGACGACTCGATATCGTTGAGCAATGCACCTCTCGTCATCAAGCGAGACGCTGTGTATGCGGAAAAGCAATGCAGTATCAGTAAGTAGGACTATTACAAGATTAGAGATTACAATATCGCAATCATATATAGAGTACATCATAGAGTACATCAAACATAGAGTACAATATCTCAATCAAATTCAAGACGTATCAGTTGCCATCCAAAATAATATTAGCGAAATTGTACTTCATTTCTCACAATTTCTCACAGTTGAAATACCAGTAGCCAGTGGCGTAGCTTCAGTTGTTGTCACCTGGGGCGAAGCTAATGGTGATCCCCTCCCCATAAATTAAGTATAAAAAATATCCATTGTTGCATTGATTATACATTATTTCATTAAAAATACAAACTATTTGCACATGATAATTATTTAAAATATATTTTAAAAAGTCTATGTAATTAAGAATAATTGCAATATAATTGCAATTAAATCATAATCTATGCTTATGATTTAAATGTATACTTATTAAATTAATATAAATAATTTTCAACTAAACCATAAAAATTATATAATTCCAACAATAAAATTTTCAAACTACTAAGACTAAGAAAACTAACTTTAAATATATAAAATGTTTAAGTAAATGATTTAAATTATATAATTACTACTATAAAATAATGTAATTGGTGTCACCCCTAGAATGGTGTCACCCGGGACGCGCCGCCCCTCTGCCCCCTCCCTTAGCTACGCCACTGGCAGTAGCGGCAGAAAGATAAAGGTGAAAGATGTATGATGGTGAGAATTGATGGAATAACAACGCTACCGAAGAAAATATTAATTATGAATATTGCAGGCCAGTGTGAGGACGGATTGTTCACTTTCGAGAAGGTGACAGGACACTTTCTCAGGAGCGCTCAGCAGGTGGGACTGGCCATGGCAGCTTCACCAGGTATCACTCTGGAATGCGGCGGATCGTGCATTGCGGCGGGCTCAGATTGCCCTGCTTTCACAATTGATTACAACGCCATGAAGTGCTTCAAATTGGACCGCAATACCCAAGGACGTGGCAGTGAACTGTCACCTAGAGAAGGACAAAGTTATTTTGAAAAAATCTGCCTAAGAGGTGAGCTATTTCCGCATCTTCCTCATTACAAACGGTAGTAGTTAACATTGGTGGAATTACTTGCATTTTCTTGCATTTGTTTGTAAAGGAAACGAACTCTATTGAGTTGCTATCAAATACAAACATTAAAAATTGTAAAAAAGAAAAACAAAAACAAAAAAACTCTATTGTTTGAAAACTGAATATATCAAGAAATAATTCGCTCTCAGAAGATACATTGGGGTATTATTTTTGTTGCAAAGTTATTGTTCTGGTGCCTATTTCTAATGAAACAATGTTTGTTCTTTGCAGGCAATGTGCGCGCATGCGAAGGCCGTGCGTGGGCTTTTGAGCGAAGGCCAGGAAAGGAGCTCCGCGGCCACGATGACCTCAAATTGAATCTGGTGCAAAGCAGAAGAGACTGCATGGAGGCGTGCCTGTCAGAACGCCGCTTCGACTGCCGCTCAGCGGAGTACGACACCACGACGGCCGAATGCCGCCTTAGCAGCGAGGACCGGCGCTCGCGCCCCAACGACTACGTT
>JAHLJT010008446.1:88531643-88690813 GCA_031308135.1 Acheta domesticus | reverse complement strand
TGTCACATGAATTTGACAAATATATTTCAATTCTTATTAGCATCGGCAGGAGAAGAAGCATTGATGAGTCGACCGGGGACAAATTATTTTGAACGCAGCTGCCATGGTGGGCCTCCTGGATTGCCAGGACCTGGTCCAGGACCAACAGACCCTCAAGGTACTCTCTTCAGCCGTACGGACACAATGCCCAGTAAGCTTACAGTCATGATTTAGGCATGCCGACTCTCGTAGCAAGAATTTCTTGTGGGACTGGTGCTCATTTATCAACTGTAGTTATAACATCGCCTTCTTAAACTGGTAGAGTATGACATTTTCTTCATTATGGTTTTCTCATTTGGTGAGAGTCAGTTAATTTTGTTTAAAGTATATTAATTTATATTAAGTAGTACTAGCTTGTTGGCTCCTCTGGACTACTTTCGTAAATATTATTTCGGGTATCTGTTTACCTCTTAAGTTAGAAACACGATCAAATAAATATTGCCTTAACTTTAGGTATTACTCAATTATCATATATCATGAGTGCCTCAGAAATTTCCAATAAATTTACAAGCTGTGTAGCAATGTAGGAATTAATCTGGAATTTTCCAACGCACATGCCGATTTCATGCCAATGGCATTGATATTGCAAGTATTCCATGAATGAAATCACCTCCAAAGTGTTTCAGAGTAATAAAATATGAAGTATACTAATCAATCTCATGCCGTCAATGTACACTACCTCCTATATTTGATATATCACAGCTTATCATTGGTCAGTAATGAGGTGGTCAAAAAAGAAGGAAGACTTTTTTATTTATTTATTTATTTATTAAATAAACTGCCTTGATTGGTGCTTACAAGATAAATTGTTAAAAACTATAGGTGCTAATTTCAGAAGTGAAATTTTCATCACAAGTTTAAGTCTTTGTTTTAAGATTTTCACATAAAAGAACCAATATGTTTTATTTTCAAATATAATAGAAGACATTGCATATAAATTGCAGCAAATGCTTTAAATGACCTTACTTGTAATAACACAAGTTTCTGTAACTTGTCTTTACTATTAGAATTTATAAGTTGTTTTATTTATTATTCTTTAAACTTGTGTTACAACATATGATTGCCGTTGTCTGAAAAATGAATTTTGTTTTTTGATAGGATACTTTCTTAAGAATCAGAAACTGGAAATATGAAAATAAACTACTATATTTTTTATTATATTTCAAGTTTTACGTCATCAAATAATAGATTATGTATTCCTCATTTGAAAAATTTGATTTAAATATTTGGTTCATTACAATTCTCACAAATGAGGTTAATAGAAAGTTTGAATAATTATTGTAGGGCTAGTTATGAAACATTTGAATACCCAACAAGGCTGGATTTAAAAGTGTGACAAATGGGCTACAGCTTAAGAGTCCCCAGCAGAGACTTCCCCCAAATGAAAAATATAATTTTTCAAAATTAGAATTTTGTTTATATATTACACAAAAAATATAGTCAGGTAGAATGAGAAATTTAGTAAAATTTATAGTAATATATTTTGCAAAATGAATTTTCTTACCAAGAGTCAATGTATTTTCTCTGCAGCAAAAATAAAATTGCTTATGATTCTGCACGGCAATGTGGAATTGATTTGAAGAGGTTAGTGGCCCAGGAGCCATTGCCAAGGTGTTCCACCAACAACATAGATGTCATGACTCCTGCTACCTAATTCACCTGCCTCTTGGCTGTCAGTATTTTGTAATGACTCATTAGAGTAAATATTTCTCAAATACACTTCGTAATACCAAATCAAACTTGAATAATGCAGCAGCATAAAGTTTTCTATTTTATAAATTATTAGAAATTGAAAAACTTGATACATGAGAATACAACCAACAGAAAACAATATTAGAACACTCTCTCTCTCTCTCTTTCTTTATTTTTATTTTTAATGTCGCATCGACAGCTAGGTCATTAGCAACTCAACAGCAATTATGACACTCAATTAATGTTCCATAACTGTATGCAATACAAGTGCATTTTGCCTGAGAAGTATTCCAAAACGAAAGTGAAGTAAATGTTGTGATGAGAGGTTAAAGTGTGTTCTATGAGGAAAATAACTACCTCTTTAATATTATGCCTTTCTTTTCGGGAAAATTTTCTCCAAAGAGAACAACACTACGACAAATCGTGAAATCATAATCTGATTTGTTTACGCTTGTATCAGCTTTGAATGAAACAGCAAAGAAAGAAAGAAAGCTCTGAACCGGATGACAAGATAATAATTGTCTTAGGAGATCAACTAATTTGTTTGGAAAATATTATCTTTGTTTCATTAAGCTTAAGAAATAAACATCGAAGTTGATTGCTCCAATTTTTAGAGCCACAGGCATACATTAGTTAATTGTAATAACATCACTTATGAATTTTAAAAGTTGATATTTTTCATTAATGTAAAGGTTTTTAATATTATTAATCAAATTATGAAAAGTTGCAAAATGTAGTTTATAATTCATGGTATAATATTATAATAATTTTATTTATTCTAGTTATCCCATCTCAAGATATTTAGGATCTTCTAAGACACAACTCATCAGCTGCATTCTGCATCTCCAATGCTTTCTAGATCAATGAGAGTTGGAATATAAACTTTCCTCTGAACATTTTCTGCAAAAATTATTGAATTTTATCACAAATTTCTTTAAAAATTACCCACAATTTTTGCATTTATTCTGTTTATTGGTTTCAAACATTTTAGATGGAACTATTTTAATTTCCATAGAGGAACAAGTCAGAAATTACAAGAATTTGGAATTCATAAGCCTGGTTAATATTTGAAAAGCTCAAGGAAAAGTGTGTATCAATTTAGCCAACATAACAGAACTAGTGTAGTTTTGTTAACATTTACCACAAATAGTCACAAATAGAAAGGTGCCATATTACAAATCATCCGTTAATTATATAAATTACTTGTAATGTGCAGTCATGCTTTGCTACACATGTCACATCTCACAATGAGGCTCCAGTCATTGGGTTATATGATTAACATAAAACATATTTCATAAACCATTAAAAGAATATTAATATTAATGTAACCAATATTTATTCAAGTGTGTAAAGTAATCTTCAATGTAAATACTAATTTAGTTGTACTTTATGTTGTAGCACATTTTGAGACTTAAACAAATGCATGGTAAAAGGAGTTTACTTTGATGTTTCGGAATTATTCTTAAAATGTTAAAGTTATTAAAAATTGTTTATATTTATGTATGAAATTCAAATATTATATTAATATATTAGCTACATCATTGAGTCCAGAATCAATAGAAAATACAGTAATATTCATTATACTTTTTCTTACTTTTGTTATCATTTAATTTATGCAATAGTTAATATTGGTAAAGTAAAAACAAAACTTAAGAGATAAAACTTGGTGTTAAAACAAGTTAACCAATTGGTGTTTATGATATAAAATAAAATATAAAAGTGATCATATTTTAAATTGAAACAAATTCAAGAATTTCATTAAAATACATGTGAATAGTGATATCTATTTTTGTTGTTGTTACTATTTCAGCTTAATTATTTAGTGACAGATATCCTCATAATGTGCTCCATGGGGTCTCTAATAAATGAAATCTAGTCTGATACACAATCTTCTTCACATATACACTAATGATTGAATAGCTATTTGAAGTTACATTCTCTTTGATCAAGAAAGTCTATTAAAATTATAGTACTTCATAATGACTTTCTCAAGAAAAGTTACAGATGATGATAATATTAATAATAAAAATAAGTAATTACTTAATGTCATTTTCACTTTGCCAAGCCTGTATGTCCCAAGGCTGTTAATAATATTTCTATGAAGTTCTACAACTTTTTCTTTAATACGAATATGGCTTTGCCTTTATTGCACAGATTAATTCAAGTATAGCATGTTTAAAAATTACTTATGTCTCTGTAGCTATGGACAGTAATAGCACTCTCCTTTTTAAGTATAAGATAAAATGCAATGTATATTCTTGTAATAAGATGTATTTGTAGTAATGCACAAAATTGTTATTGCATTTTCTATCCCAACTACTTGGGTAAAGTAGGTAGCAGTAGATTATTGAAAAAATTTCCTTTTTCATTTTCAGTATATTAAACATGCCTGCATAGATTCTACAAATCTCTTATGTACTTTTTTATATTCTGTAATGTTGCATGCTTCTCTTGTTTTAATTATTACATTACGATTTTTCTGAAAAGTGTATTGGAATTAATAATTTTATTCATGTCTTCATTTTAAAATTATATAATGAAGCATCAATGAATTATTAAAAAGTTGCAAAATATGCAATTTGTGTTTTAGAACAAGAGACATTTGTGTGTAAATATTTTTAAATTTTATTTTTTAGGAAGTATTTGATATTTTATTTACATTTGCAGTGAATACATGATTGAAAAATGTTATTTTCCCTGAATTACAAAAGTTCTTCAAGGATAAGTTTTGTTTATTTGTAGAATTGGCAGATGAATTTTTTATAATTGTTCTCATTTTCTTTTATTATACAGGCAATCGTTGTGGTGTGGGACGACCTGAATTTGAGAGAACAGTAGGATATGAACTTCAAGGTCAAAGAGGATATCCACTCTTGAGAGAACATGTGCCAGGAATTACTGTTATCTGTGCTCAACGTTGTCGTGCTGATCCTCGCTGTCATGGCTTCAATCTGGACTACAATCGTAATGAATGTACTGCTATTGAGAATTTTAGTGATGCCACCCGAATAGACATGCGTCCAGTTCCAGGCATTGCATTTTTTGAAGGAGTTTGCTTGAGAGGTGACTGCATACTTTAATATTTATATAATTATAAACTTTAATATAAAAATTTCAAATCATGTAAATGAGACTTATTATTATTTGAATAAAATTTTCAAATTGTTGTAATACAGTATAACCTCATTAATCTAATTTACTGTCAGTTCAGATAAGATGAATTTAAGTACAGATAATGTAAGTGCTGATTATCAAGCACTTCTCACCATGAACATGTTTCACAGGCAAGCCGATATCCAAGTTCAGACAAACAAGATTGCATTTTACCAGATATCATTTTTAATCTGTAAGAAGTTAGGACTGGGAAGAGGATAATTTAAACAATGAATTAAAAGCCTTTGTAAGATTTCATTGTAAAATTTGGTTTCTATTACCACCATATTCAAATTTTTATTGACTACCTGGCAATTTTTCATCCTTTTTGTTTTTTTGCAAAGTTTTTTCAGATTTTTAGTTCAAAAAGGTTTGGATTAAAAAGGGTTCTATTGCAGGCTATTTAGTTTATTTGCTAATTTATTAAAAGTTTTGTTTGAAAAAATTACATGAATCTGTATTTTAAATTGTGTGTGAACTCATATTTAGGTAAATGTTACAGATTTGAAATATCTTTAAAAATTGTATGAATGTTAATATAAACAAACCTCAAGAATGCATTCTTTAAAATAGAAAATAATTTGAATTAATACTCTGTATTATTACGCATTTTAATTTAGGATATATTTTTTATGATTTTCAATAATATATTATAGGTGCCACTTGTGGATATGCCTGGACATTTGAGAGGCATGTGAACCGTGAACTCAGAGGGTTCACAGAAGTAGCCTTTCCAGCAGCAAATAAAGCAGAATGTCAAGATCGTTGTTTAGAAGAAAGAAACTTTCCTTGCAGGTAAAATTATTAGATTTGTAATAAGAATTAAATAATGTCACTAACAGAGACCTTTAACATTTTTATTTTATGTAGAATAGTAATGAGTTTTGATAAATTAAAATATTACATGTTCAGAAATTTGTAATTTACAGTAATCATTAATGAGCAATCATTCTCACAGATCAGCAACTTTCAACAATCGTTTGAAAGAGTGCCGACTCAGTACTGAAAACCGTTACACTCAACCACATGCATTTCAACCATCACCAGATTCAGACTATTTGGAAAATATGTGTGCTCCTTGTGAGTTGTTTTATGCACTACCTTTTATTTGTGAGATTTTGTTGTATAAATTATTTATTTGAAATTGTGTGAAAATACATATACTTTTTTGTCATTAGCTGTTAGCCGATGTACTTACCGGTATCGTCAAGATAACAGACAACTAATTTATACAGACAAGTCCCTTTCATCATTTAGTGACTTTAGTTGCCAACAAGCATGTGATGTGGAAGTTGATTTCAAATGCCTTTCATACACTTTCCTGAGTCAGGTAAAATGTTAGATTTTGTTATAGATAAATTTAGTATTCATTCATCTCTATATCACTAAATTATTTCATCCCTGTTTCACACTGTAAAATACTAAAATATTTTATGAATTTTAGCTTTAGAATTTAAGTTAAGAATTTTTCATATGGTAATGAACTTCAGACAAATAAAAATATATTTTGAAAAATAGAATGGTACAAAGTAAAAATGTAAGTAATGGAATTTAGCACACTTACTACTGAAATTTAGGAATTAAATTTAAAATACTTAATAACCTATCTTATTGAATTACTGCCAGCAGTTTTGCCAGCAATTATTAATAAGGAAGACTGTCTCCCATATAATGTTTCCTAGACAGCCAAGTCATGGAAGCCTTCATTTATGAAATAAATTACTATCTAATTATCTTCATGAATATTTATGAAAATAGTTTACAGGGTGTGAATGTGAATATATTTGTGTGTGTTCAAACATAATTAAAACATTCTTAAAATATTCACATTTTCATGTATCTTTGAGGGTTCATGACATTTTTCTCAGACTCGTGTGAGCACCAATCAATGTCTTTTGAGTGGATCTATGGGAACAACCCTTGAAATTAATGGTTTCCAAAATACAAGCGGAGCAATGTATGCAGAGAAAGACTGCACTGGAGCTGTTGGTCCATTTCCTCCTCCCATCCAGGACCTTATCCACCAGGACCCTACCCACCAGGCACCCATCCAGGTACTCATCCTGGACAACCTGGTCGCTATCCATTGCCTAGTGACTTAGATCCTAGTTTGGTCCCATATCCATGCAGATACTCACTGACATATGAAAAATTGCTGGAGCTACTTTTCCCAGTGGTCCTCAGGTATGGAATTTTCTTTGATTAAATAAAAATATATTAAATGAAAGTACTATGCTATTTGCAATCATTCAGCTCTATCTCTCTTTTTTGTTTTTTTTGTGCCACAGAATGGATTATAATAATACATTCATACACAACACAGTATTTCATGACAATAATACTTTAATATCTCAATACTTCTTTGTATGCTCAGTAAGCACAGAGTAATTTTGAAAGGTGATTCAATATATGATACTTTACTTTTTTTATATTTCAACATCATATATTTTTCATTTTTATCTATTTTATCATTTCACTTTCATGTATTTTTACTGATAAAAAATTAAATTCATCAGACGTTTCAAAATCATTTTGATGTTCATAGTGAAAGCAAATGTATTACTGGTACTGAATTGAAGTGATTCTATAAAAATGAATCTCAATCTAAGACCACCAGTGAATGAATTTTGTCTTATCTTAATAAAATTGCTCAAGTAACATAACTTTGATAATTCATTTAATGAAATGAAGTAGTAAGATAGGTCCAATATGTGAAAATTTTGTGACATGTATTCAGAAGTGACCAAATATGTGAATCTTTTCTAGAGAACCTATTCGCACTCGTGATGACATAGGAATTAGTGGAGAATGTCTCATAAAATGTGCACAGCTTAGAAGTCACTGCCTTGCTGTATCTTTAGAAAATGTACGTGGCGGGCGACAAAGATGTTTTGCTTTGGATCGATCTGCAGATGCAGAGGGTTTGCCTCTGCAGTCTGCACCAGATTTAGCATATTTCCAGAAGATTTGCTTGCAAGGTATAGAATTATAAATTATTTATATTGTCAAGAATTTCATGTATGAAAATTGAATGTGTGTACTTTAAAGATACGCAAAATTACATAGAAATAAAGCAGGTCCTTACTTACATCAGTGCAGGATTTAACCATCACTATTCCTTCATATTTAATTCTCATTTATCTACATTTGTGCAACCATTGCCATAATTTGCCATACAGAAATATCTTAGGCGTTTTCAATTATTAACATTAAAAATGTTTTGAAATAACCGATTAGGTTAAAATACATCAGATTAAGTGTATACTAATACTAATGACATTAAAAATGTCAACACAGAGTATAATTCATTATTATTTGCAGAAACACCATGTACTAAAGCTTGGGCTTTCACTCGTGTTCCAAGTTATGAGCTATTAACTCCAAACCCAATTGAAATTAGAAATATGTTTAGTCGGCGTCAATGCCAAGATGCTTGTCTTGCAGAAACTCGCATCATTTGCAGGTAAATATGATTAAATATTAAAATAAAATAATTGTATTACTTGAGTAATAGTAATGCTATAATTTACTTATTAAGTAATACAGTAAAACTTGCTCAATGTGGAACGTGCATAATGCAGAAAGCTGTCTAATGTGAACATGAATTGTAGTCCTGATAAACATATGCTCTTCTGTATTACGTTGTATAATGCAAAAATTTGTCTAATATGGAAAAAACAAGGTTCCACATGGAGCAAGTTTTACTGTATGACAGTGATGATAATAATAAAAATAGTAATAATGATGGAGGACGTATAATATTAGTAATAACCAGGAGTAACGTCCTTGTGGGTCCCAGTAATTTTGTAAACTATTGGTTCTACAACTTTCCTTAAACTATATACCTTCTCATGTTCTTTTAAACAGTTACATAATATTACAACATTTGTAATTGCTTTCCCCTCCCCCACCATGATATGACAAGAAACTGCACATATTTTGAGACCATTGTAAACAATATCATTTAAAGATTTAATGTAGAAAGATGGATTGCAATAAGAAAAAATATCCAGGTTCAAAATTGAAGACAGGTTAAAAAAAGTTTAACTTTTGCAATTTTCAAAAATTCAGAGATTTCAAAGGAAACTGCTTCTTTTGCTTATTTTGAAGTGCTCTATGCTCTTCCAGCACATAATTTATATGGAATTTGGGGAAATGTCTGTATGTAAACAGGCTTAAACTCTAGAAGATCCTCCAAAAGTGCAAGATCTTGAGTTCAGTTATGTATTATATTCATTTTGGAGAAAATCCAGTGTATGGTTTGGGTGTTTGTGTTGTTCACAGACAGACAGATGTTTTGAAAAACTAAACATTTCTGATGTCAGGGATCCCCATGTGAATTTCCTGCAAAATCTCGACATCGATTTTTTTTTAGCATTACTTTAATTTCTTTATACCAAGTACTGTGGACATCACAAGTTCACCAATACATTTTTGTAAATGGATATTTCCCGATCGATCTCGCCGACATCGATATCCCGCGAATTTGAAACGGATCTTTTAATTTTGGAGGATATGTACGTTACAAGAAGCCCACTTTCAAAATGTTTTCAAAAAATGGCTCCAATTTTTTTCTTTAAAATTTCTAATAAAATGGACCTATCTACACTTGCAAATATAGTATAGGTCCACTTTTAATTAAAACCTCTGACATTTCAAAACTTGTAAAAGTTAAAGTTTTTCGAATCTCCCGCACATTCATTATCGAAGAAAAGATTCTGTCGACAAATCAACACTTTTTCCTACAGTATTATGTCACTTTCTCTAACTTCGTAGTAGATACGAGAAAGGAAAAAATGGGCACAGGCGTTTTCACTGCAACTCGCAATACAGTCATGTATTAGAGCTAGGCAGTTGCATACCTCATACCACTCTCATTTCCGAGAACAAGGAAAGGCTGTCGGGCCCATGGCCGAGATCGCCAAGCTAGTAGTGCAGTAGTGATCTCGGACCGTGTGCTCGCGGGTTCGAGCCCCGCTTCGGGCATGGTCGTATGTGTTCGTCCTTTCACCCCCTATTCTCTCCATATCCTTTCATCCTCATACCATAACGTTAAATCCAATAATGGTCGCTAATGACCTGGTAGTTGATGCGACCTAAAAAAAAAAGCTGGCGATCCCCGGTGGCCGAGATCGCTAAAACCGTAGTGTCGTAGAGATCGGGTTCGAGTCCCGCATCGGGCATGGTGGTATTTGTGTTCATCCTTTCACCCCCTATCATCACCATTTCATGTCATCTTCACAGTTACCATAACGTTAAATCCAATAGTAATCGCTGATGGCCTAGATGTTGATGTGACCTTAAATAAAAAAAACCAAAAAAATAAAAAACCCGCTGTTCATTCGTAACAAACGCGAAAAGTTTACCATTTACATAACCATTTCATGTCAATGAACCATCTACATTTTCATGTAATACTACTTCATTTAACAAAACTTCAGTGCGTATGCTGCATCGCGATAAGTACCTACTGATGGCAGAAAATCATCCGCATTACAAACGTTTTGCAGATAGTTTCTTTACGAAATTAGTTTAACGAATTTTTTTAACGATCCACCAACTATTTGGTTGGGATATTTGTGTTACGCTCTATAATTATGAACGAACGGATTACATTGTCGGCGCTGTATTCGTACCTCATGTTTGTTTTTCTTTTGGAAGAAAAAACAAACAAACCAAACACTGGTGTACATTGAAACCTGGTGAAACGGGCACCTCAATGAAGTGGTCATCTCCATTTTAGGTGTGTTTTTTTATCGTGAAACCGGATTTATTTCTCCATAAAGCGCGTGTTAATATTCTCTTTTATATTGTTACCTGACCCTGCGAATCTAGGTTAATCTACGAAATGTGCATGCCCATTTCGTAGATTAACCTATGTACTATAACATATAAAACATCTGTGAATAATATTGTTTATTCAGCATCTTTCTGAGTCTGGGCACAACGTTAAATTACATAGAACAGAACATTTAGCGTTTGCTTACATTTCAGGGCGATTAATAGGGTTTCAAATTACAATAAATTATTTTAATGCATGCTCTAAAATGTTCTCCGCTGTAAACTGCAACTTCGTGTCTAATTGGGAATTGGTCAATGAATGGGAAAAACACTAGTGGAGCGAAAAAGAGTGATTAATGACTTTTCTGTACGAGTCATTTAAGTGTGTGAGCTTCTGGTATTTTGCAGATTAACTGTAATTAAAATGTGTTAACAAGCAATGCATACCGTCAAACGGGGCGAGACCGCGCCACATAGAGCGAGAATATGCCAGGCCTCATTTCTTGGGATATTCGCATCCTATTGACAGATATAAGTAATTTGCGGTTTTTAACTTGCTCAAATAGCTAGCATGATGATCGTGGAAAGTCTTGCTTTATAAAAGTGATTCATTTTCGCGCCAAGTGCCGTGCTGAATGACAGTGCATAATTAATGTGAGAATTCTTTATTGGGTATTATTGATATTTTTCTGCTTGCTATTGATAGATTAACTTACCTTGACACGGTTGGCATTCACTAAAGCCAAGAAAACAAAACAATATCAACAATACTCAATAAAGCAATCCCACACTAATTATGCACAGGCATTCAACGCGGCACTTGGCGCGAAAACGAATCACTTTCATAAAGCAAGACTTTCCAGGATCATCATGCTAACCATTTGAGCAAGTTACAAGAAACAAACTTCCGATGCCTGTCAACACAATGCGTATATCTCAAGAGAGCCTGTCATATTCTCACCCTATATGGTACAGTCTCACCCTGTTTGACGGTACTAACTTCATTTTTTTACTATGGAATGTAGCCCGTTATTCTGTACATTCCGATGGGACGCATATTTCACCATACACTAGACACCAACACATTTGCGGGCTCCTCTGATCTGCAGAGACCCCATGGGGTCAGCAGAACGTGAGGCCCTCCGCGACAACATACTCGAGAGACATGGTACAAACAAACATGTCCAAGAAAGGGGCTCGAACCCTCGACCCTTCGGACAGAAGCGCTATGTCGATACACGCTATTAGCCACCTCGGCCATCCAGGACAGCGTTAACTTCATTGCAAATAGCAAAATTAGATCGACCCCATATTCTTATAATCTCCACCTATTGTACGGCCGGGCGCACACTCGGCGACTTGTGGCGGCCACTATCTTTAATTGCACAATAACTAAATACAATTGTCAAACCATTTACACCGTTGCCGGATGTATGTCAGGCCTGTGTAAAACGAGAAGGCGTGACGTCATGCATTCACTACATAAGCTTACCGGCGAACGAAGGCTACGGCCAGGCAGCCTTCAAGGGTGGGGCCTAAGATCTGAAGAAGGGCATGCTAACCAGATAGCATTACTATGCAGCTCAGCGAGTAACGTTGAGCATTAACTAGTTTTCCCAATACGCGGTAGGAGTGCTACTCCCTTAACGGAAGAGATTATGTATAGAAATACAATGCATGCAATTCAATGAAATGCACTGGCAGCCTTCCCCATTTACATAAGTGGAGCCGCGACTGAAATAAAACGTTTTATGTAAGTCCTCAGGGCTCCTTTCAAAATGTTTAGGGAGACCACGGTCCCTTCCTGTATCAATAACATAGATTCTAGAAAACTTTTAAAATCATTATGTCTTCAGTTCGCGTTATTGTTGAGCATACCCAAATGCGCGAGTCACGCTACGCCACTGGAAATCGCCACGTTCACTCCGCGGTAGCCATTCATCCAAAGAAGTTTCAAGTAGTAGCTAGAATCCCAAAATCTATCCTAAGGAACTTTTTACACTGCACTCCGCAGCACGTCTACTCCTGAGACGAGCCGCCTCAGCCTCACCCAAGAGAACCCCAGCTCGCTAAAACTAGCGCCGCCCCCGGCCTCTTGTCCGTGGCGAAAGCCACGCCTCGCAAGATGCTGCTCGCGATTAACCCCCTCACGGGTGACAATGCTCATACGCACCTCGATTCGGCTCCAACACGAATGCCATGCAGTTTCCTTTACTAACCTTTCTCGCGAGGCATCAGACCGACCTCCCACGCTTAAGGCGTCATCTCATTATCGAGTTTTTGGCCGGCTGCAAATTGAGGCCTGTCGCCATCTGCAGGCCGAGTTCTGTCGTCACACATCATCCCTTGCGCAAATTGACAGCCGCCTTCCCAGACATGCCCTCGGCTCGCACCCTCCGAGAAACCCCCGGAGGTCCGGCCGCCGCCAGCCCGGCGCCAGAGGATCAACCCCTTCCCCCAGCACGACTTGTTCGGTCAGTCGAGCCCAGTGCTACGACGTTACAGTCCACAAGCCACGCACTACCGCACTAGCTACCCCATTTCTTTACTTACGCCGCGACTCTTTTTCTTTCTCCTTGTCCGGCGCTCACAGCACCTTTCTGTAGGAGCAGCGACGTCATACCAGCGACTTGCCTCGCAGCCCCCGATAGCTGCTTTCCAGGCGTGGCGAGCCACGTTGACGCTCGCTACCCTGCCGCGCGCGAGACGAAGAGTTGCCACGCCCTTCACACAGCACATAGTCGCACACGTAGAATCACTTCATTTGTAATACTTGTAAATAGTAGTTTTAAGTCTTATGTTACGTTCTTACAAGTACAATTTTCATTGAATGTTTATGTATCCGAAGGGCAACATCTCAGTATTAACAATTATAATTGTCTTTTCTAAATTTTCTGTTCGCATAACAAGTTTTGTACAACACCAAAAGCGAATGTGTGCGTTTTTTCAAAAGCGAATTTGTTAAATAGTAGATTAAACTGGCATAGCAGCTAGCGCCCGGGTACCGGTCTTCCTACTACGGCTAGGCCGTAGGTTTCGGCCAGGCTAGGCCGACGCTTTCGGCCAGAACACTTTGAGTTATACTATAAACACATTCTGCTGCGCTTACGCCTAGCTTATTTATTTATTTATTTGGTCAAAAATCAAATTTCAAATCATCATCAAATCAATCATCAAATAAAAATAAAAAAAGTTCAAATCATCTCAACACATCCATAATATAACGAAACCATAGACACCTCTCACATGGCGGGAGAGTTTTCTTTCACTTACTGAGCATATTGGATATTAGTAATGTAGATAAGATGGACTATAGTTCAGTGTACTCTAATACACTGGCCTTGTATTTCATTAATTTAATTTATTAAATAGGTCAGCAACATATTATGGCCGTGAAAGATTATGCCGCCTTAGTACCGAAACTCGACGAACGCAGCCACAACATTTTAGAAGAGCAACGAGTGACGTTGATTACATTGAAAATGAATGTGCAGCTCGTAAGTAAAAACATTTCAATTTTCTTAGTTTTTAAGCCTCGAGAAATTTAAAGCCAATATGGATTTTGTCAAATGATTATTCTCCTTGAGTAATTTATATTAACCTTCGTAAGATTTTAAAAAATTCAACTAAACATTTCGGTTAAATAAATTAAACTTGTAGTCTTGTTTCCTTTGCGCAGAACCTCCAAGCTGTGAATATACCGACTACCCAGGACGCTTCTTGCCTTACACGGACCGTTACGTTCCACAAATTTATGACGTGGCTGAGTGCAAACGCCTATGTGATCAAGAGCGTGAATTCCCATGCCGTTCATTTAATTACCACATGGTGAGAAGAGATTGCTTCTTGAGTTCTGACGACACTTTTGCAGCCGATCGAACAGCGCTACTCATTGATCGGGACTTCTTCTACAGTGAACGAGGGACGTGCAGTAATGGTATGTAACATTTTTGTTCAATTATTTCCGTAAATTATTATTTTTTAAACAATTTGTTGGGTATTTGAACAATTACAACTAAATCCCAACTCCTTGTGGTATGATGGAGAAACGCCGCTAAAGTGGCACTTCTTATGAGAGGAACATTAGCCAATGCTTTTTTAGAAGTTTTTCTATTCGCATTTAAATGTGCGCGAACTTCGCAACAATACTATATTATTCTACGTCGTAAAATGGGCACAAAAGAATAGGATCCATTTTGGTTATTCGAACAAGGTACATGTTAAGTCGTTCGAGAGATTGAAGTTTCAATTGCGTGCGCCAATAGACCGAGTAGTGAATGTGAGTAATAACAAATGCTGTGAATGAGCAAATGCTATGACTAGCAATGCTGTGAATGAGAATACACAGCAGTGCTGTAACAACGGCGAGCGATTATTCCAACAAGACAGAATTAAATATTCAATTTCCATAATTTGTAAGATAATACACGATACTTGGTCGCAGAATAAAGGATAGCCTTTTAATATTAATACTTCAAAATAAAATGTATGCTTACAATTTAATGTGACAAAAGGTGGATTAATTCACTAATTGAACAGACGATTCCGGTTTTAGTGAACATTCAGTTATAGTGAACTTAAGTCGCTGGTCGTTTCACTTACATTACAAATAAGCCTAAGAAGACTCGGCTGTAGTGAACCTAGATATAGTTAACCAAAAATGTTAGTCCCCAGAAGTTCACTATAACCGGAGTCGACTGTATAATGCAATTGACGAAAATCAAACTTCCGAATGCTTATCTCATGAGAATCATAAATTAGTCATGAGGTGGTTATAAAAAATAAATTAAATCTTCATGTTCTCACTCTTAAAATGTTTATCAAATGTTTTTACTTCCTCTGACTCAGTGCGCGTGGATTGTACTCAGTCAGATATGCTTATAACTTTCATCTTCGGAGCACCGTTTGAAGGACGAGTGTATGCTACTGGTAACCCGCAAGCTTGCTTTGAAATGGGAAGCGGTCAGAATCAGCTAGTTCTTCGCATTCCCATGGGAACTCAGTGTGGAACAGTTCAGCAGGTAAGTCTTCATTGTGGATAATTTTCAAATAAGTACATTGACTCTTCGTATTTATAATTCAGTTAGAAATGTTCGTATAACAGCTGTCGAGGAAGGTAAGAGTGTGGGAAACTAATAACCAAATCTCAAATATAAAGTGAAAACAAATAAGAGAATTTAGTCACAAATAATTATCTAGGAAAATTAATAGTTAAATTATAAATAACTGTAACACCGAAGTCATCTATTTCCAAAGCACTACAAAAAAATATTTTTTAATTAAATACGCAAAATATCATTAAAAATTAACTAGAAGTAAAAATTAATTAATTTTCTTTTAGCTCGAGTTATACATCTAAATTGAGTCAATTTACTTCGAAGTGGCAGAGTTCATCCGTCATGTGCATTTCCCAGATAACGTAGTATTCTACATTCGGAAAATACAAGAAATAGAAAGAGTTCACTTACATATGTTGAAGAATAAAGTGAAGTTTTGTTGCGAACTTTCGATATTGAGTCAATATGTAAATAAATGACAGCTTATATACTCATTTGTATGACAGCACAAAGTAATACACTAAACAACACGAATGGTCTACCAAATAAGATTATGGATTATTTGTCAACGAATGTAACGCACTGTTTATTATTTCTCTTTCGTAGGGAAGAGGACGATACGTCAATCACGTGGTAATTCAACAAAATCCAGTGATAATGCAAGAAACAGATAAAACCGTTCGGGTAGAATGTTCATTCGATGCTAGTGATCAAACGGTGTCGTACGCACCAAGTGGCACTCGAAATCAAGATGGTGGAGGCATCAGCGTCACGTAAGTTCAATCATTGTAAATATTTTATAGTAATTTTACTACATTGTTCAAAAGTAAACGAAGGTCACAAAGTTAGCAATAAAATATTACAAGATTGTACTACACTATAACAAAGATTAAATGTTTGCAAAAACGAACTTCACATTATAAGAAAATAATTTGAATATGTGAGTGACAACCAAATGGAATGACATCGTTTTTTCTCACGGCTCTTTCAACCCAAGGGGAGTATGGTAGGCGTGCGCACAAGGCCAGGGGGCAATGAGGTCGTTTCACCCTTAAAATGTTCAGGCGGCCATATAGACTTTACATAATAAATTCTCGTAGTTTTTTGTTTTATTTGTTTACCAGTAAATATATGTCGTATGTAAATAAAAACTAATGGAAATGGAGGAAAAGAAAGAAATGAAGGTGTCTCCTCTTCTTGTTTTAGACTGCGCACGGCCTAAGGAAGCATGCAAACTCGAAGAGTTTTGCAACAAAAATTTTAATTTTCTGAAATTTAATACTTAAAAATATTATTTAAATTTCAATATTTTTTAAAAAATCCTATATCATCTCTTGTCATAGGAATGTTCGGGAAAAAAAATTTGAATAAACACAATTCGTCAACGTTTCAATAATTTTCAGATTCTGGGACGTGAAAACTCAATTAATACGAAAGTAACAATACCATTACTTCACGCACTTCTTTATTACAGTGTACCATTCCGACCTTCCGGAACGAATATTGTCACTAACACTGCACCGACTCCAAATGTTCGTATGCGAATCGTCACCAGAAAAGGGCAAGAGGCTGCTGTAGTAGGGCTTGGTGAAGAGCTACTCCTCAAGATCGAGATTGATCCAACAAGCGCATTTGGAATCTTCGTTCGAAATTTGGAAGCAAGAACGGACAATGGAGAGCTTCTTACACTTATTGACAATGTGGGGTAAGTTACTCGAAGGAAATTATTTAAAGAAAAACATTTATATATAAACTAGAAACGCTGTAAGGACGGTCCGGCGATGTCCTTTTATAGCGTTAAAATCGTCTCCTATATTATTTCAGTAGTTTACTTTCCCTTAGCGGCTCTCACACGCAACCAATCTTCATAAATGAGGTCTCTAAAGAAAGAGAATGTCGCGGATACGTGACGAATTGCACTTTGACCTTAAAAATATGAAGGATTTGTTTAAAAAAAGGATCTAAATATTAATGTAAAACGCAGCCCACAACGCACATAAGGTTTTTTTTGTTGTTTTTTTACTCTATATCGTTAAACAACTCCTAAACGAAGCGTTCTATGTCCTAAGAAACTTTCCCCACGTTGTAATGTATAGGATCTTGACCATTCTATTACATTTTTTGCTGGTTCGACGCTGGTCGATTCTACCCCCACCTGTTCAGAGCCTGTAGAATCTGCAACTGTATGTGAAATTACAAATTACTTGATATTCTGTGCGACTGAATTGCACGGGTGTACCTCTTTGCTCGATAATAAAGTTAAATAGGTTGTATTGTCAAGGGTGACAAGGGTTATCCATTACAAGGTGACATATAGAACAAGTGACGACGGATCTTGAAGAAAAATATGTATTACAGGCTTAATATGGAATTGGAAAAGTAAGGAAGAGGGTGGGGTATAGCATGCGAGAGTTCTCGCACGGGTACGCTAGTGTACCGAAGCTGATGACCGTAATGTTTACTATTAGCTTGATACTGCGTTAAATGTTTCATTTATTTTTAATCTTATTGAGCAAAATAATATTTCACGTTCATTTAAAATTAACTGTGTGAAAAATATGGCAATTTTTACCATTAGATTAAGAAATTATTAGTTATTTTCGTCGAATGGAAAATGTTCTCCATTTCAGCCACAATTTTTTGTTATATTTATTTATTTATTTATTTACGTCAAAAACAGTTAAAAACTGTGTGTGACGAGCTATGGGGAGAAGTGAATTTTGTGCACGTTTTCATAATTCTGTGATCTCTATCCTAAACCATATTCTAGTCGAATTTTGAATACAGAAAAGAGAGTTTTTTTTTCGAGTTTTGTTGACAAAATATTCGCTCCTATATAATAAAATATATTTTCAAAGGTAAATTAGTTATAAATTTGTGCCCTGAACCCTCATGTTCTTCATGAAAGAATAATACTTTTTGCCGCGATAATATGGAAAACGATAATTTGAAAAACTATATGTCCCACTGAAATTCAGAAGACGTGCACAAATAATGAAGTTACATTTATGTACTGCATTGTACTGTATGTATTACATTTATGTACATTTATGTACTTTATGTACATTTATGTTACATATATGTATTGCCATTTCTTTTGGATTACTTTATTTGGCTGCTTCTAATAAGAGTTATTTTCTATTTAAAAACGTAGAAATGTCACAACAGTTTACATGAAATGGGTAATTTGATTAACCATTATTAAGGATTAACTATTATTACATAACTTTCTCGCTACGGAGTAGAGAGAAAGCTATGTAATGCTGCGCGAAAACCTGGTCCTGCGCGAATCCTGGTAACGAAAAAGTGGATAAATCCAGTTGCTAAATTTAGAAAAAATCTTCTATCACGTGATGTAGCCAGAATCTGTATTTGTGGGTCCTTGACACCTAAAAATCGAAAGACGACATAACGTCTGTCCGTCTGTGAACAACACTAGCGGCGAAACCGTTCAGCCGATTTTCTCCAGAATTGATATTCCCCAATCGATCTGGCTGATGTCACAGGCCCTTAAATTTGAAACCGATATTTTAATTTTGAGCTTACTATGAAGGGGTATGAAGCCCCTGGAACTTTTTCCATGTTTTCAAAAAAATGGCTCCATCGTTTTTTTTTTATTAAATTTTGTTGTTAGATAGTGTGATTGTGAAGGACGTTTAAGAGAATGGTGCAGGTCTCATGTCCGTTGAAAACTCTGATTTTTCGAAAATTGTAAACGTCCAAATTTTTTTCGCAATCTTCCTACAACTGAAATATTAAAGATGGAGATTTTTCCCTTAATGAAATCTGTTCCTTAAAGACAGATTTTAAAATTTGGTCTTATACAATTTTTCGAAAATTTGAGTACTTTTCGCTTAACTTTGCGTGAAAATACGGGCGAGAAAGTACGTGCTGTTTTATCACCCTTAGGTATACTTCATGAATCTGCAAAGCTGTTTCTAACCACAATAAAATTTCTCTCCGCACTGTACTTCGAACACAGGTCTGCAGAGGTAGCATACCATTTACGTTACGCCCACACCACCAGCACGGCAGCCAGCGCAACACAATAAACTATAAGATGATTTAAAGAAGTTGAACACTTGCATTTGCAATTATTAAAAAAATCAGATGTTCATTTACATTATTTCACGACCTGCTTTCAAAGAAAAGATTTTCATTAAGGAAAAAAACTATCATCAATATTGTAGTTTTGCAATGTTAATTTTTTGTTTGCAATTTTTGAAAACACCGAAAATGCGAACCCCTCCTTTGTTCTATCGGAGGAAAAAATTCGTAGCCGTTTTGAGAAAAAAATATGAATTGCCTTTACTTCAATCAACAATTACGCGAAAACTACTCAGTTTTTCAAAATGTTTACACCTAGCATCATAATGCTCTGTGGGATAAGTAAGTCAGGGACTTGTAGCACAGTCCCAGGACGACTTTCCAACTCAACTCCCTGCGCGCCACCGCGCGCATGAAGGGCGAACACTGACATCATGCTATAGCTCCTTTCTGACGCTTGGCAAATTTGAAGTTCTCCGGCTTTTTGGCTAGTTGGCCTATTTAATGTCACTGATAGCAAAAACTGAGATCTCTTAGGTTGGTAAATGGTGAGCATATTCAGACTCAGAAAGAAATATTGAAGTTTTACACAAAACGCACAATTCAAATCAATAACACTATTTTATTCAAAATGCCAGACTTGGCATCTCTTTTTCTTTGCAAGGGACGTTACATTTGGCGTCAGGCCTTGTGATGGAAGATAAATTTAGAAGCGCAGTTCCTTCTTTGACTCTCGTTCAAGCATAAAAGTAATAAGGTAACATTGTAATACCTTTGTTTCTTTTAATGTTCTTCTTTGATGCATCAATCTTCACAATCATTATTTTTACAATTTCATCCTTCACAAAAGTACAATGTTTCTTCGAAATATTGAAGTCACAGCTTCCATAATTTGAAAGATTTTATTGCTTTTTTAAAAGCAAGCAAAGTGGCAATGTTACCCCACAGGGGTCAAACATTGCCACATCTATTTATTTCCAAGTCTCTGGCAATATTTAAATGTGTGAGAGTTGGATAGGGAACAGAAACACATAAATATGTATCAGAACATTATTAGTCTTTCGTTTTTGACAGTTGATATACTCTGAACTGGGATAAATACTGATTTGAGAACTTAGTCAAAAATAGTTAATAAAACTGTTTCACATTGTGATAAAATGTGATAGAAAAAAGTGCTTTCTCCTTTTTATATTTAGTCTGGGAATCTCAAGAACAGTATCGTATTTTGGCATAACGCACTCATCCACGTCATTTAAAGTGGACCTGCTAATTCCCTGCAGTTCGGTAGCTTTTTCCTATTTAATTTTCCACTATTTACTTTTTCCATTGCTTAGAGCATTTTAATTTCATCATAGGTTTGTAAACCTTAGATATTGGATTTTTTATTTCTCTATGTGGCAAAATTACAGTGGAACAACAAAAAAGTAATTTTGTATCAAATGTAATTAATGAATGTTTACAATTTATGTCACATGCTTTTAAAATTATATATAAACTCACAAATGCCAATTGTTTCAATGTAAGAATTTCTTCTCAAAGGATATAAATGTAGGGGCAAGATGGCCAGTATGGCAATGCTATCCTCAAAGTAGTATATGCTATTAATACATTTATTCTTGTTTATAATGAATAATTATTAAGTAACGACATAGTGTACCTAAGACATGACATACTTATGTGTTGTTTATTTCAACTCAATTAATCCAAATTAACGAAGTTTTGATTACGAGATTTGGCTGCATCACAATACATCATACATATTTACAGACATTTTAGGGTACAACTGTAACCCATTGCAAAACAATTGTCTATAATGTTTCTAAGAGTGGTAGCTAACCACAGGAACTCAGCCAGCAAATAAATTTACGATACAGACAGTGCTATTTAAATTTTTTGAAGTTGTTGCAATGTTTCACCCATGACAATGTTACCCTTACCTATACTCTGTTCCCCACCACCTACCCAATGCATGCGTTTTGTAGCGTTAAAGGAACAGCCAAAAGTATGTGGAGCCGAAAGCAAAGAGTTTATTTATTTATTTATTTACATCAAAAACAGTTAAAAACTGCGTGTGACGAGATATGGGGAGAAGTGAAGTTTGTGCACGTTTTCATAATTTTGTGGTCTCTATCCTAAACCATATTCTAGTCGAATTTTGAATACAGAAAGAGATTTTTTTTTCGAGTTTTGTTGACAAAATATTCACTCCTATATAATAAAATATATTTTCAAAGGTAAATTAGCTATAAATTCCTGCCCTGAACCCTCATGTTCGTCATGAAAGAAGAATACTTTTTGCCGCGATAATATGAAAAACGATAATTTGAATAACTATATTTCCCACTGAAATTCAGAAGATGTGCACAAATAATGAAGTTACATTTATGTCTAGAAGTAAAACAAGGGACCATCTCAGCATTTGCTCAAGGATCAGGGAAACTGGACGAAAAACCTGATCGAGATGGGGGCCATCAACCCAGAAAGTGTGGTACAATACTTGTTACAGGTTCTTGAGAATTATACAGTCCAAATAATAAATAATTACATTAACTATCATTGTTAAAATTAATGTTACTTTACTTTTTGATGCTCGGTATAGTCTCGAATTGTATAGAAACAGTTATGCAGCAGAAAAGATTTTACTTGGGACTTAAACTTTTCTATCGAATTTAATCATTTAATGTCTTCTGGCAAAGTGTTGTAGAGTAATGTACATGAATTGTATGTGAATTTTTTGTAGTGAGCTGTTGATACTGCCACCTGGTGAATATGATTACTACGTCGTGTGTTATACTTATAGACATCGGCGTTTGCTGAAAATATATTCCCGCCCTTAAGTAAGTCATTTTTGACAAAAACTACTGATTCATAAATCAGGAGACAAGGTAATGGTAAAATTCCTAGATTAATAAAGAGAGACTTACAAGAATCACGTGGGTTGGATTTGCTTATTATTCGTAAAATTCTTTTTTGTAATCTGAAAGTCTGGGAGCTATAAGATGTGTTTCCCCAGAATATTATGCCATATCTCAGGTGGGAGTGAACATTGGCAAAATGTACACAATGAGCTGTATGAAGGCTGACGGAGTTTGAAAGAATTCTGAACGCGTAGCATAATGAACTTAATTTTGCGTTCAATTCATTTAAGTTCAAAACTTGCTGAAGGCATGGGAGGTTTCACCATGTGACTGAGGAGCGATTACCCTCTCACTCCAGACAGAATTGTCATCCCATCCATAATCACTATATCACATCATCCGAGCCTGGAAGTTTATGCATTTATTTTACCTAAATTAGGTAGGAAAATACATTAATTGTTACTAAAATAGGCATATCAAAAGGCATTTATTCTGGCTGAAATAGAAGTGCAAAAAGGCATGTAAGCAATGAAAAATCACAATTAACAAGGAATTTTTAAAAACAATTAATAATTAAAACAATACAAATTTTTATTTTAACTTTAGAATTTTCATCAGCATTTAGGCCTACATGGAAGGAAACTATACTTTCTTAGTAATATTGATTGCACATGACCATCCGGTATGACTATGAAATACTATTATTATGGACTTTCTTTTAAATCTTGGAATGGCATTACTGAAAATGCGATTAAAATTGTTTTCATTCTTTGACTGGTGAAATTGCCAGCATTGAGAAGAATCACATTGTATATCAGATAAAACTCTACCCTCAAAAGGGATTGGAGGCCATAGGATGGGATTGCTTGTGAGCAAACAAGCAATCCCATCCTACAATGAACGATCAATGAAAGAAATTCAAAAATCTTTACTGTTATCATCTTCTTTTTCATTAAGATTTTTAACATTATCTGGCCCTGGAGCCTCCAGACTTGTAAGTTTCCAGTTTGATTGAGAAGAGTGTCAGGAGATGAATGGAAAATAATACTGCAAAAGGAGGGAAAAGGCAAAATACTAAATATATGCATCAGAATCTAAATTAGGGGAAAAAGGCAAAATGAAAATCTACTAAAACAACTCCAGAAGTACAATTAAATGATTCCTATTGTTAAAAGTCATAAAATCATAACAATAATAAAAACGCATTTTGCCAAACTTCCAAGTTGTACTGTCATCACTGTCATCATTTACCCTTACTATCCTTCAAACAGTGGAAGGCAATAGCAAGTCACCTGTGGCCAGTTGAGTCGGCTGCCATAGGGCAGTGATTTATGCAGGTATTTTCAGCTGGAATGAGAAATATTTTAAGATCTTGATCTAATTCAGCAAAAATACATCAAAAAGGGCTATATTTTTATAAAAGTCTTTTACATTATTGAGACAGGTGTAAGCAGATACTATATTCATTGCATATGCAGAAGCAAATAAATGTTATATTTATGGTACAATACTTTAGTAGTTTCAGCCTAAATCTTGTGGTAATTCATAATAAAGATAAATGCAAACTACAATAGTAATATTATTAATGTTTTATTTAAAAGAATATAAAACCACTGATAATTGGGATATTTCATAAAAGATGGATTTTAGAACCTCATACTTTGTCTATTCACACCTCCTTGACCATGTTACCTATATTCCATTGCTATTATACACCATTAATGGGGAAGGTTTCCCTGAAAGTAGTTTGGTTATAGATGTTTTGTATCTAATATTAAACATATTAATATTGTAGTTTGATTACCTCAATACATTCATCTTTAACTTATGATATAGATGTAACAATGATATAGAAATCTAATAGTCAAGTGTGATGAAGAGTTGTCAAAAATTAAGAAAGTGCTCTAACAATGCAAGAGCCAATGAGGATGTTGTATGCACTTAGATATTTAGCAAGCGTGGATAAGGTAGAAGTGCAAAGAAAGCTTGTTGATATTGAAATTTTGAATTTGTGGTATTTGGACATTTTATTGCACCTCTGAAAAAATAAAATCACTATCAGTTGAAAATCTGTCTTATATTTGGGGATTATCTGATGTAGTGAATCTCTGGAATAGTGCCCCAAAAATGTTAGCCCCTACAAGTTCACTACAACTAGAGTTGACTATATTTGCCAATTTTGTTTTGTATTATTGGTATTAGCATGACACACAAATCAATTTCTCATCAAAGTTCCATTTTTCAAATAGTCTTCTGTATTATTTTTAGATTTCAAATGCAAACAAAACAACTGTGTATATTATTAGGTCCATAAAATTAAAATTGAAGAACCGTAAATAGACTATTGCATATGGATTTAACACTTATTTGAATTCATTCTTATAATTATTTGAATTCATTCATCTCTAAGTCTTCCATATTTTTTCACCTCACCCCGATGGGTTGTGCTGTCCTTAACTTTTCTGGAAGTGGGTTAGTTAAAAAAATTAGGGTGAGGTACCATGCCCCACTAGGTAACACACCCTTGGATCCATCAAAAATCAATAAAACTACAATTCTGACTTATAACATTTTGAAACCATGAATTGAGAATGAAACAGATGGAGTATATACAGAATGTCCAGGGAGGAAATGTTGAAAATTCAAAAATAAGCTCATAAGACAATTTTAAGCACATTTTGTCTAATAAACTACTTGGATATTTTGAATGGCTGAGCCACAATAAGCACTTAAAAGTTGGTTTGAAAAAATGCTTTCTAGGCAATAATTTGCATTGAAGAAACATAGAAACACTCCAGAAACATGTTGTGAGGTTGGCACAGGTTAACATTCATTATTAAAGTTGGCTGACCTGTGTGAATGTAAGATAGAGGGAAGTTGGAATCTGGTTGGAATTGTATGCTTTGTATGGTAAGACATGCTGACCTGTGCTGTGAAATAAATGTGTTTGTTAATATAAAAGACAAAGCGTTTCATTTCATTAAGACCTCACACATGTAATTTGCTTAACATTTACAAAAAAAAGTTAATATATTTGTTCAGAAAGAAAAATTAACTGAGAATTATAAAAGCAGTTGAATTGTGTAAACAAATATATTCATTTCTTTTGTAAATAATAAACAATTTACGTTTCTGGAGTGTTTCTATGCTTCTGCAATGTAAATATTTGCCTAGAATTCATTTTTTTCCAAACCAACTTTTGAGTGCTTATTGCAGCTCAGCCATTCAGAATATCCAAGTAATGTATTCGACAAAATATGCTTAAAATTGTCTTAGAGCTTATTTTTGAAGTTTCTTCATTTCCTCCCCAAATACCCTGTATAGATAGAAATAAATATGAAAGAATTCTTTAGTTTTTTCTTTAGATTACTTGATCAATTTGAAGTTGGTACATGATAACCTGAAAACTGAAATACTGCATTGAAATTCATTGAAAAACAAAATCCATTTTTTCTTTTTCAATGAATTATATTTACTCAGGTTGAAGAAAGTTTTTTTCATAGGTGCCCAAGGGATCCAAATATTTTCCCTGCATTACAAGTGGAAGGAGGAACACGCAACTTACTGGGGCCATTCAAGGCATTCCGATTTCCATCTACCCCAACAGTAAATTTTGTGGCAACAGTTCAGTTTTGCCAAGATATCTGTGAACCAGTAAGTTGAAAGAATAAAAAACTGAATGATCTTATTGACCTCAAACCTCATAATATGAAAATAATGTGCTTCCCAACAGATTCGCTGCAGTACAGGGGTTCATTCATTTGGAAGAAAAAGGCGACAAGTCAGCAGCATTATTGAAGATACAGAAAATCTAAAACTGAATGAGAATCGAACTGCATCCATTGCTGATGTTGAATCAGATGACATAGGTTTATCTAGATTGCAAATAACAAATAATACATCATCAACCACCATTGAAAATACAGAAACAACAACAGGTAATTAGCATTTACAATTGAATAATACAATTTTCCTTGTTTATTTTCTTTATAAGGTTTGAAATTGAGCACACAATTCCTTTGATAGTTTCAGAAACATCATCTAAAAGCTCAGAATATTTGACAAATGGTCCAGAACCTCCAGCACAGAGTTCGGATTCTCCATTAAGAAATTCAGAACCCACATTAAGGAATCCACAACCTGCATTAAGGAATCCAGAACCTGCATTAAGGAATCCAGAACCTCCATTACAGAATCCAGAACCTCCATTACGGAAAACAGAAACTACAACAAAGAACATAGAATCATCTCTTTTAGAAAATTCAAATGAAACTAATAGTGCTTCAAAGCTGCAGGATCCAGAGCTTCCAAACGAATTGCCTCTTCAATTGAGGGTATAACATTTTATTATTCAATTGTCTTTAAACAAAATTTAATTTTTGCTCACTACAAATAATATTAATAAACATCCAAATCCAATATAGTTTACTGAACACAATTGGTTTACAATTGCTAATAAGAATTTTTCTCAAAAAAGAATACAACTCCATTATAACAGGGTTTATAACTATTGTTTTGTCTTTGCCATTTGACTAATCATATTTGTAGATTCCCAATGAATTCCAAAGGGGAATATTTTTCAGAGAACTTCTTTCTTAACAGATTCAATCACTGGCAACAAGATTGTGAAAAATATTCTTCTTCACAATTACATTAGATTACGTTATTTTTACAAAACAAAATTAAATTCAAGTCTTTCCTGATGTATTGTAATACACTGAATTATGGGTAGATTATTATGCATTTTATAAATTCTATAGCTCCACTATTATTTGCAGTTGGTGGTTGGTGAGGATTCTATACCAAAACCTTCTCCTGAAAATAAGAAAAGAAATGACAGAAAATATGGACCAATAACTGTAGACAATGTTCGAAGTGAATCTAGTGATTTAAATTCCAATGATAAAAGTAAGTCTGTTATTATATCACAATCTTATACAAACTATAAATGTTAAAAATATTGTATTATTTTCTTAACTATGCAAATATTTTGTTCTTTTCAGCTGTCTTTTATGCAAAGAGTGATTATGTCTGTACACCAACTTCAACTGTCATAGCTTCAGTGTTAACTCTTTTTACTATTCAATATTGGTTTCATAATAATATTTGCACTTTTCTATCGAGTGCGCAAGAAGCAATGGGAAAAACTTGCATCTGTGGAAACAAAATTCAATCAAGTTCCAGTCCCAGAAGTGCTATTTCGAAGTGTATATGGACGACTGCCTCCAAATCCTACCCTCACAACTTTGAGTCATCAACTCAGCTCATGAACATTTGCAATGATTTTTCTGTTCTTTTCCTATTTATAGTGTGTTTCTACTATTTTGCAGCTGACATGAATGTCAGTGTTCAAGTTTGTAAAATAAATTAGTATATTACACCACACAGCAGAAATGATGGTACTACGCCAACTCCACCTAAGAACCCAGTTGAAATACATTTATTTCTTGTGTGATACAATTAATATGATGTTGCCATTTCTAGAGTATTTTATGCACAAAGGTGCTCTAGTCAAAATGAATGAATGTCATTATCATGCAATAAATTACAAATACTTTCACATCTTTGAAAAGGGATGTATTGAAAGATTCATAGAATTTGATCCTGAACATAGATCCTTCACAGAATTTCTCTAGATAATTGCTGATAAATTAATAACTTCTTTCTACTTCAAATAAATTATTTTCAAAAGTACAAGTTTTTGTTCATTGTTTAGACTACTACATAAATAGGATATAATAACAAAGTAATATTTCATGAAAAAATTAATACATGAAATTGAAAGAAATATTTCAATCATTCATACTGGAAATGAGGTATAAGTTAATATTTGGTCAGGTGTTTAATTTAAAATATTATTTCCCATTCTCTGCCTGTGTTGATAATAATTTATTTTAAATATTATGAATGTTTGTTTTTCATTTCTTTTTACATTACTTGAATACTGATCCTTTGATGTTTAGGATAAATATATAAATAAATGCTCAATTTGATAAGTATAATAAATAAAATTATGAACATAACACGAATAACATAGAAATAAAAGAAAGAAAGTAAATAAATACAAGATTTATAAAGAACATATTGCTTCATTGACAATGTCTTATACCTCTTCAATTTTACAATGGATATAAAGGGAGCATTATGGAAGAAGACATGAAAGATCAAGAAAGTAACACTAACTTGTTTTTAAATACAGGTCTGATTTAATAATTGTATATTTTTAATGTTGCATGTTATTAGACTTTTTAATGCTACACATTGGTAGTAACAATTTTAATGAAAATCAAGAAAACAGGTTCAAAATTAATATATTCTTTCTTAATGAATTGCATTCTTATGCTCAAAAGAAATGTAATGTTTGTACACTAGTTTAAGAGACAATTTAATATGTAAGCACAAAATCGAACATAGCATTTCATTGGAGTATAAACGTCTAAATTCTTTTTCACATTTCTTATGAAAATCTTTTCATTACTATGTCCCATAATTTGGTAAATTCCATCATCTTCTGCTTATGGGTGTAATTAATGGAGTAGCCAAAGTTGTTTTTAATGACTGGATAAAAATGAGCTTAATTAGAGAGAAAATAAAATCAACTGGTATGGTGAGAGAAAAGTCGATTATACTTTGAATGCTTCAAAGTTTGTAAATTCCACAGATAATTCTAGATTTAAAGTTTTTGGTTTTAATTCTAACATTATGGTAATTCTCTTGAGTTTATTTTTGCTCATAATTTAAACAGAGAACTACTTTGAAAAATTTACTACTAAAGTAAAATAGTAAAAATGTAGCCTATTTTCTATTATTAATTTAGAAAATTGCATATGATCTCTCCATGCCATGTTTTACTGTTTCTTTCTGATCATTGTAAGTGATACTTTATTTTGCAAATTATTGACAACAGTGAGTCATCTATGAGAGAAACGGAACATTTTTATGCATAGCCTTTATAAGGCTATCTCTCCACATCAATTTTAAACAATTGCTAGCACTCTTTTGTATGGATGTCTCTTAAGCATTTTTTATTGAATAAATAAATGAATATACCAAATAGGTTGCTCTTGATTTTAATTGAATGTATATCTCAAAGCTGTCAGACATATTTATCCTTTGTGTTGCTCCCTGGCTGAGGATACATGGAATCTGAATTGTTAAGAGTATTTTATTTTTCAAGGCATTTAGTTAGTTGTTGTTGTTTTGTTTTTGGTATGCCTTAAATATATTTCTAGGATACAGTGGATTTGCTACCCAAAAATCCACCCATCTTGGATGGGACCAAACCCATGACCTGAGAGGTTAATGGCCAATAGGCTAACGTTCATCCACCTATGTGTCCTATATCTTGTTCCAATAATTAAAAAATGCAAATAATGATTTTTATTGAATTGTTTCTCAATGGCATGTCATAGGAAATGTTTCTTTTGCATTATAAGAAAGTTCAGCTGTTTATGTAAACAAAATAGCTTCAGTCCAGCACATGTATCAAGGACAATGAATGAACACTAGATTCCTACAGATGACAATTTTTAAATAATTTTGATGATAACGATGAGGGCTTAGGGCCTTTCTCACAATAATAATCGTTAAATAAGAAAACAAAAACACAAACTTTACCATCACTATAACTACACAATAAACTCAACACACAGGCCTGCTGAACTGGTGTTTGGCAGGCATGAGTGCTCGAGAGTTGGGAATATCTTGGAGAGAAGGATGCAATGAAGAGGCAGTAGGCAGGGCTCTCAGTGACCTTAACATTTTGGTGCATGCCTTGTGCTCTGTGGGCTGATGACAAGTTCCCAGTTAGACAAACTTGGAATTGGGAAAAACAAACAGTATTTTAGTCACTTATTCAACTTTGAATATTAATTTACCTTTAAACAAAAACATTCAACTTTCAATAATTATTCAAGGATTGTTCATTTTAAGAAATGGGTCTTTCCAGGCAAAAAAATTAAACGTGAAATACAACAAACCAAACAATGATTTTCATCCAAAATAAATGTTAAATTGGTTCTCACCACATTACACTAGGAAGTACATTTTTAATTATATTTTCAACCTGTAATGCTTACTTTTGAAATAAAAATCTTTCATAACATTTTTTGATAAATTTTGATTCTAAATTAAAATTGAAAAATATTTTCCAAAACCAAGTATTTTCAAATTTTCTGGAAGTACTTATCAAGTTTTTGCTTGTAGCTTTTAGTTTCATGTCAGTCAGCAACTATGTAATTTCACACTGAAATTGTAATTTGACTTTTACGAACAAAACAGCAAGTGGATTGGAAGAAGTTCAATGTCACAATCCACAGTCTTAAAATCACTCATTATAATGTTTTATTGTTTGCATGTTTGTTCACATGGCGCTCTCAATACTTACGAGAGCTGGAAAGCCCTTGAAGTGTCGTGCCCTCTGGAGACAATTGCTTCAAGTGTTCAACCACCATGTGGTCACTGCCACAATTCGAAACTCCAGCTACAGAATGGTGCACACCCTCATCCCAACACAATGCAGCTTGACAAATGGATGGACGGACAGACAGACTCAAAGATGATTTGCAAAAAAAAAAAAAACGAAAGATAGCTGAAAACAGAACTAATACCATATTTTTTACTGTCCCTTTCATGCTTGAGGAGAGAATTTCAAGAAAAAAATTTGGAGCGATTTCTGAGAAAAAGAAATGCCTAAATTTCGTGCAAAATAAACAAAAACTACTCATATCTTCGAAACGTTGAACATTAATTTATTTAAAAATCTGTCCCTAAAGAACAGATTTCATTAAGGAAAAAAATCTTTATCTTCAATATTATAGTTGTAGGAAAACACCCCCCAAATTTCAACTAACATGAGATCTACATTCTTGTAAGCATCCTATATGCTATCCAAGGTAAAATTTAATCAACAAATTTGGTGTTGTTTTTGAGGGGGGAAAATGTTTAAACAATTTTTTTAAAGGTTTAAAAAAGTAAAGATAGATTAATGAAATCTGTTCCTTAAAGATAGATTTTGAAATAAGATCAATTTCAAGTACAATTTTTCGAAAATTTGAGTACTTTTAGCATAATTTTGCATGAAATATAGGCAATTTTTAATTGTGTTTTTAACAATATTTTCTCAAAAGGCACCAAATTTATTGATTAAATTTTGACTTCAGATAGCATATAGAACGCTTAAGAGAATGGTGCAGGTCTTGTGTTTGCTAAAATCTCTGATTTTTTGAAAATTGAAAAAAAAAAATTGTTTGGCACCTTCCTACAACTACAAATGTGAAGATAATATTTTTCTCAATGGCTCATGTGACAATGGCATTCCGCCCAGCGAGATGGCAACTGTACTTCTGTGAATTACTTCTCATTGTTGGGACATGATTTAGCTGTATGAAACGTAGTTATAATTGTTGCTGACCTGGATGGCCGAGATGGCTAGAGCATGTGCCTACTCAGCGCCTCTGAAGGATCCCAGGTTTGAGTCCCACAATGGGCATTTTTGTCCCTTGTCTTTCATGCACATTTTATTGCGGAAGGCCTTGTAAGCCTCCACCTAATGTTCTACAATTTGTAATGAGTTTTTAAAAAAATTGTGACTGATATATGTAGATTTGAAGAGAAATTGCAATATAAATAGTATTACATAACCATTACTAGGGTGAGAAAGTATATGCTGTTTTAGTTGCACTAGTTAATCTCATTATGGAGTTTCTGCTTGAGAAAATTGGAAAAGGAGTCAGGATACAGGATATCTGCCATTGGAAAGGAGTGGGTCTGTGTTAGCATTTGCTGATGATCTGGTGCTGTTAGCAAAAGATGCCCCAGGAGCTCAAGAACCAGTCGATATTGTGGTGGATTATCTCGGGGCCCTCAGAATGGTATTGCCCATGATATAGCTTAGTGTTCTTCATTTCAAATTACAACTTTTGAATGATTCTCTTTCATTAAGGACCCCTATCTGGAAAGAATGAATCAATCATATCTCTCAGGCAGAAAATAAATGATATTACCTTACCAAAAGACATCAAAATAAGAAACCATCACTCTGAACTAAGAGATGTGACCTACGGAGTCCTGCAAGGCTCAATTCTATTTCTTATATTTGTAAACAACCTGCCACCAATAATGGAAAACAACAAAACAGTTCTTTTGCTGATGACACTAATTTAATATTCAAAGAAAGAACCACCACAGCTCTACACGATAAAGCCAACTCAGCCATTGACAAACTAGTTCAATTATTATACTATTATAAATAATAATTTACTGTATATCATAATCTATCTGTAACAAGTAGTCATCATATAATTCCAAGGCAAATGTCCTTATCTCGATCAGGTTATTGTCCATTTTCCCCGGTCCTTTGAGCAAATGCTGAGATGACTGCTTGTTTTGCTTCTAAACAGTAAACGTAACTTATTTTTCTGTACTCAAACTTTGTGCAATTAAACTCCCTCCACATACATCATAATTGACCTGTCATACATGATTGAGATTGTATAAGTGAATCAATAAATATAATTATTAATTTAGATAAATCTGATATTCTGTCACTCTCAAAACTTTACAAATATGATGATAATGGAATATCTTTGAGATAAAAGACAAGACTTCATTAACAAATTCCTGAAGCAAATTAATGCTTGTTTTTTCACACAAAGTTAAATGTTCATAATCTCATTTCATTTCATTGTGAGATCAAAAATAAAATCAGAATAATTTGACAGCTATTCTCACTTCAGTAAACATATATTTAACTGAATGTACTAAGTCAAGTTTTTTCCTGAATATCTCATTCGAAAACTACATCATATATTCTTAGACTTCATATTCACAGATTAGACTATTGATTGTAATCTGTTTTTTACATTGCCTTTTTATGTCAAGAAACTCGAATGCTGGTGCTATGATAAGCTGCAAAGGCAATAAACACCTGCAGATCTACAATACCTAATTATATTTGCTGACTTATTCTTGGCATCCACTGCAGATTTGCTGGCCAATTCAGATTTTTGAATGGGCCAATAAAGAGAGAACCACACATGAATGTCATTGCAAGTGAAATGCGATGTGAAAATGAATTAAAATTGTTGCAGAGACTTTGTTACTCAGATGCACTGATAGATGAGGATGCTAGTGCAAATCTGCATTTTGCAAGAGATCAAAATGAAAAATTTTAACTTAGATTCATTCTATACCCAATAATAAAAAAACCACACACACCACAACAACCATCCAGCCAAACAAACAAAAATCTTTGAAACAGAAACTTTGCTCTCTCTCCTGAGCTACCTGCAGAATGTGGGAAATGTACAAGTTTGCAGTTCACAACTCAAACATGCACATATTTACCAATGAGAATTTCAAGTTAACGATTGTTAAATTAGCAGAATGAAACAGCAAAGCATGACAAGAAAATCTAGCAACACAGAACAGAATGCTCTTAAGTGGCATCATATGAAAGACTAAGAACAAATTCACCACCTAAAACTTTCAGGGAGGCATAAAAAGTCAGAGGACCAGCAACAAAAAAAAAAAATTAATGTAAAGATGAAAATGTAGACCAAAATGATGGCTATGATCATGACAAATGTAAGGAACGAGAAACTAGTGAAGCTCTGCGAAAAACATTGAACGGTCTCATCAGAGAATTTGACTCATCATCATCTATTCAATAAGACAATTTGTTACTTTATTCTGACTGAACAGTAAGAATTAGAAATTCTCAAGAGACCCCTTCCAAATTAGGGGCTTCATGTTATATTTGGGTAAATACAGTATACAAAACAGAAGCGATGATGAGAGTTTTGCACGTTGAGTGACAAAAAATTTGCCTTGGTTTCAAAATGAGCCATAGAGTCATATTCCAATTTAAGGTTATATTTTACATCCCTCCTTTTGTACATGTAAGAAAAAGAGCAATTCTTGTTAAGGGGGTCTTTGGAATGTATGGAAAAAAAAACAAGTTTTTGTACCGACAATTTATTTCTTTTGAGACATGTATAGCTGCAATTTTTTTCCACTTTAAAAACATTTACAATATATGCACAGAGAACACAATGAATTTATCACAGTAATTAATTTTTACATTTTATTTTTTTGCTTGACGTTTCCTTTCAGCAGCTAACTGAGCAACTTTCTGTTTTAATTTCTGACTGGCAACATTTTTATCTTTTTCTGCTGTTTTTGGGGCCTGACTAAGTCGAAAATTACGTCTTGCTGATCTTTTAGCAGCATCACCACATCCGTGGACTTCTGGTAACATGTGGGCGAGGCAAAATACTTCATTGCAATGTTGACAAAGTTGGGGGAACAATTTTACACTTGCTTTACAGCCTTTCATAAAACAGGTTGAATTTCTTCTCTTAGATTCCTCAATGGCCTTCAGATCTTCATCTGATTCATCAGATCCATCTAGTTTCTTGGCTTTGGGACTTTTTTTCTTCGGAAGCTTTGTTTGTTTCTTTCTGGATGAAGCTCTCTTCTCTTTTTTGACATCAGGTGTTTCTGACTCAGATGGTGACCGTGCATTTTCAGTATTATCAGGGTCACTAAACTCCACAGGCAAGCATGATCCAGCTGATTCTTCAGGTTGATTTGTGTCTTTCTTCTCAACCTTATGATCTTTTTTGGCACTACTGATTTTTAAATCTGAAACAAGTATTATTTAAAATGCAATAAATATAATATGTATGGAATATAATATAAAATTCCGAACTTTAATGCATTTTGCTAAATACTATTTACTTACCTTTTGCTTGAAGTTTTCCCACACTACTATCAAGAAGACTGCAAGTGGAACTTTGTTTTCTAGTAAGTGGCACAGACTCCTTACTTTTACCTCCACTTCCTTTATCCCTCTTTGGCAATTTAGATTTGGATTTCTTCTTCTTGGGTACATCCTCATGTTGTGACAAGAAACTAGGCAAATTGAGCACATCTATGTCTGAAAACAGGACACATTTTTAGAAATATGAACTGAAAATTTTCCAAAATACTCTTAAAACAGAAAAGTAAGTTAAATGAATTATTCTAAAACTATTTGAAAGAAACACAAAAAAGAGAAATTGGAAGATCAAATAAGACATTGTTGAAGTATAGAAAGATAAAGCTTTACGATTAATCCTTGAATTGGACAAGAAAAAAGGAAGCATGAACATTAAGTTCTAACATATTCCAGAAGTTGTAAGTTTTTTTAAGAAGTTTTCATTGCCTCAAAATACTAAATTAGCTTATCAAAGTTCAGGTCTATAAAAATAAAAATCCTTCTTCTTTTATATTCAATTAATATTAATTTATTTAATAGTTCAAACAGATGTCCATATCAACACAATTAATTTTAAATAGCTGTATGTCTATATGCCATACAATGCATAATATCAAACTGGTTGTAAATTATGCTCTTCAGTGTTATGATTTTTGCACAAACATGCAGAAATCTTGAGCCAAATTACTTTCCTATTTCACAATATCTGTTCACTTTATCCTTAAACATTAAGCTACAGCACTTCAGAAATTTCTGTCCAACCCATTTCCATATTGACACAATTTTAATCATATCATTTAATAATGATAATGCGTTATTAATAGGAATGAAGATTTTTGAGTTAAAAGTCAAACACTGCAAGTATTTATAACCTAAAAACAAACAGACCAAAAATGCAACCTAAAATCTCATTTTTCTGGCACATTTTATTGTTTCCAATAACAAAATGAGAAAAGAATGTTAAAAATTGTATGCATTACAATGCTGTGTAATCTAAAATTTTCAAACAAAATAAAAAATTAACAATCTACCAAATTTTTCACAACAACAAAAACAACAACAATAATAAACGACCAGCCCCCATGGCGCAGAGTTGCGGCTGTTGTTGTCTGCGCTGACGAGGCCACAGGTTTGAGTCCTGCATAGGCATGGTCGTATTTGAGATTGTCCCTTCATCCCTCATCATCCTATCACCCCATAATTCATAATTCAAGGTGTAACAACCTTGTCTTACCAAGTGATACAGCGAGAAAAGCTGATCCCCATAATGAGAGACATTAATCTCTAAGGGATAAACATGACTAGTCCTTGGAAAATAGCGTGTGGTGTGGCCATGACTGATACACATATAATAATAATAATAATAATAATAATAATAATAATAATAATAATAATAATAATAATAATAATAATAATAATAACTCCACCTAGGGAGTACATGACCTTGCAGTTGGTGGTGGAGCTTGAGTACCCCCATGAGCCTGAGAGCTATGTCAGTGGTAGCCTAGCTACTGGTAGGGCCTCCCTTGCTGAATAGGTTGAAGGTGAGGGGTCCGACGAAGAAGTACTCCATTTTGAGGAGAGTGGGAAGTAAGTAGAGAGGGAAGGGTCATGAACCTTTGGACTTCCTGTTATCGGCCCATAGAGGGTACAGGAGAGAAACTGGGTTGGCACACCAGGCCACTGATTAGAGTGGAGGCCCGAACCTTGCATTAGCCAGCGAAGGAGGCTGCCTTCAGCAGTCAGTGAAAATCCCGTAGGGTTTAGTAATGCCGACTGGCGATTGGAGGGACCCCTTGCTGGGCCCTGCGGGGGGATGCCCCGAGGCCACTATGGGTCGCAGTAACGGATCGCAGGAAACAATCCAAATGTTAAGTGTGATCTGCGAACTCGAACTTGCTACCTGCGAATTTTCACTTGAAACCAATGAGCAAAATGAACAGAACAAGCAATGTAATGAATCTTAACGTGCCTTGTTCTACCAATGTCCCATACCTGCTCAGGAACCGAGCTAATGTCACCTTGTCGACATCTGGCCATCCCACGGATGTTAGTCCCAGGGACCCAGAGCCGGCAGTAGCTCGAAGCCATCGTCAGATATGGACCCGGGATGAATTAAAGGAGGTGATGTGGTGCTTTTACTATGCAAAAGCGAAAAATGGGGGCTCAGAAATAGAAGTTTTTAAGATATGGAGAGAGCGGAACCCAGATTTGAGACCTACCCTAGACTCAAAGAAGCTTGCCAGTCAATGACGATACATACTCAGCAGTGCAAAATTCACAGCAGAACAACTTGCTGACATTGAGAGAAATGCGGAGTATGTACTTCGCTCGAACAACCCACATGACGAACATGTAGAACTTGAAAATGATGATCCCGTGGAGGGTTCATCTCCTTCCAGTGAAACACACGTCAGTGGTGAAAATTCATCTGGCAATGAATTACACGATAAGGACATAATGCGAAATCTCCTACGGCGCGAGATAGAGAGAGTTAGTCAACTTCTGTTTGAATCTCGCGAACCGTTGAGGAGAATATACGAAACTGCCAAAGCTAAAAGAGTGATAAAAACAGTGAATTCTGTCTTAAATGAGGTGGTGGAAACCCCAGGCAGAGATCTAGATATTTCTGAAATCAATCACATCATATTATGCAACTGGATATCTAGTATCTCAGATAATTTTGTGGCCAGCCAAGAACACCGACGGCCGACAGCAAAACAGAGTAAACAGCTCTGTACCCCCATGGATGAACAGAATTAGGAAACGGATAGCCAACACCCGGCGCGAAATATCATTCTTAGCTGAGGCATCTTCGAAATCAATGCACACCTCTAAAGTTCAACGAAAAATATTCAATGTTGAACAAAAATACCAAATTGAAAATTACACCAGCAGGCTAATGGTAGTTGAAAAGCTAAAAGAGAAAATTCAAGCATGGGCTCAAAGAATTAGACGTTACAAACGTAGAATAGATTTCCGTGTACAGAACCGGTTGTTTGAAACAGACGCGAAGAGATTCTATCGCAATCTAACTCAAAAAACCGAATGGCAAAGCTGTCACTCCTTCAAAAGAAGACGTCGAAGCATTTTGGGCAGGAATCTGGGAGGAGAGCAGATCCTACAACAAAGACGCATCTTGGCTTCAATCTGAAGTTGATGCTGCCGATGAACTTGTAGAAACAGTGGAAGATGTTCACCAATTCTCGGAAGAGGACCTCTTCCAAGCAATTAAGAACATGGGAAACTGGAAGTCCCCCGGGATTGATAAGATCCAGATTTATTGGATTAAGAAATTAACAGCAATACATTCTCATCTAGCAAAGGCTGTTAATAAAATTTTAGAAAATCCAAAGGAAATCCCGGAATGGCTCACACGCGGCATCACGTATTTGCTACCCAAAGCGGGAGACAGCTCTTTGGCGAAGAACTACAGGCCAATTACTTGTCTGCCAGTACTGTACAAAGTTATAACTTCAGCCATAGCTGACAAAATGTACAGACATCTAGATAAGAATCATCTAATGCCAGCTGAACAAAAAGGATGTCGTAAAGGCTCTTATGGCTGTAAGGAAATCTTGCTCCTGAATAAAGTCATCTTGAATGATGTAAAGAAATGCAAACGTAATTTGAGCATGGCTTGGATTGACTACCAGAAGGCCTTTGATAGTGTACCACACGATTGGATTTTGAAGACCCTGGAGATCTATCGATTTCATCCTAGACTTATTGAATTTTGCAATGCTAGTATGAAGTCGTGGAGTACCATGTTACTAATACACAGCGGAAAGGAAGCAGTAGAATCCAGAAGTATTCAGATTAACAGGGGTATTTTTCAAGGAGATTCACTATCCCCTCTGCTGTTTTGCATTAGTTTGATCCCACTATCGAGACAGTTGTCGCAAGCTGACTTTGGTTTTAAGCTCCATGGTGATTAAAGGCCAGTATCACATTTGTTTTACATGGATGATCTTAAAGTGTTTCCAAGAAATGAAGCGATTCTCTCCCAAATGCTGTCAGTCATCAATGATTTTAACAATCACATCTGTATGAAGTTTGGTCTTGACAACTGTGCAAAAATCAACTTAAAAAGAGGCAAAGTGACAACGCCAGAGAACACTGAAGTTGATACGCACACTGTGATTCAAGATCTTGAGCCAGGTAAAACTTACAAATATCTCAGCATTGAAGAACGTGAGACCATCTCGAACGACACAATGAAAGAGAGAATTCGCAGGGAGTATTACAGAAGAGTGAGACTGGTCCTGCTGCCTGCTCTGAACTCCAGGAATAAAATATTAGCAATAGGTAGTTTGGTGGTGCCTGTAGCCGAATAGAGTTTCAGACTAGTGGACTGGACTGAGCACAGAAAACTGCTTACAATGCATCATGTTGCCCACCCTCGAGCTGATGTACATAGATTCTATGTGTCATGTAAGGAAGGAGGAAGAGGCCTCACACAAATTGAGGCCTCCTGGCACAATGCAATAACTGGGATGGGAAAGTATGTAGTCAGCCATCAAGATGACCCACTAATGAGGCAGGTCATGAAATCTGACCGAAGAATAGGAAACAGAAGCATTGTAAGTGTAGCAAGAAGCATTGTGAACAAGACTACGCAAGACAGGCACAATAACAGAGACACTGAACTTTTAATGCTACTTAACATGAAATGTGAAACACAAAAAATGTTAAAGAAATTGTGGAGAGATAAACCACTCCACGGACAATATTTGAAACGAATGGACAGGGTACAGATCAATAAAGATCAATCATTTATGTGGCTCAAAAGGGGAAGAATGAAGCACGAATCAGAAGTACTTATAATAGCTGCCCAAGATCAGGCATTGAGAACACGACATTATGATAAAGCGGTTCTCAAAATTTCCTAAGATGATAAATGCCACATTTGCAAGGAACCTGTAGAAACCATTGATCATGTTGTCTCAGCTTGTCCAATCCTAGCAAAGACCGAATACTTGAAAAGACATGACAGGGTGTGTAATTACCTCCACTGGCAGATCTGTACCACCCTCGAAGTTCCAAACACATGCCCCAAGTGGTACAAACACTCATCAAAGCTGGTGATGTCTGTTGGATTGTGTACAACATTGTATGACAAACAAATCCAAACTGATCGCACGATAGCACCAAAGAAACCGGATATAGTTATCCGGGATTTGGAGAAAAAATCGTGTCTACTTGATGATGTTGCTGTACCTTGCGATCAAAACATTGTTACCAAGGAGGCAGAGAAACGTCTTAAATACAAGAGTTTGGAAATTGAGATCAGTGTGGGGCGTAAAAGCACAGGTCGAGCCAATAGCCATTCGTAGCTCTGGGATTTGTTCCGTAAAATTTGTGTAAGAACTTGTATAAACTCCCAGGTAATTCAAAAGACTGGGAAGTGCAAGAAATTGCTTTATTTGGAAAACTGCATTCATCACACCCTGCCATGAAAGAAAATGTTGCCTGATAGAAAGAGGTCAGACAACAACAGCATGAGCTATAAACACTTACATTTTTCACCTTCTTTGAATATTTCTCTGCTGTTTTATCACTCCTCTTTGATATTGAAAGCATTATTTCTGGAGGCATGCCAAAGGTAAACTTTACAAACTTCCTGAACATTTTATATGATTAATAGTTTCTTCAATTACAGTTTTCCAAGAAAATTGATCACAAGATTAGCAAGATTGACTGAAGGATTTGTCTAGCAGATATGTGAATATCAATTTTTTCTTCAGGATTACATTGTCTATCATAACTGATAAATCTTTACATATGCTATTTTTCACAGAAGTCAGATGAACTAAGTATTATATGTCATTATTAATGAAGCAATCTGCACCTTCTACACCCGAGTTTTTAAAGCTACCAAATAAATGTACATGAATTTCCGAAAAGTAAAGTTAGTAAACACTACAAAACTGGAAGAAAATACAATGAACGGACATTTACCTAAAAATTAACATTACCTATTAAAATAGCCCCCAAACTGTTAACTACTTCAATGTGCAATAACTACTTCAATGTTCTTAAATACCACTCAATTAGTAACATTTTGTCCATAACATATAGTCACTTTTGCACTAAACAACATTCCGTCCATACATATAGTCACTCAGAAAGAAATATTTCAAACTAATTTTGAACCAAATTACTCAATTCGTGTTGGGATATACAATGCAGTAGAGCAACAATTTAGATGTTAAAATCTAGATTTGATTCTGTTGAAAACAATACTGCATGAAGTGATTAGTGTATGTACATGAGTAATCGTTTATTCAATGCCCTGTATTTTTCATAGGTCTACATTTATTAGATACAAAATAAGACAGTCTGCACATGCAATACTGCACTTACAGCACAGTTTTTTTCTTCTGTAATTAACCACATTAACATTTTACTACATTAATTCATCAGCTTCTGCAACCATCAGAGTTAAATATAAAAAATTTTGGCACGAAGTATTTTTTATGTTGAAGATATTAACCAACTCTTTTATTGGTTGATTTTGGAAATCTGGACAATCTGATATCCGGAACAGATCCATTCCCAATTAATCTAGATTATCAACATTGTACTGTACATGTATTACATTTGCATATGTCACTCTCACCCCACTAAATAATACTCAACCAATGATTGAAATAGTAATTTTTAATTAATACTTTGTACCTCAATCTTTAAACTAAAATAATACTAGTAAAAGAAAAGGAATATTGAATATACATCAATTCGTACTTCCAATCAATCCTTTTTACCTAGTGCTGAGAAAATATCACATACAATAATTAATTTTATTTCATGTTTATCGTTACATAGTCTATACCTGATGAAAACCCAAATCAGGGGTTGAAACATTGTGTTAAAATAAACTAATGGTGGTAAAACAGCATGTACTTTCTTGTGTTTGAAACTCCCAAAGCCTCAAGTTCATTCAGATTGATTGTGGATTATCAACTTTGAAGAAATTTTATTGAATTTTTTAGGCACTAGCATTGACCATGCACTAGCAGTAGTGTTCAAGATCTGTCTATAAAGAAAAGATTTCATTATTTCATTCAGGAAAAAATATCTTCTCTTCAATACTGTAGTTGTAGGAAGAGGCTGAAAAGTATTAAACTTTTGCCATTTTCCAAAAAACCAAAAATTTCAACTAAAAAAGACCTGCATTCTCATTAGCATACTTTATACAATCATATTATATCATATCCTACTATCATAGGACAAACTTCCATTCAAAACTCGGAGCTATTTTTTGAAATATTTTGAAAATGTTGTTGGGACTTCATTTAAAGTACCCCACATAAAAAAAAAATCAGACAAACAGGCAGACACGTACTGTTGTCAAACTGATTTCCAGTATCAAGAGCCCACAAAGCATGCACTTTGACTACACTAAGTGTTAGTAGTTCACTATACAATATATAGAGACGGGATTTATCCACTATTTTGTACCCAGGGAGCAACAATTAGAGTTTTTCCATTGAAAATCCTCCATTTTCTGGCATATAATTATAATATTTATACTTTTATTTCTTACATTCATAAGGGAGAGAGAGAAGAAAAAAAACAATTATCAAAATTGTAGTTTTCGAAAGTTATTTTTCAGCAATTTTCAAAATTACAGAGTGTTTGCTGTAAACAGGACCTGTGCCTTTTGCTCAGCATAATTTCATCTATCTGGGGAAAAAATTAAAAGAAAAAATTTGGAGTCTTTCAATATCATCAATCAATTTTTCAGTATCAAAGACCCATAACACATGGATTCTGACTACACAACATCTTAGAGAAAGTAATATACTACATATAGAAACAAGATTTATCCTTTTTTTTGTTAGCAAATCCCAAGCTTTTCAGTCGGAAAATCCCCAATTTCTGGAGGTCAATTACAATTCTTTCAATTCTCTTCTTACATTGAAAGACAAGGAAGTAAAATTTGGAGCCATTTATTAGAAAATTTTCAAAATGTCTTTGGGTTTTCATGTAAAGTATACAAAAATTTGTTTCAGATTCAATGGGTTGTGACACCAACCAGATCGTTTGGGGAATATCAATTTTAAGGAATATATTTACGTCTGTTTTTTTGTTTATTTAATTGTTCTGGTGTCTCCCCAATCAGATGAGAGCTTGGGGTTGCGCTCCGCAAGTGGAGCGCCTCAACGGGCGGCGGGGCATAAAACCCGAGCACGGGTTTTAAGCATCGGGCCTCCTAGCTACGTTAGTCATCTGCCGCTATCGTTCGTGATGACCAGTGCCCGATCGTGTCGGGCACGTGAGAGACGAACGGACTAGGACGAAACTCCGTCCTCCGGAGACGTAGGCACCGTGGGTGCTTCCCGCAAGCCACCGCCCCCCAAACCTTCGGTGGCCTGGGTAATAGCTTTAACATACGCTGCCACCGGCGGGCACACTGCTCGCCGCACTCTGATAAGAGCACGGTTATCAGCAGCCAGCCGTCTACCTGCGCAGCCGGGCTACTTCCAATCTGGACATCGGGCGGCAAGGACGCCGCCCCCGACAAATTTTCCTTTGTTCGTTATGTACTTTCTGTTGAGTTTATGTATAGTTGTGGCTACATTAAACTAATTGCTAAAACTGAATAGACAATATATATAAATCGGTATCTAGGACCCACAAAACGTGGATTCTGACAACACAATGTATTAGAGAAAGTAATTTACTGCATACAGAAGCATGGATTATTCACTATTCATTAGCAGGGACTCACAAAATAACTTTTTCAGTCGAAAAATCGACGTTTCTAGATGCAGCATTACAATACTCTCTCTATACTAAGTGGTACATGAGAAAGTAGTAATAACATGAAACACAAAAAAGATAAAGCCAAACAATAATTTTAACAAATACAGTCAAACCTGGATAAGTGAAAACTGGATAAGTGAGAAAACTCTATAAGTGAGAGTAATAGCCAGGACCCGTCATTTTAAGCTCCCAAAACCTCTATTAGCGAGAAACAGAAACCTCTGTAAGAGAGAGTCGTTTTTCCCTCATAGACCTCCGTAAGTGAGACTGCTACTTATCTATACCTCTATAAGCGACAGTCGAGCTTTATTTACAAATTTAACATGTGCTATTTTATGACTCATTCTTAACTTTCGTGGAACTTCCTACCATTGTTTTTGTATTCTCGTCAATATTTTTCCTATTCTATTTCGTGGAACTAAATAACTTTATTGTTGTTATTTTATCGCATTCTTTTTCAAATGGACACGTGTCGCCTGTGTACGTCTGTTTGTCATACTACTCAGTCTTATAGTTTTCAACTGGATAGGAAGTTCTGTTCTGATCATGTCAAAAGGAAAATTAAAAGTACTGTCATTAAGTGATAAACTTAAAAATAAGTGAATGCGTTTGAATCCGGAAAATCGCGAATGAAATTTCGAGGAGTTAATTCCAGAATCCACCTATTATAAAATATAAACAAAAGACTCTATAAAGGTCTGAGTGCTCTGAGACATGGAAAGATTAAGAGGACTAGAGTTTTGAATTCCCCCCCATATCGGAAAAGTGCCTTTTGGAATAGGATAAACAAAATCTCCGATAAGAATACCATAGATGGACCTTTGTTGAAAGAAAAATCAAAAAGAGTTTCGCTACAAAACTGGGAATCCAGACCTTTTTGCTAGCCAACGGCTGGTTAGAGGGGTTAAAAGCCGTCATGACATAGCTTCAAAAAAGCAGCTGGAGAGAGAAAGTAAATCTGTGGACAGGTGTGGTGCAACCAGTGGACTGAAGATCTGCCAAATCTTTAGAAGGGGATGAAACAGACCGATATTACAACGCGGATGAAAACTGCTTTGTTTTTAAGTGCCTTCCGGATAAAACATTTAGTTTAAAGGCGGAAAAATTTGCCAGGAGGAAAACAAAGCAAGGAAAAGCCTTACACTTCTCCAGTGTGGAAACATGAGTGGTACGGACAAATCCCACTTCTCATCTCGGGAAATCAAAGCGAACTAGATGTTTTAAAGGGTCAAGACTCTACCGTGATTATGCCAATAATACAAAGGGCTTGGATGACCAAGATATTATTTAAGATTGGTTGAAAAAAGGTTGACAAACAAATGAAGATAAACCCGAAAAAAATTCTGCTTATTCATTGCCACTGTGTGCCAATACGTACTTACCAACACTTGCAAACGTAAAAGTAATGTTTTACCTGCTAACACCACGAGTAAACTCCAACCAATTAGATCAAGCATCATTCACACTTTTAAAACGCTTTAATCGCAGAGAAGTCGTTAAACATATTATTCGAGTTTGGAGAAAACAGAGCCCTGACATTAACGTAATTCTAGCGTATGAAATTGCTAGAAAAGCATGGTACTTAGTCAGTGACGTTACTGTCAAAAACTGCTGCAAGAAAGCTGGGTTTTGGAAAAGTACAGATGAACAAGCCTGCAGAGGAAAATGAGATGAATTGACCTAGCAACGAGGAATGGACTAGCTTGTGTCTCACGAATCCAATATGTTAATGCCGAGCTGCGTGACGATTTTCGTTCAAATTGACGACGACGTACTACCGCTGGAGAACTAACCGACGACGATATCGTTAAGAATTGTGTGAACACCTGTATTGCTGGAATGACAGTGAAGACGAGGCACAGATTCCGGAAACAGAAATAAGATCATTCCAATGAAGCTAGCTTTGAATTGCGTTGGAGACGGTGCATCAGTACTTTGAATACGCGGCGGTTGTTGAGCAAGCAATATTTGACAAAATTTATGAGTTAGAAAAAAAACATTCAAATACAAGAAACAGAAACCCAAACGAAATTGACGGATTTTTTTTTGAGTGCAAATAAGTTCTAAATAAAATAAAATTACATAGTAGTACATGAATTTTTGTTTTGTTTTCGTAAGCATTTAAAAATATATACTTATGTACATACTATATGTTGTGCATGTCATGCACATAATTTTATCATAATAAATATTTACTACATTCGTACTTGCTGTGACTTGTTATTGCTGCGTACCATATAAGAGAGAAACGCTACCCATGTACCTGCATTAGCGAGAAACTCGGGTTAGTGAGAAACCTCTATAAGCGAGAATGATTGATTGATTGATTGAATAGGGTTTAAAGGGCGCTTCGACTGCTGTGGTCATTGGCGCCCATGCCAGAGTATTTGGAGAGAAAAGAATATTCAGTGTTGCATATGTAACTTACTCACTGTTTAAAAGCATGTAAAAAGCTAAAGCTAAAGCTAAAGCATGTAAGCAGCTAAAAAGGAGGCTCGAATTCTGCATCAGTATACATGTAGAAATGGCAGAAGGAAAATAGAAAAGGGCGCGTAAAATTTATCTTAAAACGTAAATTGGCTGTAAAGGGGCCAAAAAACAACATAAAACATTGTTCTTTCAAATAAATTATATATTCTGCTTTCTCTCAAAAAACAAAAAAGTTTTGAGAGCGCAGAATCGTCATCCCCGAGCACCACTTGTAGCGAGTTGCCCAGGTCATGTCTTCGTCGACTGCCAACAAATTTCCTACAGTACAGCAGGACGTGTTCCACGGAAAGAACAGTCTGGCACGAGTCACAGATGGGGGGAGTTTCATTTCGAAGAATGAAACCGTGAGAGAAATGGCAGTGTCCGATACGAAGACGGGTTAAAATAACTTCCTCGCGTCTACAGGACCGTGATGAGGAGCGCCAGGGATACACAGAATTCTTATCGGCACTTAGTTTGAAAGTGCTATTGTGCCACTCTGTTTGCCACGCTCTAAGCACGGAATCGTTTCAAGAAAGCCTGAACATCGGATAATGGCACAGAAGGGATGTCGATACGAGTTTTACGAGTCGCTGATTTCGCCGCCTGGTCGGCCAGTTCGTTCCCTCTGATACCTCACGTGGCCTGGGACCCAACTAAGTACCAGGTCATAGCGGCGGGACAGAAGACGATGAATCAGGCTTGAACGGATAAAGTCAGGTAGTCTGACGAAGGACGGGAGACAGCTTGAAGAGAGCTGAGAGAATCGGAACAGATAACTACTCGCCGCAACGTCGCTGATTCAATGTATTTTAGGGCCTCAAAGATTGCACACATTTCGGCAGTGAAAATACTGCATTTGGAGTGAAGCCGAAATGATTTGGTGGCCCTGATACAGTAAAAAACCACATGCCACCGCGTCGCTGCACGATGAACCATCCGTGTATAAGAATAAATGATCCGGATAGGATTCTCTCATATCCAGAAACTGCTTCTGGTAAACCAGAGGACTAGTAGTTTGTTTGGGTAAATGGGAGAGTCTGAAGTCAATACTGGGAAGGAGGAGTTTCCAAGGGGGGATCCGGTCACTTGTGGGTCTCACAGGGGTGGGAAGTTCTACATTTAATTCCCGGAGAAGATTTCGTAATCTAATACCTGGGGGGATGGGGTAACGAAGTTCGAAGATTGTACGAGGACTCATACTTTGGGTGGATGATTATACGACGACAAGGGTGGTCAACCAGTCCCGACACTTTAGCCCCATAAGAGGCTAATAAAATATCTCGCCTTCGGCTCAGAGATGGTTCTCCAGCTTCGGCCAAGAGGCATTCGATGCGACTCGTGCGGTAGGCGCCTGTACTAATCCTTATACCGGCGTTGTGAATGGTATTTAATGGCCGGAGGGTTGATGGTGACGCTGACCCATATACAATACATCCATAATCCAAAATAGAGCGGATGAGGGTTCTATACAAACGCAAGAGACACACACGGTCAGCTCCCCAAGAGCTGCCTGTAAGGGTGCGGAGGAGGTTCAGAGGTGAGACACATCGGCTCTTCAGTTTACGTATATGATTTCGCCAGTTAGGCTCTTATCGAAAGTAAGCCCAAGGAAAGTTGCAGAGTCCACAAAAGGTAGAAGATGGCTTCCAAGAAAAAGATCGGGGTGGTTATGAAGATGATAAATCCTGCAGAAGTGCATACAGCTAGTTTTTGATGCGGAGAATTTAAAACCTGTCGCATCAGTCCATTCCTGGCAATTTGTTGAGGACAAGTTGTAATTGTCTCTCTATCACTTGAATACTCTTGGAAGAGCAGAAAATGGCAAAGTCGTCAACGAAGAGCGATGCTTTCACCGGCTCTCGGATTATCGACGCTATACTATTGATAGCGATGGCAAACAGAGTGACACTCAGAATTGAGCCCTGAGGGACCCCCGTTTTCTAAATGGTGGCTGGCGGATAACCTGTCACCAAGGCGAACGCGGAAGTATCTTGAGGAAAGAAAGGTACTAAAAAAAAGGGGGAGCCGTGCCCCTAAGACCCCAAGAATGGATGGTGCGAAGAATGCCGTACCTCCAGGTAGTATCATAAGCTTTCTCTATATCAAAGAAAATTGCTACCAGGTGTTGACGTAGCACGAAAGCAGTGGAGATCTGTGTGGTAAGGGTGACAAGGTGGTCCATGGTTGACCTGTTCTTCCTGAAACCACATTGGATGGGGGGAAGTAGGTTTCTCTGCTCCAGGTGCCAGACCAAACGCGTATTCACCATTCGCTCCAGAAGTTTGCATATACAGCTTGTGAGCGAGATTGGACGGTAGGTTGACGGCTTTGTCCTGTCCTTTCCTTCTTTAGGAATAGGAATAATAATCGCTTCGCGCCAGGTTCTAGGGAAGGTATGTTCCATCCAAATCTTGTTGAAGATACGGAGAGAAAGATACGTGCCTCTTCCGGCAGGTGTTTTAACATTTGGTTGTGTATCTGGTCTGGTCCTGGAGCAGAATCTTTCCCACGGGTGAGCGCACAGGAAAATTCATCCATGGAGAAAGGGGCGTTATAATCTTCCTCCAGGCAGGTAGAGAAGTCCAATCTGCATTCTCCATTCTACTCTTAGTTTTCAAGAAGCTAGGGGAGTAGTGTAAGGAACTGGAGGAATTTTCATAATGACAGGCCAATTCCTCAACTACTTTTTCTGGAGAAGTAATAAGATTTCCATTAATAAGAAGTCCTTGGGACAGATGATGGGGAAAATCTTCCTCCGATCTGTCGGATCTTTCGCCATACTACTTTAGGCGGGGTATGGCAAGAAAGAGAAGAGATAAAGGCTCTCCAGGAAGCGGTCTTACTTTCCCGTATTACTAATCTGGCTCTGGCCCGCTTTCTTTTGAAATCGATCAGGTTTGATGCGGTGGGGAACCTATTGAGCCTAGCGAGTGCTTGCTTTCGGTCTCGCACCGCGGTGGCACAGTCAGCATTCCACCAAGGCACAGGGACGCGTCGTGGCCGACACGTAGACTTCGGGATTGCAATGGTGGCTGCGCGAAGAACGGCGTCGGTGAATTGGGCCACCAAGGTATCGATATTATTTGAGAAGTGGTCTGGCATTATAATTTTCTCGCTGAATGTATCCCAGTCGGCTCGATGGAATAACCAGCGAGGGTAGATGACGTCTAAATCAGGGACATTAAAGTGGACCAAAGTGGGAAAATGGTCACTCCCATGTAGATCATCGAGTACGGTCCACTCTACCATGGTAGATAGGGATGGACTGCAGAGTGCCAGATCGATTGACGAGAAGGTGTTTGACGCCATGGAGAAATGAGTGTGATTCCCGCAGTTCAGAAGAATTAAGTTTGCTGGTCAATAATATTTTCGAGGATAGAACCTCTCGGGCAGGTCCTCGTGCCACCCCAGAGGGGATTGTGGGCATTAAAATCCCCCGCAATAAAAAAAGGGGCGGGCAACTGAGAAAAAACATCTTCGAGTTCCTCTTGTGACACGACTTGGCCAGGGGGAATGTATATACTACACACCGTAAAAGAGAACGATGGTAGGTGTACCCGTACGCAAACTGTTTGGAGGTCGGTTCGAACGTTGTGTTCCTCCGAGAACAGGGAGTCGCGGATGAGTACCGCAACGCCGCCGTGAGCACGAAGTCCGTCGTCTTGATCAACCGATAGATGTTAAATCCGCGAAGAGACAGGGGATGATGAGGGAGAAGATGAGTTTCCTGAAGACAGACTATAAATGGTTTGTGGCGAGAAATTATTAATCTTAATTCTTCTGAGTGAGCACGAAGACCATTTAAGTTCCATGAGAGAGCCATTATGTGAAATTATTTCTTTGGTTGCTTTTTTTTCTTTCTCACCTTCTGAATGGTTGTAGGGGAACTCTCGTGGGGTTCCTCATCAACAGCAGAGTCATCCTGACTGCTGCTGGATATGGTCGGGGGGTTTTCCCGACTTTTGGCCACGGGTGACCGAGATCTATAGGGGCTGGAGGATCGTCCGATGTGATTCTCAGAGACAGAAAGAGGTGGACGGGATTGGATGACGTATTTTTCCTGGGAGGCGGTGTCTGTTAAGATCGATTTCAGTAGAAGTCTCAGTGGTCGATTTCTGGTGGTGTTTTTGCACAGGTTTTTTGTACTTTGTGGGAATTATAATTTTCCCACCTTGGATACATGCCGAATCTTCGGGGAAGTCTGTCGGCGACACCTGACAACTAAAGTGCGAAACTACCGCTGGGGTACAGTGAGTTTGACAACTCGCTGTTACCCCCGGGGACTTAGGTTTTGCAGCACTGGAAAAGGATCGAGATAGGTCCACTGGATTCCTGATTTGGAACCTACGCTTCGCCTCAGGGAAGGAAACCTTTTCGGTTACCCTTATTTTTTGGATTTCCCTTTCCCGGAGAAACGTGGGGCACTGGTTGTCGTTGGCTGGGTGATCGCCTTCGCAATTCACACAGTGCGGTGGTTTGTCGCAGGGTTGTGGGTCGTGAACTGACGATCCACACTTCCCGCAAACCGCGTTAACGGACATACATCGCTGTTGGGTATGCCCAAACCTTTGACACTTGAAGCAGCGCAAAGGGTTCGGCACATACTGCCGCACACGGAGGTTGTAGAAAGCGGTAACGATCCTTTCCGGGAGGGATGGTCGGTCAAAAGTAAGGATCAGGGTAGAAGTAGGGATCACTTTCCCCTGCTCCTTCCTTCCGATCCTGTACACCTCAGTCACGCCATGGGTCTTAAAAAAGTTTAGAAGATCTTCCTCCGTTTCAGTAGCAAAGTCCTCGTGGTTGACTACGCCTTTGCTCAGGTTCAAGGTGGGATGAACCGTGACTACTACCTGGAGGCCGGCAATCTGCTTCGTATTTTGAATTTTTACAATCTGCTCGTCGGTACGCGCTTCAAAAAGAATGGTTCCATTCCTTTGTCGCACGACCGCTTGGAGCTTCCCGTAGGCTTCTTCGATAGCTCGCGCCAGACGGACAGCACTCACAGTTTTGAAAGTCTTTCCTTCCTCGGCACATGCCATGAGGAGGAAACGAGGCTTCTTGGGTCGATCTTCTTCTCTAGAAAAGAAACTATTCAAATCAATAGTTCTTTCTGCAAATCTCCTCTTCCTTGCGGAAGAGGGCGGGGGGAAAGGTGAAGTATCCATGTAGATGGAATAGGTTCATCCTCGTGGTCCCCACCCACCACGGAGCCCAACAAGGGGACACCCCATCGGAGTGCCAGGGTTGCCACGAGGATATAGTGGGGGAATAACACAGCGCTGCACCGCCGTGGATTCCCCCGCTCACCCTGGAGTTCAGTACAAGACCTAGTCCGAGCCGATTGATCGGGAGTGGGTTAGCTCCCGACCGCCCGTCTAGAAGAGTCCGGGGCCAAAGCGAGTGTGTTGGAACCTACAGGGAATGTTCCCCAAAATACGTAATCAACGTACTCCTTAGTGCAAGGCGAACAGTAGCACTAGGACTAGATAGGGAAACAAACAGGTCCCTCAACTGCCAGGACACACATTCCCTCCGACACGGGTCGCCATGCACGGCAAACACATGGGTGGGCGTTCAGCATACAGAGAAGGCCAGTGAGGAAGAAAAAGGAGTGGAAAAGAACGTACATGACATGAAATGAGAAGCAAGAAGATGAAAAAATGGAGAAAGGAACACTTGAGAGCCTTCTCTGCATCCCCCCGTCAGGACGTGGACCAACCCACCTCGACGGGGCGAGAATGAGATTGTGCTCCCTTGAACTCTCGCTTATCCAGGTTTGACTGTAGTTGATATCTTTGCAGTTCACCTTTGATAATAAAAAATGTAATTGTTATAACTATATTACATAGATTTTGGAAAGTGAAATAATTTTTTTACTGCATTATTATTTAAGAGTCACAATGAATGTAAATCCTTTGTTTTGTTTACTTTTGTTGCTGACCACTTCATTACTTCCTCATTCATTAATTTTTTTTGCATTTAAATTTTAATAATTTTATAATTTGATGTAAATCCATCATATCATTTGTTTTAATGGTATTATTTTGTTAAATTGCTGGTTGAATATGTACTTGCAAATACAGTAATAAATATTTGTAAATTGCTTCAGGGTAATGAATTAAATTGATGCCTTATTTTACGTGGCGAGACTCAGGCCATGAGGCCCTCTTCACTGCATTTGTGAGTAGAAATGTTTCAAATGATTTTCAATAAAGTTTCCTGAATCCTCAAGACTTTTCTACAACACATTCATCTAATTAAAAAACCCGTGTGGGGGCTCGAGCCGGCGACCTCTTGGTTTCAAGTTCTGAATCCAAAATGCCATTTAACAACGTCGGCCATCCGGGAGGACAAACCTTCACACTCCCATATTACTGAAGACTTTACAAATGTTGCTTGTCCTAACGGAAAAGCTAGTCCACACTAGAGATACTAGAAAACTACAGCAAAAAAAGTCTTTACCACTAGTTTTTTTCTAAATTTAGCAATAGGATTTTAGCACTTTTTCGTTAGCAAGGCTCGACAAAAAAAGGTTTTCTGCCGAAAATTCGCTGTTTTCAAGCGCACAATTACATAACTATCTTCTTACGAAGAACTTCGTAAGACGAGAAAGTAATAATATCGGAACTGTTAGGATATGTACGTTGATCCCATGGGTATTGGTTACATTGTATTTACATTTAATGTTGATATACTCATAATTTTACTTAAATCTGTTCATACAGATGTACACAAGACGATTGATTTGGACGTGACATCCGTTTCAGAAATTGAATAACACTATTTGAAAAAATGTTTACAAGTTGCAAATTGGAAAAACACATACAGACTCATCTTGTATAATTATTTGTATTGATTCTATTTGTGAGTAGAAGTACTTCAAATGATTTTCAATAAAGTTTCTGCAACAACACATTCATCAAATTAAAATTCATGTCTGGGATTCGAACTCGGTTCCTTTCGACCCGAAGCGCTCTACGCGCACACGCCCTTAACCCGCTCGGCCAATCGGGTGAGATACGGGCCGAAAACTTTTAAATTAGTCAAGAGATAACTGTATCAGCTCGAGCGTTAGGAAGCCGATAATTGAGAAAATGTGGAAAGAAATGTACGAGGGTGATTCAAATGAAAACAGTAATTATATTTTGAAATATTATTTACTATACACGCATGGTACAAACTGGGTATCTTTTCGACAGTCTCACCCACACGCAATGCATGTCAGCCAGCGCTTCCGAAGTGCCTGAATTCCTGTAGGGAAAAAAAAAATGTTTCTGGGAGACGGCGCAACCAATCGTGCACTGCGTGGCGTACCCCATAATACGAATGGAACTTCTTACCGCCCTTGCTTCTTTGAGTGGCCCAAACATGTGGAAATCGCTCGGGCAAGATCGGGCGGGTAAGATGGATGTGGGAGGCATTCAATCTCAGGTCAGATCCAGGGTTTCGTCCCCGTGACAATTCGTCCAAGGAAGGCATCACCATTCGTTGAACGCGCCTCAAAATTTCTTCACACGTATCGACACGTCGCTGTTTCAATTCCAAGGTCAGTTGTCGGGGCACCATCTTGCAGACACCTTATGAAATTGGAGCACATCATGCACAATGTGATGTGCTGATTGATAATGTGTATAGCTTTTGCAATGTCGTCTAATGTCACTCGACGGTTATCCATCACGATTGCTTCAACGGCTGCAATGGTCTCTGGAATCACAACGCGATGTGCCTGGCCTGGGCACGGGGCGTTGGCCACGGATGTCACACCGTTGTGAACTTCAGACACCATTCGTACACTTGCTGTGACAAACAAGTGACACCATACTGAACCTTCATTCACCGAAGAATGTCAAGAGGTTTCACACCTTCACTTCGCAAAAAACCGAACCACAGAACGCTGTTCCTCTCTGGTGCATGTTGCCAGTGGGGCAGCAATTTTTACACCGTTCCTGCGCCGGAGTTTATGTTTCTTCTCAATGATCCCACCTAGGAGACATCTGGCACACTATTGCAAACATGCCTATCAATTTACAGGACACTAACGCCACATTTGGAAATTTTATTATACTTTTACGGTTTTCAGTTGACTCACCCTCGTATATTGGGCGACGAAACAAGGCAGCCGTGAAAAGCTTAAGGCATACTCGAAATCCTAGATCAGGCTAAAGAGATTAGAAAACTATCGCGAGAAAGTTCGTGTCATTTTATAGCACCTCTTAGTTAATTTATTTACCATAAGCTGTTACATACGAGGGAAAACTGTAATGAAAAATATTTGTTGCGGGTTTTGAGAAAATATTTTTAGAAATTGAATACATTACAAACATGAATTAAGCGAAATCAGTTCATTTTTTTAAATAAATTTTCATCATCTTTTATGAAAGAGCTTATTTTTTACAACACTCTTGGATTAAAAATCGCTATCTCTTTTGTAGTTATGAAATGTTCAGGTTTTTTGTCATTTTCGAAAACGAAGCAATAGCCAATAATGAGATTAGCAGCACATTTTTTACCGTCCCTTATTACATATGTGGAGAAAATTTAAAGAAAAATTTTGAGCGGTTTTTTGATAAAAAAATAATCGTAAATTTAAAGCACAAATAACGCAAAAATAACTAGGTTTTTTTCTTTTCAAAAAATATTGTAATGACCTTTTTTAAAGAGCTAATTTTACACAAAAGACTTTGTCTGGGTCAAAAATCTCTATCTTCAGTTCTGTAGTTAAAAAAAAAATTAAAATTTAAAAAAACAAACAAACAGAAATACCCAAAAATGGGACTAGCACCATATTTTTTAGTCCCTTATTACATATACGAAGCAAATTTACAGAAAAAAATTGGTGCGTATTTTGAGAAAAAAATTGCCTAGATTTCGCTCAACATTACACGGAAACTACTCATAGTTTTGAAAAGCTGAACACGAACTTATTTAAAGATCCGTCTTTAAGGAATTGAGGAAAAAATTCTTTATCTTCAATATTATGATTGAAGGAAGATTCCCCCAAAAATTGTGCTTTTTCAATTTTCAAAAAATTTGTGATTTCAATGAATATGAGACTACCACCATTTCTCTTAAGCGTTCGTTACACTATCCGAAGACAAAGTTTCATTAAAAAATTTGGTGCCGTTTTTGAGAAACAATTGAAAAGGCTTTTGAGACATGTGAAGTACCCTCAAAAATCAAAATATCTGTTTGAAATTCCCGAAGCCACGAGATCATTTAGATTGATTGGGGGAATATCAATTTTGAAGAAAAATGGCTGAACGGGTTAGGCGCTAGTGTTGACCACAGATGGACGTTTTGTCGTCAATTGATTTTTCAGTATTAAGAACCAACAGAACATAGATTATGGCTACACCATGTGTTATAGGATTTTTTTTTCTCTAAATTTAGCAACAGGATTTATGCTCTTTTTTGTTACCGTGGCTCGCCAAAAACAGTTTTTCTGCAGAAAATTCAAAGTTTTCTGGCAGACAATTACATCACTTTCTCTTCTTAGAAAGAACTTAGTAAGGCAAAAAAGTAAAAATTTGATAAGGTAGAGGATAGCAAGTAAACACATGACACATGATAATAATTCTTGGACATCTCTCACTGGTACCGAGTAGTTTATACAGATGCAGTTTTCGATGTCTTATTCTCAGTAACACTGTTTTGAACACAATGGATATTTCGAGTTGAGACAGACTTTCATATTAATTTATTCAAATTATAAAAATCACAATTGCAAACAACATATTTCAATTTATTAGTAGGATACTTGGAACATTGAAAATAGAAAGTATTGATCCAATTTAAACATATTTTTTTCTTTTAAAATGTGTTCCTTTATAGTCAATTTTAAACAAATTCATACAATGATCCGAAATTTTAATATTTCTACTTCTTGATTCCAAAAATGATGAAAAGAAGATTTTTAATTTACTATCAAAGATGCTTACTCCCAAACATTTTCTTAATAGCACAAGAATTTAAATAAATACTATCTACAAAGAATGCAATCATATTACCATCTGTAAGTTCGTGAGCAGAATAAGTAACCCCTTTTTCTTCCATATGGTTCAAAAGGCTGCTAATTGTTTCATCCGATCCAACAGTAGACACATCTCCAACAACAGCTAAGAAACATTGTGCTCGACTCACAGCAACGTTCAAACGTCGCTTGTCAGTTAAAAATCCAAGTTCTTTTTTCTTGTTTGACCGCACAAGTGAAATTATCACTGCTTCTTTTTCCCGACCTTGAAAGCCATCCACTGTGCGTACCTCTACACCAGGGTAATTACTGATTTTTGCTTTGATGCATGATACCTGCAATATTTATGAAATCAAGTAGCATTTTTCAATTATAATTGAAAATAAGAAGTCAGATAAAAAAATTCATAAAGAAACAAAATTTACAACCTGCAAACTATATGGAGATATTACTGATACATCATGCTCAAGAACTCCAGCATCAGTAAGACGCTTAACAAGTAGGGCAACAATGTCAGCTTCACATTCATTACATTTGGATCCCTGATATTCTTTCTCTTCTTGGTCGAATCCAGATGTGTCTACAACTAGCAATGGGATTTCTGAAACATAAGAGAAAAAACGATTATCTTCTGAAAAAAATGTTTGTTCCGAATATGACAAAACACTAAGATAAATGTACACAAACAACCTTAAGACATTTTTATTATCCACATAAAAGTTCAAAAGAAAAATTTGTAAACAAGACAAGAATGATCTTACACTAATAAGAACAAGTATTGTTCAAAATCCCAAATAAAAATATTAAAAATGAACGTATGCCATTTTGCATCACTTCTGTATTTGTATCTCTTAAATATAAATAGTTAATTGAATCTTTTACTTCTACCGTAACAAACTCATATTCCCCATAATGAGAATTAATGAGTCTTCTGTAACTTGTGACATCATCTCCATTCCTGGCGTATAATTTTTATTGCCAAGTGAATGAATTACTACATGGAAGACTGGATTTAAATACGCCAATGTATAAAGGTACAAGTAAGGAAGACAATTGGAAACTGTTAACATGAAATAATAACTACACTAAGGAAAAAAGAAATAAAAAATTGACCAAATGAAACACTATTATTAATTTGTAACTATGAATATGCGACATCAACATTTTGGATAAAGAAAACTCTGTATTTCTTTTTTTTTAACCACACAGCTTTGTAAAAACTGTTTTTCAGCTTTCTTCATAGAACTAATAGGCATAAGAAATTGTAAAAACTTGTTTAGGACCATTAACTCAAATTTGGACATAACATAGAATGTTTAAGAATTTACAGATTATGTTTTCAGAAAAATAGAGGAATATGATGGCAGGTCACAAGATTACAAATAATTTCTAGATATTTCCCTTTAAGTTCCCATCCTCACTTGAAAAGCATGCATAGCATATTACATAAATATTTTGAAGGGATTATGAATATGTTTTTCTCTAGACATAGGTAATTTTTTGAGAAAAGATTTTTACTGGGAGGAAAGGGGGAATCCACACAGCAGATACAAAAATAGCCATACATTCCTCTGCCAGTTCAAAATTAGAATTTGAAAAATCAAATTATTTAAAAACACACACATTTAAAAGTGGACAAAAGTATCACCTGGATCTTGATAGATGGTATCTTACAGCACTAAAGACACTCGAGAAAGGCATTCGTTTAGGGCAATGAGATTTAAGAAACATTAGTAATGTATGCTTATGAATTATAGTCTAAATCAGTAACTAATGAAAATGCTTCTGAACTATTATTATGAATTATTATATATCCACATCATTTAAAATTCATATTTATAAAATTTCAGAGAGCATATAAACAAAATATCTAACAACTGTTAGTGCATTCTAAAGAACTTTTCATTTATTACATTCTTTTGAGAACTGTTTCTTCACTATTATGATACAACTTCAAAAGCTAAAAGTAGAATGAAGCACTGGATAGTGATACTCTCTTTGCAGCCCATTCTTCCAATAACTCCTGTTGGTTCATATTTTTAACACAAATAATTCTGTCTAATTCTGAACATGGAACAAATACATTACTTGTCCTTGTTACAAAATTAAATATACTGGGCAGTAACTTTGAAATTCCCCTTTGATTTCCCAATTACTTTCACTTGACTTGTTTGCATTTGCCACTTCACAGCTGTCATCCCCCCTCTCCTTCTTCTAAATTTTAATCAACATTTATATATTTATAACAGGTCTGTATATGCTTGTACGTAAATATCTTTATCTTTCATGTTTAAGATTCATATTTTTCCTGTAGGAGAGATATTTTAATTTTACAGCCAGTACTATATATTTAAAATATGTATTGGATTTAGTCAAACATTGGCATAATGCAGCTTCTGATAATAGAAGTCCACTGTTTGAAACTATTCCTTTTTTTTTTCTTTTCTTCTTCTTGTTTTTTTGAAAGTGCAAGACTATAAACAAATAATCACATTCATGGTAACAAGATTTAGTCACTACTCATGCAGTGGAACTTTCATTCCCTCCTATAATTTACAAAACAAAATTACCAATCTCCAGTTTTTTTTGTTTTCTACTGCCAGTTTTAATTCATCAGAGTTCTTTCTTTAACAAAATGTCATGATGACACAATTTTAAATTTTGAATTGCTTAATAGTTTCATAATGGTTCTTATGGTCTGTTGCATTGACTGAATAAATGATTTACAATCATGTTCAGCAATTCAGCCAATGCAAATGAAATCGGGATATTTTTAACACATTGAGTGCAATGGGGGCGCCAATTTTTGTGACACCGAGTGACTGTAATAATAGCAGCTCATATTTCTCCTGGTGAAACAAAACACACGTACACATTGCTATGTTTGCCAACCAATGTTCTCTGTACTTCAAATAACTTAACAAATTGGTCATAGATTACTGTATCACAGTCTAAATCCTTGAGGAAAACCATTGTTCTTCATTGCCCGGCGCTCAGTGTGTTAATTACTAGAATTGCAGATCTCACTGATGAATACATTAGTGTACATTAGAAAACAAAAACGTTTTGAAACATTAGGAAAATATGAAACTTATGCATTCTTTTCATAATAAATTTTTTCTAAATTTTCTAGTGAATTTAGTAAATGCCGGAGAATGTAAAATCGGCAAAATTTATTTAAAAAAAGAATTATCTCCTGCATGTTATACTCAAAAGAGAATAAATTAGGTGTGTACAATATCAAAAATAAATTAGATATTTAATACATAGTCATTGTTTAAATTTCCCAAATTTACGAACATGTAATCTAGTAACTGCAATATTATTAACACAAAAAGTTGATAATCCACAATATATCAGAGAAAACAACAAAAACCTTCATTTTCTCACAAGCAATAAAGTGGAGATATACAAGTAAATTGAAGTAGGTACCTCTTCATTTGAGTAGAACTTTTTCTCGGTTCTTTTTAATTATCGTTTCACTTAATATGTTATAATGCAGAGAACACTTTCAATTAATTCCGATTTTTTTTTTATCAATTGCTTTCCCACCCTTCCATCAAATACAGAGATATTTCTATTCAGCTAACAGTGAGTTTCTAAGAAAGAAAGTTATCAAGAAGGATTCCCTGATAAGGATGCTTTATTTACAGTGAAAAAAGCAATAAGCCTTGAATGAGCAAATATTCTGAAATTATACTAATTAGTAAAGTGAAATAATGAGAAATGCATCCCCCCTTTGTTATAACAAAGCCAAGAAATTGTCCAATTCATTTTCATGGAGAGTAATTCTGAAACAATGCATCTTTTCCTATTACATTTTGCCCCCACTAACTCCAATTGTAGAAAAACTGTTTTAACAGAAACTATGCCTTCGACTTTTTTGAATTGGTTAAAAATTGGCTGACGAAAGCCAAGAAAGAACAATTACATTTCTGCTAGTCATGCCAATGTGATCCAGATCATTCCTGCTCTTCATTGTAGACAGGTACATGTGTGTTTCATATATATTGTTCCTTGTAGTAAGCTAAGCAAAGCAAATGCAATATCATTGAATTTCAGATTTAAAAATGAGACAAAGTGAAACCTGTCTTAAGCAGTCACCATTGGTTTTAAAGAATAATGGCCATAAGGCAGAAGACCACTTAATAGAGGACATAAGACCAAGGAAAGCGGTCATCCAATCTAACTTTACTTTCTTGCCAACAAAATACTTACAGTATATAGTCAACAGAAAGATTTGTAATCCTATATTTGATAGAGGTGATTTGTGTAGTGTAGGAAAGTAGTGGTTTGCTTCAAAGAAGGAATATTTACATATGCTTTTGGAATAATTAATCTGTTCCATGAATAAGTGGCCATTTACAGAAGTGACCATTTAATTAAGACCTGTTTCAGCAGGGATTCACTGTACTCCAATTTCATGAAAGCAGCAAATGATGTGATATATGAAGCACTGAAAAGATAGTAGGTTAACACATTCGATCCTGAGGATTTGCCACGTGCTCAACTCCTGTGTCCTGGGTAATATAACTATTATTCAAAACATTGTAAAACAAAAAGTATTGAACACATCAGTTTGATGTTGATAAAATCTTGTAGTATTTTCTTTTCTCTTTAAGCCTGAATGTGTTTTATGATCATTTGATCGTAAGATGGTAGTGAGAATGGAATTCAAAGAAACATGTGTTGTGTCAATTTTATATTTTTGCAGAAAGTAACAATGTTACAAAATATGGTGGGAAACGCAGTGAAATTAATATGACAACAATACTGGTGCACTATAATTACAGTTTGTTGAAGTTCAGATGTAGTTCCATTTGTATATCTAATTATTTCTGCCTTTATTTTTAGAAATATACTGTGGTAAAATATGATGAAAAATAGTCCAGTTCAGTTGAGTTTTTATTTACAGGAAATTTTATTTCACTGTTTTTTTCAAACACTAGAAATTCAGATTGTTTATCAATTTCACAGCATTCTAAAGAAAATTAAAACTCCTGAATTTGAGAAGACTCGCCAAAAGAATTATTCACATCATTATTACTCTCCTCAATATAATTTTCGTTGCCCAAACTAGACAACAGTCCAGGAACAAATTTGTCGTCCTTGATAGAAAACTCCAGATCTGATCCATTATCCAAAAACTCTTGAACTTCTAATGTTGAGAGTCATAGTGAATTTGACATCCATGTCTTCTGAACATCTGCATATATCGCTAACAGCACTTGCAAAAAAAGACATTCTGAACATAATCAACAACGTCCGCAAGTACGAATATCTAATCGCTTCCTGGAAAGATTGTAAATACTTGCAAAAAATAGAAGCACACATTACTGTTTGTCCTGCAACCATCTTAAAGATATTAAAAAGCATATTCTAGGTGTCTAAACATTCAAGAAACATTTATAGTCTGTTAAAGATGATAAATGTAGAAAAAAGTATGGCATACATCCATAGGACACAACAGTAAAATGAAGACGATGTATCAGATACATCCTTAGGATCGAAAGTGTTGACAGTTATATGGCTGTTGATGAATGTTATTGTTGATGATATTGAAAAGTGCTACAGTTTCTGTAAATTCTGTGGTCTGAAAAAGCATCTGTTCAAAATTCATTCCAATATTTCCATTTGCATTGTCCAGTTATCAAATTCATACAGGATTTTTGAAGATGAAATCATCAGTTCCATATAGAACCTTCCCTGGCAATCCAGGGGATTTGATTCCTTGAGTTCACTGTTGCACGATTGGTTTCAATGAAACCAAATTACATCAATGAAAAATCAACAGTAGTATTCTAAAAATAAAAATACAAGCTACTTTTGCAACAGAATTCACAATCAATGCTACATTTTTTTTAGAGTGAAACCCAAACAATACATTTTCACATGATTTCAGTATGCAAAAGTACAGGGTAAAGCAAATAAATACACTGAATGTATTCCAACTGTTCTTCCATGGGAAGGAAATATTAATTTTTGGTCATTCACATAATTAAGTTATCTCAATATTTATATTTAACAGCTTTCTCTTCGTTCTTGATAACACTTGTGAAAGAAGAAGAATAAGTAAACATCACTAAGCTCTATTTTTGAAGATGTTGGCAAGGAAGACACCAAACTCACAATATCATTTATTCTACAAGCATCATGCAAATCATTCATTCACCTCAAATAATGAGATATGCAAATATACAAAACTTACAACAGAATGTCAGTCTGTACAATTAGTTCTTAGACTACAAAGTAGAGAGATTGAAAAACAGAGCTGGTTTCAAGTGAATTGGCTGATGTGACAAGACAAAACGAAGCATTCAATTCTGGCTGAAATGAAAAGAAAATCAAAGTTAAATTCCCTAGAAAGATTTCATCAAATATATCTCATTTCTTGGACCTACAATCAATTCAGGGCACATCAATAATACACAGCCTTTTTAAACAAATGACACCGAGTTAAATAGACCAGAGCCTGAGTGCCAATCTCAATTTGGCACCAAACAAAAGTACTGTATTATTAAGCATGCTTTATTATATGTTTCATTTGAAAATACATTTATAAAATTGTTAACAATGAAGTAATAATAAGTATAATATATAACATTCAGATCTATATAGTATACAGATATCCACTACAACTAGGTACATCATACTTCAAGTAACTTGCTTTGATACATATGCGGCTGTTGAAATTTGCCAGTCCACTTGCAGTAGGACAGAAATTTAAATCAACTTCAAGGTTGTGAGCTTGATATCTTGACAGACTAAAGAAAAGTTGTGATATTTATATTTCTGGATTTCAAAAAGGTATACTTAGAAAAATCTGTTAATAAATGCAAGAAGCTCAAAAGTGTTGAAAGAATTGAAGATTGCTAGGATTTAATTTGGAAGGTACTAGCAAAATAAAAAAGAAAATTAAAAAATAGCATGCACACATCAAAAAAGATACAGAGGAAATATCAATACAGAAGAAATAAGAAAGCTTTGACAATGACTTCAGTATGAACAACTTTCAAACTTTAGTTGATACACACCAGCACTTGCTTGAAGAGCTTTTAACAACTTACTTCTTTCTACATAATTACACCGTATTCTGTCAAAGAACAAAACCATGGGATACTTATTTTCTATTCTGAGCCTAAGAATCTAGATTTAACTTTGTATTACCTTCTCAAATAAAGTGTGCTCACGTTTCCTTTCTTTAATTTTTTCCTCAAAAACCCAAGCTCAGAATTAAATGGTGACTTATTTTTTGAGTGTTATTTTTTGCCTTTTCAACTCTTAACTAATTAAATGGCAATTTCTTTACTTGGTCACAATTTGATGAAGACCCTACCGAATGTTATTCTTACGTCTTGTTTACATTTTTTCAATCAACGATAAATATAAATGAGATGATGTATTCTCCACTGAAAATTTAAACTGCTTTCTCTATCAACAGAATATGAATTGAATTCTCCTATACATTAGAAGAATACATTTTTCATATGGCAAATGGTTTTACTTATTTCATTTCAGTTTCAATAATTAAAATTCATAAGTGGGCAATATTTACAAGAATGGTTTTACTTATTTCATTTCAGTTTCAATAATTAAAATTCATAAGTGGGCAATATTTACAAGAATGGGAGGGGGGGGGGGAAACATCAGTGGCATCGGTGGGGTGCCTTTTAGCTTTGAACAAACAAGATATGAAGCCAATGAACAAAATTGAAGTACTGCTAAAGATATGCCTCTTGCTATCAACTGACAAATTACCCTTTGTTTAATACTAAGAACATTTCAAAACATTTTAGGATATTTCAAGTTAGTATCTAATTTTCCTTACATAATTACTGTCCCTATTAAGAATATTTTAGTTTTCATTAAATCTTCGTAATTACAGACAAACAGTTTCCGAATATGAGACTTGCTGGTTTTCAGAATCACTGCCTATTTAAAGCAAACATACAATATTCTGTAAAGTGGACAAAATGTCATAATTTTTAAATTAATATAAATCATTTAGTTATAACAAAATTAAATTGAAAATATGTTCTGCCCTTTATTTCTACAGAAATCTGATTGACATGTCTGTTTATATTTTGCAAGTAAAGCCTACTAATTTTAGAATTATCTCCAGAACGGAAATAAGTTCTCAATAGTTTGTCTACTCCTCATATTGACTCATCCAAGGTCTGTTAGTCCTCTGCCCGTCACGCCAATGTAATAAAATTACAGCTCTCCCTTGCAGCTAGAGGGTGATTGTGAAAATCAAAGAGATTTTACCCTTAAGGAAAGTGGAATCATCAAGACTAAGTAAGAGCATAATGTGAAAACAGAATTCAATAAGAAGAGAGATTTCCAGTGGGAGAATATCATTGTGCAACACTGTCCTACAGCTTTTTTGTCACAAAGTATGTGATTAGTGTTCTAAGCTGCCAAGTCATGAGGCTGAATTCGAAAATGAATTCAGTTTTTCCTGATAGGACTAGTTTCCTTGTGACACGCAATCCTCTATCAAAATTTTTCAAAATGCTGCACAACTGAATAATCTGCTATGGTTTAATTAATTATTCTGCAATGTAATTGATCAAAAATTATCAAAATATGTACAAGAAATCCCCAACATGACCCTCACTTCTGAAATACACTTCCAGGAAATAAAGAAGGCATGGCAATGTTGCCATGAGTTGTTCTGAACAAGAAGAATCGTGATGTTTGTTGCCAGTTGTGCTCCAGCACTGAGAGTTCTGACTGCACAACAAGTAACTTGGAAGTGATTGCTTGTTATTCTAGCTTCATGAAGATATGTGTTTTGTGTAAATTCATAAGACTTGTGTAAATTGCAAAACTGTTTTGTTATGTATGGGGAAAGTTAACTCTGAAATCACAGAAACGATAACTTGATTCTTTCATAAAGGAGAACTACACACTTTACTTTAAGTGTAAGGTTGGCGACCATGGAAAGGAATGGGCCCCCCCACTTTGCTATTTGTCATTTGACACTCCTCACAGGCTGGATAAAAGGATTACATCACACATCCTTTGCTGTTCCCATAATTTGGAGGGAATGAACAAGTCAACAGACGATTTCTGTCTGACAAAAAGAGCTGGAATCACCATGAAAACAAAGAAAAATATAATATTTTTAAATATCTTTCAGCTTAATGATAGCTACAGATTATAATCTACATGATATTGAGTGGTCTACTGAAGATGGACATATCTGTGTTTATCCTAGAAGTACTTTATTGCAAAATACTTTTAATTATATTAATGCTAGGTAAATTAATGATATTGTAAATAATATAGTTAAATTTTAGATGTGGTATTTGTTGATGATCAAAAATTGAAAGTTGATGTATTAACCATTGGTACAATGTGGTGTGTATAACTCAGCATTGATCACTACTTTGTTTATTGATTATACAGTCTTTCATCTGCTAATTTTCAAGAAACAAGATTCAATTTTGAACTAGCAAACTACACTTCTATTCATGATGAACTTAATTTAAAAACTTATTTTTGAGCAATTTCTTAGATATTTCATTTCTGTGATAAAATTTATGAGATTATAAATAGACATGTTCCTAGGAAAGTTTACACTGCCTCAACATACCAAGTATGGTATTCCACACAATTGAAATCAAAGCTAAGAGAGAAATCTTTAGTCCATTTTAGATACACACAGTTCCAGAACGTGAGTGATTATTTAGTATTTTAAAACTTATGACAAAGCTGCAAAGTGAAACAAAACAGGACAATCTTAATATCTGAAAGATGATGAAACCTCTATTGGTTATAATGTAAAATCCTTTTGGAAGTATGCAAATGCCAAGAGAAAATTCTTTAGGGTTACCAAATTTTGCGTTTCTTGAAAACGAAACTGCTGAATCTCCTCAACTAATTGTAGATCTTTTTGCATAGTCTTTTTGAATCCTTCTATACAACTGATAATAAATTGCTTACTGGAAATGTAATTACAAATTAGAGATTTGTTGATAATTAGAGTGTGAAACATCCAAATGGACGTTTTCAATGTTATTAATAAGAAGAAAGTTAATATTGCTTGAGGTCTTGATGGAATTCATTCATTGTTTTGATAAATTATATTTAGTAATATTATTACAATCCTTTATTGTTTATTTGTTTTTTTTGAATCATTGCAAAAGGAAGTTCTACCTCAGATATCGAAAATTAGTTTTGTAACTCTGAAACATAAAAAGGATAATCGCTCAAATTATCAGTCTATTGTGAATTAGAGACCAACTTCTGAGTCTTGTATAACTGCTGATTTGATGGAATCAATCGACAAATTATACAAAACATACATGTTAAATTAGCTGACAAATTAAATCCTTTTTTGATTGAAAAACAATATGGATTTAGAAGTAGACCTACTACTAATAATTAATGACAATCCAGCATTATGTACTTGAAAACTTGTACATAAACAGATTGATATTGTCTAATATGACTTCTCCAAAGCCTCCGATGTTTAATTATCGACTTTTACATAGTGTTTTGGAGAAAATAGGTATCGGTGGGACTCTCTTGAAATGGTTTCACAATTATTTGTCAGATAGACTGCAGAATATGAAATATAAATCCTTCATATCTAGAAATGTTGAGTCAAGGTTCACACCTGGGACCATTACTATTTACTCTTTTTTGTCAATAATATAAAAAAGTTCTCACATCTAGTCACTTCCTGTGCTTTGCAGATGAAATAAACATTTACAGAACTCTTAATAATTTCAATGGTGTCTAAGATGGCTCATGGGCAGTGTACTAGCTTCCTTCGGTGCGATCAAAGGTTTCATTCCCAGAGGAGGCAAAAATAGTTGTAGCTTTCCTTTAAAAATCATCTCAGTTTCTGTAGCTGTGTAGTGAAGAAAAGCTTAGGCACGTGGAATTCACTAGTTCTGATGAAGGGAATACATTGTGCTCGCCACATGTCTCTCTTACCCCCAAAGTGTAGAAATTAAACCACCAGGCATGAGGGGCACCATTAGCTAGTTGGCAAATTGGACAATCAACCCAAAGTGCCTGATACATACATAATTTACATGATTGTATCAATCTTCAATCTGATCTTGGAAATTTATCACAATGATGTCAATTCATGGGAATGAAACTGAATATTGGTGAAAGTAAAAACTAGGTTAGGGGAGATATTTGACAGTAAAAAGATGTATGCAACGTCTTGATTATATTGCAAATAAATAAATTAAAAGGGGGGGGGGGGTTCTGAGACATCTGCCAGTGAATTTAATATTCTACCTATTAAAATTTTATGCATTACGTTGGCAATGCCTCTTTTGCTATATGAATCTCAATCTGGCCACCTATTTTTTCAGAGCCTCATTTAGAGGCGAGTCTACCTACAAGAGAACTATATTCTACTGATAATATTCCATCGTAAAAACATTGTGTTATTATGCTCCAATGTGGAAAATGTGTAGAACAGTACATTCTGTGAAAGTGGATTTGTTTTAAGTATCAATTTGAGAAGAAGGTTAAACATCGAATACTTCACAAATTTAGTTGATGTTAAAATAACTCGTAAAATAATAAGTGTATAATTTTTGTTTTCAATTTTGTAATAGGGCAATTGTTATTCAACTACCATTTGGACTTCATCCTGGATAACCTTGGAGCTGTAATGAGGAAGTGCTCCACCAGGGCATCTATCAAATGAAAATGTTATCAAGACTATTGGAGTACTGCAATGTTCTCTATCCACCAGTGGATCTTACCAAGAGACTTTCCCAAGGCCAAGCATTGCAAAAGAAATTTGGAAGGAAAAATTTTCAGATATATTTCTCCACTTTTCTTTACTCTTATGTTGTATTTTTTACAGTTTACTTTTGGATCTCTGGTTGCATTAACATTTCATTTCGCCAGCTGCATATAATACAAAGGGAGATGTAAGTGTTTATAAAAACTATTATCACATCACATGAAAAAACAGTGGCAGATTCAGAAATTCTTATATTAGATCTCAATTCAGGGGCAAATTGCCTTAAAGAAACAGCAAAAGGTGCTTTTCTGTAGACTAGTGTAATTGTGGAATTTAATGAAATGGATGGCTTAAGCCTAAAAACAGTTTCAAGAAAAAGGAGTTTCAAGTTTTCACATGTGATTTTACCATATTTCTTTCATTAGTAGGTAATCAGTTATGCACATTTTGTTAAATTCATTGGGGACATGTTGCAACCACTAGATTTGGAGAAAGTATATTTTAACTTAAACAATAAAAGTTAACACCCATTGTTAAAAATAACAATATAAGTAACAGTAGGTCTTAAGCCGTTCTTCCACATACTACTTGATTCATTCCATATTTATGTAAAGTGTTGTTCTACAGACAAATGTTAAACTCTTTACACAATGTACAAGTTTAGAATGGAGTCAAGTACTAAAAGATTAAATAAATATATTCTTCCTCATGTGTATTTTATACATTAAATTGATACTAAATTGAATTCGATTAAATATTAGTTTGCAAGAGTTTCTTCCTCATCACTCATTACCATTATCATTAAGTCAAGTACAATCATTATCACTACAATTTAAGCAAAATATGAAACACTAAATTTAAACTCTTGAGTAAATGAAATAGAAATGATTATAAAGATTGACTGAACTACTGAAAACAGCAAATGTTACAAGCAGACAAGAGTTTCTTCCTCATCACTCATTACCATTAAGTCAAGTACAATCATTATCACTACAATTTAAGCAAAATATGAAACACTAAATTTTAAACTCTTGAGTAAATGAAATAGAAATGAATTATAAAGATTGACTGAACTACTGAAAACAGCAAATGTTACAAGCAGATTGATAGACAAACTGCTTCTGCATAACCTCTTTTTCCCTGCATTCTCCTGTATTCTCTCCATCCTATTCCATTCATTTGAACTTCTAATAAGTTATTCATGAACACAAAAGTTTAAAGATCAGTAGCCAAAAAAATGAAAAATGGCTAAACCCGGTTTAAGGTGATCTTCCTTTCAACTCAATTATTATTAACAAGGCTATGATCAGTGAAATATTTTCTTGTTAATGATTTTCAAATACCTATTCAGAATTTGGATGTTCCATGGTTGTCATTTCTTCCCTATCCTTCAAAATTTCAGGCATTAAATCTTAATAACTTAAGAGGAGTTTGAATCCAAATTGGCATCAGAGGTTGGAGTGAGAGGTCATTTTATAGGAGAAGCATGAAATACATTTGTCTTATATACATTAAATTTGGTTCCAAAAATTTTGGTGTTAAAACAGATGGGTGTGTGAAGAAGTTTCACTACATTTAACATTTTAACTCAGACATTGGGCTGTTAGTCAACACAGTCCCAAAGGTTCACATTTCAAAGGCTATTTCTCACAAAAAAATAACTGAATTCTCAGTTAGCAAGTGGATACCTGCTTAATAAAGAAAATGTGCTCTTTTCTTTCACAAAAGATTGAAGCAAAAAGTAACAAACTCTTTAATTCTATTATTCATACTGATTATAATAATCCAACAGCCTTTATTAATATTATATTAATATTGCTCTGGTTTTCTTTTTCTCTTTAATTGAAACTACTTCAACTAATTTTTTCTAAATATGCCAAAAACTCCTTTGTCTATGTACAGTGATATGAGATGAATTCTACTCCTGCCTCCTTTCTGAAGACAGAAAATATACTTTTGGAATAACAAATTTTATGACTGAAATTAACATTCTTTCTCTATTAATATTTTTCTTTTCCTAACACAGTAGGCTGATTTCTCTCAAAACCCATTCTGTGATTGGCTCCCCTACAATTGTCAATGTATCAGAAACAGCACAAAAAATCACTTGCTTTCCTATTTTCCCTTTAATGAAGTGTAACAACAAAAAACTATTGGTATGTCTGTTATAATACTGAATGTAAGGGTGAAATTTAATGTCACTTTACACTTTAAACAAATTATACCTAGGTGAAGCCAGATCGTCATTATAGGAATTCCTTAATAAAGCTCCGTGAAGTCGCAGAGATTAAGCAAATTCAAGAGATCGTACGTTACTGGATGGGTGACCATCTAGGAACTCCAGGATCTAATAACGCTGAGTCCCTGGTCGAAGAAATAAAAGCCAATGACTGAATCAAAAAACTGTTCCATGACAGTGGGTGGCAGTTACAAATAGAATATTGATATATTTCTCCCATTTTTCTTATTTATAGAAATAAATTTGAATTATTTTAGCAATAACAGATGAGTAATTTTAGAAATGATTATGAAAACATAAATGAATACTTCAGACAGCATACCTGATGATCTGAATAATCAGTTCACAAAATACAATATGTCTATACTCAATTTAGTTTTTAAAGTTCATGCAATAGAAAGAATTCCTATTGTTAAAAAAAAAAGTCTCTAACTAATAAGGATTCATTGCATTTCAATAATTGTTTTTTTATTATAGAAATTCTCTTTATTTTTATTCCTCTTACACCAACTTTTTTTTGTTGAATCTGACCTACCCCCTAGACCAGCAATTGCCAACTGGACAAGGGATGACATCAGAGCTGCTTTGCCCTCGGAGATAAGGCACTTGGAGAAGGAGCCTGAGCAAAGGGGAGAGGGAGGGAGGAGCAGATGGCAGTGGTCCTTCGCCAAAGTTTCGGGCAACATGAGTGGGAAAACATCTACACCCATTAATTTTATTTCTGTTAGGGAATAAAGGTTTCCTTATGTAGATACTGGTACAATGGTGAAATATTTAATGTATTCAAAAGAACTGTAGAATGTTAAGAAGTCCAACCTACTGAAGCATTACGTAGCTTTGCAACCCAGAGAAATCTACAAGATAATATGAACGAACAATCATAAACACTGTAAATAATAATTACTATTTAAAAACATAATTATCGATTTTCCAAGCGAACCTTTTCCCCCCACTTCCATACCATCATTGGAACACTGTGCACCAGCTGCCACATTGGGCTCTGCCTTTCCTCCGTGCACAGCTCGGAGAAAGAGGGCTGATTTCTGTGATGTCACAGAGCATTGAATTGGCAGACACTGCCCTAGACCCATCCTGATTCAATTAGCAGGGCTTTACAATATTATTATTAATCCTCTCTATACAAGGTCTTTATTTTAACTTGCCACAAGCATTTGAAAATCCATGTCAGAGTGTAATGACTTGGCAACCATGTGAAGTAACTTTGGCATCCCCTTCACTTTAAGCGATGCTCCGGCAGTAATGTGCCCAAAAGTTTTTCAGGGGCAACTTCAGAACAAAATTATTTTCAAAGTGTCAGGAAATGTTACAAGAAAAATGTCCATTGTGAATAAATTTAGTACTTCAGGGCCACAGGGAGCGTTCTCGAGCAATATGCACACTAAAATTGAACATACCTGATAATTAGACCTCGGAATTTTAGGCACTAAAAAGTGATGATTTAGACACCTAAAATAGGTAACAAAATTGTGAAATTGGGCATTATAAGGCATGAAAAGCAATGTTTTAGGCACTTAAAATAGGTTACAAAATAATTAAATCAGGCATTTAAAACATTTCATGAAAAGTTAAGTTTCTGGCCTCAAAAACTGATCGTAGAGGATTAAATTAGGCACTTCTTTTATTCATGAAAGTTAAGTATTTTTCACACTTTTTTTTATTTCCACTTTCCTAATTAGCAGCACTATAAAATCAAGATTTTCTACCAGTTTTCTACAGCAAGGTGGTGTTTTTTCTGTTCAAATCATTTTGAAAGCTGAAAAGGACCATTCCACTGTCCCAGAGGTTATACGAGCCAACTTAAATTGAGTCATATTTCTCATGCTCATTCTTGTGGAACCCCCCACTGTCCCCAACCAAAACTTAAACCACACAACCATATCCAGGATTTTTTAATTACAGTTTGCACTTTACTTGTCCTCAATGGCTCCCTAAGCAGCATTAAATTTTCAATTCAGCATCTTGCCTCATGGACACTTGATCTGGCATTTTGATTGCAAATATAAATAATTCTATTGCATGAGTAATTAAAATATGATAATTCTTCAAAATTACTTCTTTTAGGAGAAGAAAGAAAAAAAAGAAAAAGAGAAGAAAAAATACCCTACTATTGCCCATTTGGGACATTTTAGGCACTAATAGATGCTTTCAGTAGATCTATTTTTTCATAATTTATAAACATCTGCAAATATTTTCCATACTCTCCTAAAGGAACTAAATAGGCATTTGTCCTAAAATCTAAGGTCTACTAATAAAGAAGATGATGATGATAATCATATTAAATATTGAATAGCTTAGAGATTACGTTTTACTAGATGCCTTTCCCATTTCTCTTATTCAGGTCTTCTTAAAATAATTATTGATTAGATTAATAATTCAATAAGTCAGTCATAGCTTCCAGGTTTTCAATATACCAGTTTTAGTATTTAGAATGTACTGGACAGAATTGTAGATTGGTTGATTAGTGATTCCAACCCATCACATCCTTCCCTGCCCCTTTCTGCTTGAAAAGATCTTCTCTGATCTGTGAACCTCGTACCTAATCATCACATAGCTTGAATTGGATAAACAGAACTAAGAAAGGTCGCTTCAGTTTAAAACCTAGTGTTCTCCTCACCCTGCACTGATCTGATGTCCCAGCTGCAGCTTTACTAGTGGCCAAGATACACTATGCTAAAATTAACCAGCACAAACTGGTGCTCCCAGACCTGAATGGCAAGTTAAAACAGAGACTCTTTATAAGTAATATGGTAAGAAAAGTTGTCAGTTTGTACTATGTATGAGAAAGCATTGTTCAAAACCCTACGTGCTAGTGAGGAAAATACCCACCTGCCCCCAGTCCTACATCAAACAGATTTAAAATTAAATAGACTATGATACAAAGTTATCACACACGCATTCCACAATACACATTACACTGCAACAAACTTTACCATTGTACGTAACTCGGAAATGATATTTATCCTGCTAAAGTCCGAAAAATGTTTCAAAGCTGTTCCTACTTCGGAATTTAGAAACCTTATTTGGACAGCGTGAACATAAAGCAGCTGATCAGCCAGATTTGGGCATACGGTACGACATTTTTATATATATTTACTCACACTCCAATACATACCACTAACACATGCCATTTCAGATATTCAGAGAACCCATGCAACTTAACATATACATGAGAGCATATCATTGAATTGTTAATGACAACAATTCATTACAAAGTCAGGTAACACATAATATCTTTGGAATTGCCAGTTGTCATTTAAAAGGTAGGATAAATGCAGAATAAACATTGCTGATGACAGGATTTCTCAGAAATAAGGCATTATACATTTTTCATGATAGGTGAAACAAGACTAACCACAGCTCGAAAAGCTATTTCTAGAAAATTTTGGAAAAGAAAATTCTAGAAAAATGTTTTTCTACTTGTTCTGCAATAATTTTTGGTACATTACTATTTTTGTGCTCATGTACTTTTAGGAAAACTAACACAATGCCTACCTTAAGCACAGATCCTTACACAGCAGAATCACATTTTGAGAGCATACTGCCTATTTAAATAAAAAATGGGAAATGGAAAATGTAACTAGAAAGATACACTTCACTAACTACAGTTTATGTATCATTCAAGCAATACTCAAAATACTGAAGATGGCAACAAAACTATGTCTTTACAGTAATAGACTTGTACAAGAAAAAAAATATTATTTCAAAACATGCAAATAAATGCCGGGAAACTTAAAATATCAACACAATTTTATCTATTCACAATGCTCACAGACTTCTTCAGGATATTGCAAAAGGAAATACAGTGCACTTTTCAATTGACCTCAGGAGAAATTTTATATAATTCTAAGGGACCAGCAAATACTATTGAAGCCAGTTGAAAATAATTTGTCACTAAGAAGTGGATAAAACTAAATTATGAAATGATATGTCCATTAACCTCCATTTGCATTATTCTTTGGCCCTTTCTCTCCACATATTTCTCTAAAGTGGAATTATAAAATCATCTCAATGTGAATATTATTAATGTAAATATGCAAGAAATTCTATTACTACCATTTTAAAGTGAAACTAGTATTTCTTCACCTATATCATGTCTTTCACCCAGAAGTTATAGCTATTAACATATCTAGTAATGTCATGAGTGTTATTACTGCAGAGGCCAAAAGTTAAAAATCAAGGCGGAGTATAGTGGAGGTGAGATTTTAATTTTGGACAAGGCAATAATTTCACTAACATTTGTGGTATGTTCAACATTTTATCAATCACCATAAATCTCAAGATTTATGCAAAAATTTATATTACTGTGATAGTAAACAAATGAATTCTGTTGCTGTGGCACAAAAGTTCAATATTCTGGGGTGTTGCTTGCGATATTGCGATTTAAACAATATTTGTATACCATGGTTCAGAAGAGATGGCTGCATATAATTCTCATGAACCTTAAGAAGAAATAACTTTCAATGAAGACATTGGCGTGTTACTGCCAGTGGCAACACCTTCACATCATCAGTAAATATGATTACCAGAGTTTCATTTGGTGGAATAACAGGAAAATAAGGTAAATTTACCTAATGTACATTTTTCTAATTGTACTATTAATAATATTAAAATTAACAATAACTATCCCCAAAATGAAAAGAAGTTACTTTTATTCTGAATTGTTTGAATCTGATTTGTTAGTACTTCATAATGTTTTTGCATAATAAATAGTCAACATGCAATGATCATTGGTTGTTTATGTTGCTATGGATGTCAAATTTCTTAACATACAGGTAAGTACAAGTGCACTTAACAAATCTGTAGGGTTGCACATTAATAGGGGTTAAAGACACATGTGACCAATAAAAATCCTTAAATTCATTCATTTAGAGACAAATTGGAATGTTATTAATTCTAGGATTATTCAAGTTGAATTGATAAGAGTGAATAAAATTTGGCTCTAAATCATTTAATATAACCAAAAATTGAAATTCATTTTAACATTGATTTGAATAAGAATTTCAAGGGAAGCAAAAGTTTCCTACAAATATTCATTAATCACAACCTCCTGTAGAAGAAACATATTTTAGCACAAATTTTACTTTGATAAGTTAGATCATCATTAATAAAATACTATTCAAATCACAGCTGGCCAACACTGTTCTTTTACTCTAATCTTTAGAATGTAGTTTAAAAATGAATTTATAAAGACTGACAAATCGAAAACTCACAAATTAAACAATTTATTTTTTTAAGGAATCTATTTCAGAACTGTGCTGTTAGTGGAATTTCAGACCCTCGGTTCTTAGAGAACTAGCAGCTGAACAGCCCCTGAATGGTGGTACTGCACACATGCTTCATATTTTTCCATGAATTCGTTCCATCACATTGTTGCACTTCAATATTTGATGAAAGACGCATAAAAAAAACATTAATTTAAAATGAATCACTTAATGAAGCTACATTTTTGGAAGATTGAAGCCATCTGTATACTGTATTACCAACACAATACCCCTTTTAGTTCCTTGTTAACTATGGTAGGAATATGATCATCAACAACAAACAAAAATGCTGTTTCTGCAAGAGGGCAACAGAGCAGACCCATGGGAACGTGCCATACAGGGAAGTCAGGAGAGGCAGGGGCTGAGGCTTGGTGAAAGGCATTATCACCTGTGAAGCAGCTGTTGCAACTCTACACAGTTCTTAAACTATCATTATCATCATCATCATTATTATTATTATTGCTGTTGTTGTTGTTGTTATTATTATTATTTTTATTATTAACTTTCTCAACAATGTTGGACATGACATAATACATCAGAACAAAATTTACTATTATTATTATTACTATTATTATTATTATTACTATTATTATTATTATTACTATTATTATTATTATTATTATTATTATATTATTATTACCATCATCAGAATCATCAAAAATTAATAAATAACAATTTCCATTTAAATATACAATTCTTTCCACAGGTGTAAACAACTATTAACATGGATACTTTTATGGAGGTATTTTTAAATTACGAAACCATTGTTTTCCTTCACTTTTTCATTTGAGAGTCATCCAATTTAAAAGACAACTTTTATGAGTGAGGGACTACGGGAGAGTGACAGGAAGAACTTTCAGGTGACCCATGGGATACGACGGGGGTTGTAAAGAACCCTTCAGTGATCATAGTCTTTCTCTAATTCAAACTTCATTATTGTAAAATAGAAATCTTTCATTTCTGCATAGTCCCTTCTTTATCCCTTCATGGCATTTCTTCTTAGAATTATAAAATTTCGCTGAAAGACACTTCACTGCAACTATTATTTACAACATTGGATAGCAAAGGTAACTTGTTCTTCACACTCCCTTGGTACTACAAATTTATTTGTAATCATATGTAGGTAAGAGAGTTGGAATTATCATAACCTTCAGTGTTTAAGATCATTAATTGTACCAAGAGACAAAGACACAAGCTCATACATCAGCTTTTGAGGTGGACAAAATCCTAAATTATTTTTTCAAATCCAAATCCTTTCAATCTTTTATGAATAATAACGTGGATTCAAACATTTACACAGTAAGATGCACAAAGGATACTTAGGAAGGAATTATTGTGTAGGAAGTACATAAGGGTATGTTTCATTGAAAATAAAAAGCCTTTTTACGATCTGGAAATATTAAATAATGAAAGATATGCTATGTGTGTGACATATCTATATAAATCATTTTCATATAAATATAAGAATATAAACTTTCTAAGATGACCACTGAAGAGTTCAAATTAATGCAATCTCTACCTCTACAAATATGCTGGTGTTGCAAAATAAATGAAAATGAAATACATATGAAATATGTGTGCATATAGAAGATGAAGTCATGTTAAAAAGATTAATTGTCTAAGCATTTTAAGAGAAAATAGATTTGATTTGAAAAGCAAATTACTCAAGCTGAAGAGGCAGGCCTACACTGAATAGATGACTCATTGCTCCTCTTCTTTCAAATGCTTCTTGGCATGTTCTTCCATTTCTTTCAATATCTAAAACTTAAAATATACTAGTATAAGTGAAATGCTATAAATAGACACCTAGGGCTATCATTTATAATATTACACTGTAATACATACCATTTTCAGTGAAATTTGTTACATCAGGTAACATCTTGCACAAACTGTGATAAAACTGTCACTTTGCATTTCAATTTATTCTTCCCACATAGCTCACTATCATGTTTATTGAGATATGGTCACACATTTTATTTAATTTTATTCCTGAATATACAGTTGGGGAGGAGAGCAGTTTGTGATTTATGAAAATTTCAACTGATGTTTGCAACTGTGACAAACTAAAGTAATTTAATTTGAAAAGTGAAGACTGAAATGCATTTTGCATCAAATGCAATATCAACTAAACACAGGAAATGAGGAAAGAAAACTTCTTCTGAAGTCAGAATGAACCGTGAACAACTCAGAGAGGAACAAACATAATGCTGTAGAAAACACATCAATTCTTCATCAAATACATGAAAAACAAGTAAAATCTATTCAACAAATGAATGTGAAATAGGGACGTTGATAACCTACCACCATGTTTCAAGTACTGCGGATAACTAGAGAAAAGATGGCAAATCTGTCAAGATACGAGTATCAAAAATTAGGATTATTGTTTTTTTAAAAGTCATTCACAACCAAGTCTCCCTGTATAACAATACGCAGACTTACGAGTGAATAAATGCAACAATAATAAAAAACTTTGTACATCAACTTCCATACTGTAATCTAATTAGGAACACACCACACATTTTCACAACAATTTGAAATTGTGCCAAGAAAGAAAGAAATAGATCTGGCCATTCTTTCTTTAGTTACACTGGAGGATCGAACAATTTATATTCTTACAATGAGATAGAATTATTTGGCACATAAAGTAGAATTTACTAGTTTATTATTTATAATGTTCAATGACAGATAAAAAGATTTCTGCTTGCAAATTAATATTAATATCATTAAATATCAGAATATTGAGACAATATTCTGATATTTAATGTTCATAAAATTTGGTACAGAAATATTTTTGTTTATTAAGCACTGTCTCATGGAGATTGTATTTTTTTAGTTAATTAAACATTTTTAATGAACGATATTAAAATAAAGAAAATTGTTGTTTTGAATTTAATTGGCCAAACTGAAAGAAATTAATTTAGTAAAACACAAGCGCACCTATGAAATTTCAATTTACCTCATTATTACACAAAATTCAACAATAAATCTGATTACAATTATAATTAAAATACAAAATAATTTTCTTCAACAAACCTGTCAGTTCTGTCTCCTTTACATTTGGAAGATCTTTTAATAAGCGGTTTGCAACAGAAGAATCTGCAATAAGCTGATTATTATAAAACGAAGATACCCATTGCATTATAGAGGAGTTCATTCGAAACTGCTGTGTTAGCAGCTTAAAACATTCCGGGCCCATTCTTAAAATAGCTCGTTCCATTAATGATACACCTAAACCACAATCATTTGCTGTTTTACTTTTGATGGTTGGAGGCAATTGCAAATGATCTCCAGCAATTATAAGTTTAGGGGCCCTAGGAATAGCAATCCAACAGGCAGCTTCAATAGCCTAGAATTATACATCATGTAATTAGTCAAAAATATCAACAAATACACATTTCACACAAGTAACATTCTCCAGAATTCTTAGTCTTGTTAAAGGGTCATCCATTCTAATAACTTTAATTATAAACATTAATAATTTAAATAAATACTTATCAATTATTCACAATTGTTTTTACACTTTTGCAGGATAAAAGAAAATATTTTGAGCCTTCAGTAGTGTTGTTGTTTTTTTTTGAAGACGTTAGCAAAAGGTATGAAAGTGGTTCATTAGACCCCTCAAAATTCCACTGCATACCCATTGGACATGAACAATTCATGCCACTTCTCAGAAGTGATCAGCCATGTTTAAGTTGTTGCATTTTTCAACTGGGGACAGTGCTACAGTGATTTTCCTATCTACTCCCCTCTCTTCTTTATTCACTCAGTGTTAAACAAAACAAAATTCAGTCATTATACAAAGTGAAGTTGTTGGCTGTCAAAAAAGTAACAAAAGAGCAATTTATCTGCCTATACATTGCACTATCATAAGAGGATTACAGTCATATACTACCAAAAAACTTTTCATTTTACTATTTATTTTCTTCACTCAAACATTGCTGCTCTCTCAAGTGTGCTGACCACTTGAAGAATTGGGAGTGCTAATTGAGGAGTTGATGATGTGTGGCCAGTTTCTTATCTTTTGAAACATCACACAAGGAAAATGTTTATCAAAAGTGGAAGTGGAAGAGAAAGTGTTTATCAAAACTCCACTTCTCATTAATTCAGATTTACGGATCTTCCCATCCCACAAACAAATTAATTTTCTCCCAACACAAATTAAGCTATCTTCAACATATTTGCTTATTATATTTTTGGATGAACAAATCGACATTTAAGCATATTTCAAAAGTTTTACTCCTCTTCATTTAAATTTGTAGCCATGTCACTATTTTCATTATTTGAATTATTTAATATTGATAATAATTGGGTAAAGATTAAATTGCAGATTATAACTGGAATACTCATAAACCAAAAATATTTTTGATATTGCTCCCTCGATTAATTACAGTAAAATTACAATAATTTTCAAAACATATTAGGTAACTGAGAGTCATGTCTTTCCTCTAGGGTAAAAATACTTAAACGAGTAAAAGTGTTTCATGAAGAAAAAGTTTTATTAAATAAGCTTCAAAATTGAAGATGAATTCAAATAATTACCTGTGAACACTCATCAATTATTACGACATCAAAGTGCTCATAGGTCACGTTTCTAAGATCACCATCTTCACTAGCCGATGTGAGTGTTGTCAGTACTACACTTGCCCTCTTCAGCAGTTCTTGAAGGGCTTATATTGCCGTCTGTAATATTCCTTTTTCAATTCTCTAATTTCATGACGTAAATATGGTTTAGCACCAGGTTTTGCCTTTTCTAATTCTTTTTGATGTTGTTCCAATTCATCTTTAACATCTTTTAAGATTGGTGCATCATCACTTGTAGACATGACGGCTCCCAAGGAAGAACTCTTACTACTTTCCAACATCCGAGCTATCTTCCCCACTCGAATAATTTTTGACTTTATGATATTCAACCTCTCTACTAATGTATCAACTGCAATATTTGAGGGTGCACAAACCAGTACCTAAAAAGTACGATTAAAAGCAACTAAGTCACAGAAATCAATTTATTAAACAAACTAAAACATTTACATATCTATTAAATAAGAATGTATACATTATTTACACTTAAAATGGGCAGCAGTACACAGATATAAAAGTTATCATATGTTTAAATATTTTACAATTTCATGCAAAAATTAATTGACAATTTGGTTAAGCTGAATGTTTAAAGAAATAAAATGTCTTAGATTTAGTCTTTTTAATTGAAATTATTTATAAGAATATTGGTTAATTAACTTTTTGTCACGTGCAGTGCAGTCTAAATGAGAAATAATGAAACATGATTGGGTATAATAATCTTTCAACAGGTCTACTCCTTTAATGAGTACACTGGACCTGTACACCAAGATACATTTCTGTTATCTGTTTTAATCACGACTTTCAATGCTTGGAGAAAACATGATAGAAAAATGGTCAGGTGATGGGGAGATTCACAAGGGTTTCCACCAAGAAGTAACCCTTGCTATTTCTTCATCACATGCAACATTTTAGTCTCTTTGACAATTCAGTAAAATTGGGAAGTGGTTCCTGGAAATTTTTCCTGGCTAGTAATCTCAAAACAGAACACTGAGTACACCTGGGAGCTACTACAGAAAGTAGAAGCAAAGTAAAATTCTACACACATACTATGTTTCAAACTCCAGCTCTTTTAGCTTCTAGTCTAGTCTTTAACTATAATGGCATTCATAAATGAATTAGCTGATGAGCAACAAAGCATATGGATAGTATTCAATGTTAACTTTTCAATAACATGAATGTTGAATTCAAATAGGCTACACCAGAAACCTGTAATCTGAGAGAATGGAAGTCGTCATGGCAGAACAATACTTATCACTTTTCTTTACACAAAGAATACGACTGTAATAATATTTACAATACATTAAAATGGGATAATATTTTTAAATACACATTAGGTAATTTTCTTATTAAATTTTAATTCACAGATAAAATTCCACCGGGCCTCACTTCTTCACACACCGCAAAGCTAGTTCACAATAACTTGAGAAAAAATAAAAAAAGATATGGAAAAAGTAAGAAATTTCTGCTAAGTCATAAAGGACTTGAAATTTTTATGAAAAGGTGAAGCAAAAGCTTTTGATTTCAAAAGAATGAAGAACCAACCTTGTTATTACAATAATTTTCTTTTGATTTTACTTAGCTTTTGGCTTGGCAACTTTCATTAACACATTGTCTGACCTTATGAAAACAGTAAAATATATCCGCACTTCCACATGAATTTATAATAATTATTTTATTTAAAATAAAAGTAAATGTCTTTATTGGTGGCGAGGCTCAGGCCATTTAGCCTGCTCTTCCGCCTGACCACTAAACTATTTTATTGCAATATTCTCAAAAATAAAAATATTTTCCCACATGTTATAGTGTATTTCTAAATTTTATGACTGTCCCAGTAAGTCCCAACCAAAAGCTGGGCAGCTACAGCAAGTCCCGTGGAGTATTTCCCATAGAAATTGTACATGTCTAAGACTCGTACATGGTTCATGGACCTATTGAAACCACTTAGTGTTACAATTTGTGAACCACATATGACACACAGGACCGTGGATTAAAATTTAATTTTCATTTAAATATATTATATTTCGTAGTGCAATCTAATACATATCTCACCAAAAAAAAACACCCCCCTCAATGCTGAGAACAAAAAGCAAGAGCAAGAATGAAATGTCAAAACTAGAAAAATGAGATGAGAAATTAAATTATCATAGAACATGGTGTAATAGTGGAAATGATGCCTCAGATGGCAGCAAAGAAGATCATATCTTCATTTTTCTTAATTTTCAATAATTGAAAGATAAAATTATTTTCAATTAAAAACACTTGCAAAAACTATTCCTGTGTGAAACTAATTTTGTTTTAAAATGTCTCTTATCCCTTTTTTTTGTTCTCAGGGGTTTTAATACATGCCCTTCACGATATTGTGAACAAAATAATTCAATAAAAAATTATACTTTTGAAATTTGAACATTTTATAAGATATAGTTCAAATTTTAAAATACTTCATTATTCAAATTGCAGAAAGAGAGGTGTACCTTCTGGCCTGTATTAACAAGCTGTAAAATAATTTCAATCAACACTGTTGTTTTTCCAGTCCCAGGTGGTCCATGGACTATTGCAAAATTCCTTTGCTCTAAACAAAACATGACAGCTTCTTTCTGTGTAGTGTGTAGGTTATCTACATTAGAAAAAATATTGTAAGAAAAAACAAAACCAAAAAATGCATATCATTTATCAAAAATACCATTAGTGGTTTGAAAGATTATATATTCAATACAATACACAATAGACTACTTTCTTTAAATTTAAACAGAATATACCAAATGCCAACACATACATGCATCGAATGAAAGATAAAAGGAAGAGAAATGCAACAAGTACTCACTGTTGTAAAATTTCAGTGTTCCTTTTTCATTCAAAAAATTGGGATTTAATGCAGATTTCTCCAATTTAGTAAATCCAAACAGGTGTTTGGTTATCATAGAACATCTCCCATGGGCATGATTAACAATATTTTGCAGAGCACTAAAACATCAAATGACATCTCCATTTATATTTTATTTTAACGAATACAAAAACCACTTTTTTTCACATCAATCTTTACTAATACCAAGTATACAACATTGTTTTTACATCACATTTAGATGAAACAATTGAATTATATAGTATGCAAAGTATATATAAAAAAATAATAATATTAAGATTTTGAAATTGTATCTTAGCATCATTGTGATCTCTTAATTAGTCATACAAATAACCAGGATAGTGTCTTGGAATATTATAATGGCAAATGTTGATTGGTACTGGATGCATATGCATAAACACACCATTAAAATCCATCACTGAATTATGAGGTTTTCATGACCAAATACTATCAATGAAATCACGTAGTTCCCCACTTAACACAATACTGTCAACAATACCGATTCAGGGTTGACAATAAATTGAACACAGGATGAGAATGAAACTGTGATAAATTTTCATTAAAATTAATACTTTAATATTCATTGGATACAAATAGGGAAACAACAACTCTACATTTTCATGGATGATACTGAAACACTGTTGCACAGAAAAAAATCTCAAGTATCAGTTAAAACGAAGTTTCATTTAATATTAATATACATTTAATATCAATTCAATAACTTCTTTCTAAAATAATCATTCTAATATACACACATTGGTATTCCAACCCCCTTTTTTTTAATTCTGTGTTTGTATGTTCAATGCGGATCTAATCATGAAATTTCAATCAACAAATTATCAGTTGATACAACCCAATCACTTTTTCATGGGTTTGAAATTTATCCCTCCACTTACTTTTTCATGCGTTTGAAAGTCACATCTGATGGTGTTTTGACAATAAAATATTTTTCATAATCCCAGTTAAATGGATTGGAGTTATCAAATGACATTTTAATTATATCACCAACAAATATAACAGTGCCAGATGACAAGAATGTCTTCCTATTTTCATCCTCTTCGTTATGATACCAAACACTTGCTATGTCACCTGTAATAAAATAACATTTTGATACTATAGGCTGTATATGATACATTACATGACCCATGTCATAAGAGATTTTTATAATAAAAATTCTAGCAGTAATATCAAGGTTCGAATAGAAATTATTTCCCTTTACAAAACATGATTTCTTTCCTTTTGAAGATGACCCTGTGATTGAAGAAACAACTGCTTACTGGATATGCATACCAATATCCACTTGCTATTGGAATCTCCTATCATTGCATGTCACCAACTTGGATTTTCCTTCACATCACACATTTTAAAATTTACTAGTAATTATTAGATCAAAGCCCTATATAAGTACGATTGAAACACTGTTTCGGCATCTTATGTATCAGACAATAAATAATGCAATCAATTGGAATCAAAGCACCATTCATTTACACAATTTAAAATTAATAAACGTAACATATATAACTTGACAACCAACAAATATTCACATCTACACGTAATATCTATACCCTCTAGAAAACAACTCGTTTGTACTTTCGAATATAATATTAAATCAACTTACCATTAGATATTGCAGTTGGGCCGTTTTGCTTACCGACTGACGTTTTCCCAAACTCGACAATACACGAACCATATTCGCTTCGGACATTAATAATTATTAAGTCATTAATAAGAACGCCTTTCTTTTCCAAATTTCCTATTTCTGGTTTCGCAGTGTCATACTTAAATTCTTGTTTTTCTTCTTCATACTCAGCATCTATCAGTCCGCAATGAGATTTTACGAAAAAGTTAATGTTATAATCGAGTTCAGTATCGTCAGCCATTATAAATCTGTGCGCCGTACAGCAAATTGATTGATTTTAGTTTCGCTTGATATTATTTGAAATCATGTCAGAAATATTTAAAATTCAACCAGCGCGGAAACATTTCACCTCGCTCACCTACTTGATGCCGGCACAAAACACATGAACGCCCATGCCATCACTATAGAAGCAACAATATTGTATTGTCAGTGGTACCAATAAGTGCCCATCTACCAACATCCACAAATCGAAAGCGGCAAATACAAAAGTTGAAAATTTACATGGTCAGAGGATGTAAGAAATTAAGTAATGTTACTTACATCACGATTTTCCTATAATATTTAATGATACAATTACGCTGTTTTAATTATGCGAGATATTTCTGGTAGTATCATACATAATAAGATTACAAGTTTTTAAATGAATGATTTAGTGGTCAAGGCAGATGAACATATATTATGGCCTGATTCTCGCAACTTAATAAAGGTAATTTATTATTTTTATTAATATTACATTGAAACGAGTTAAAAATCACATGACCAATAATGTAGGAAACAGAGAGAGATATGAGTACCAGCTTACAATATATTTATATCACATGTTTCAAAATTATTTACCTTGTTATTACTTAGGAGTACAGAAAAATGAAATTGCATTCATTTGAAAAGACTTTGTATATGTTATCTCTGGCACAAATCAAGAGAAGTTGGTACAGCAATAGCTCCAGGAAGTTTTAGAGGGCAATTCATTGTCAGTGCACCTTCCCTTAACCGATGTTCTTGAGTTTGGAACCTATAACGTTGGCACATTTATGAAGGTGAGTTTTCAATTTTTACTCATGGTGAAACAAAACTCACCAAAATGTCTCATTGTAAAATAATGTGTAAAATGGTCTTAGCGTGTGGATTATGGCATTAAAAATAATTTGTGGCTCATAGGACATGAAAATAAAGTTTTAAAGGTCTAGCATGCATTGTTATACATAATGATGGCATGTGTTGTAGTGTAACATGTGTAGCAAATTCCATGTGTACCTGCTTCTCTCCTTTATCATAATCTTCAATCTATTTTTTTCCTGTTGAATGTTTCAAGCTGGACTGGAAAATAATTCCTTATCCAGCTATAGAATCCTTATGGGGACTTGTGTCAATGTTTTCTTATAAATAAGTAAATATATGATATATATTTTTGTTGGCATAATGACAATTTTATGATACAACAGTACAATAAATTAAACCATTTGAATAAATTTATTGTATTGTCATGTAATTTCAGAACCTGATGATGACAATTAAAAGGAATTGGCAAAACGTTGTGCAAAACTGAATAAGAATAACTATTGTGAACACCATTTTTCCGTATGTATGTATGTGATTATTTAAAATTGTCATTATGCCAACAAAAAGGGATTATATATTTATTTATTAACAAAAACATAATGTTGGCTACAATCACAATACAGTGTTGTTTTCTTATAAATGGTACAAAACTGTAATCTTTCCTTAATGTACTAGGATATACAATATAAAGAGAAGATGGTTGATCGTTTAAACATTAAACTCATTAGCGCATCTGATGTGTATTTCAACACTAGTTGTGATATTCAATCTGTAAGCTAATTCTCTAAAATAATAGTTGAAATTTTGTCATAAAGTGAATTTATTTTAAACTGTACTCTCAAGCTTATGCTCATACAATTACTTTGCAAAGAGAAATTATAATATTATGATCAATGGCAGAGTGAACCTGTTATATTTTAGTTAAGCTCATCTCTCTGTTTGACACATTCTGTAAGAATAGTAAGGTCTAGAGGCCTGCAGCAGCAACAATGCTTCCGAAGAAAAAGAAACAAAATGGCAGGCATACTGCTCGAGTACAACAAATAAAATACTCTCACATACCACTGCAATAAATTAAACAAAAACAGTCTTTACAAATACTGCAATAACATAGTAGTATAGTGTACCTACAGTACAATAGTGCTTTACATACCAAGAATATTAAAAAAGTTGTTATTTCATAATGCAACACACAAATAGCAAATATTTAAAGGTAGGCAGCCTATTCCTTAGAGCCTTACAATCACATGACATCTCCTGTGTTGTAAGCAGTGAAGCAGTGAGTATGAGAATTGCAGTTTGCACATGCAGTATGAGAGCAGACAATAAAAACATTCAAATATTTTCATTTTTCAGTCAAAATCAAAACTATTTAATTGTTTTTGGAGTTCTCCTGAATTCCTGGTTACTTAACAAAGACATAGACACCTCTCATGACCAAAAGCTGCATTGTTTTCTGTCAATTTCTGCATGCATTGGAAATTAGTAAAACAGACATTAAAGTGAGGGATTATAAAGAATGTAAAGAACAAACAATCTGCATCAATGATACTTTTCTCTGTCAATAGAATTGTATTTTGCAATACAAAAAAGACTCATTATTTCTTAGAACTTCAGTACACTATCATAATGTACTATTACATGAATCATTTTATTTAATCCTTTAGAATTTAAATACTAAACGTAGAGTTCCTTGGATCTGAAGTTAGCAAAAGATCCTCTGAGACAAAAGCACACAAAGACAAAGGGTAAACATTATTATATTTTTTAAATCATTTAATTAAAATAGCATGTTAAAAGCAGATGAAAGATTTTAGAATGTTAATTACCGATCTTAGTTCATGGATCTTGGGGAGCAATCTGTTAACCGCTGCCATGGATTTCTTTAGGGTGAAGCTAAAGTTTCACCAAGTGAATTTAGCCCTATTTCCTCTTACTTAAACAATATTTATATTAGGTCACTCTTGTATCTTCAATCCCAATGTTAGTAGGTTTCACAAAAATATGTTAAACTGGCGTACCCATGCAAGAACTCTCGCATGCTATACTCCACCCTCTTCTTTATTTTCCCATTTCCATATTAAGCTTGTAATATATATTTTTCTTCAAGACCGTCTTATCCTCTGTCACTTGTCTATATGTCACCTTGTAATTGATAACAATATAATACACCCTTATCAATATTTACTATTCTTATTTAGCTTTATTATCGAGCAAAGCAATACACTTGTGTAATTTAATCGCATAGAATATCAAGTTGTAGTAATTTCACATACAGTTGCAGATTCTACAGGTTTTGAACAGGTGGGTAGAATCGAGAATCGTTGAACCAACAAAAATGAAATAGAATGGTCCAGAAGAGGTCATCTTATAGATTTTGGTGTGAGGAACTTTGTTTGAGGTCTTTGGCCTCAATGTTTTAGTTTTTAAGGCCCTAGAAACGCTTCGTTTAGGAGTTACTTAACGTTATAAAAAAAATTAAAAAAACCTGACGTGCGTTGCGGGTTGCATTTTACGTGACTATTTAGATGTGTTGTTTTTTACACAAATCCATCATATTTTTAAAGTGAAAGTGCAATTCGTGACGTCTCCGTGAAATTCTTTTTCTTTAGAGACCTCATTGGTTGCGTGTGAGAGCCGCAAAGAGAAGGTATACTACTGAAATAATAGAGGAGACGATGGAAGATTTTCAGATATTGATAAACTATTTTTTTTGCGCTCCTAGAGTCGACAAAACATCAAGAATTTTCTTTGAGGTTTCCTGAAAGCAATTTGCTTGTCTGAAGAATACTATAATTTAATTGAATTGATGCCTTATTTTACGAGTTGAGACTCAGGCCATGAGGCCTGCTTTTCCGTCAGACCACGCAAATTTCGCTTCGCTCCTTTCACCAACTAAGGGAGAAAGGTTTTACTTGACTGACGAAACAGATAATTTGAATTTAGCTCAGAGGCTTCGTTTAGGCTTGAGGATATTTACTTGCAATAAATCTACAAACATGGGGCAGCCTCTTACAGGAATTATCTGTTGTACATCTTCCTATGATCAAAAGTATCTTAGTTTGCATATACAGGTATCCATCAAAGCGACCTGTAGATTATAACATGTTTTAAAAGAATAGTGGTGCTACAGAATGGCACAGACTTTCCCGTATTAGTTTTCTATTTCTTTGGGTCTCGGCTAGCTATTCATACTTGCCATTTATTCTGGCCCTCAAGAAAATGTGCGCAGATAAATCTCTTTCCCACACGTCATATACAGTTTTTACTGTTTTTTGACAAATAAATAAATAAATAAATTTACTCTTGCCAGCTGCCATCTACCGTTGCCTACACTACATTTTTTTATTTTTCGCTTTTCTAGTGGTAGAACGAAATATTAATTTTAGAATATTAAAGGACACTAAAACCTCGATCTAAATGGCAATTTTCTTTGACAATTTTGGAGCCGTATTCAAGAAAATGGCTTTTAAGCGCGACTAAAAATGCGAAATTTGAAACTCATGAGTTATCGAAAAACTTCATTTGAAGTCATTTGAAGCATTTTAACTTACAAATACAATAGTGTTTAAAAATTGCTGGAAATGTGCAAATGAAGTTTTTCGAAAACTCATATATTTTCTGTGAAAAAGAGTTTCAAATTTCGCATTTTTTAGTTGCGCCTAAACGCCATTTTTTTTAAAACGGCTCCAAAATTGTCAAAGAAAATTGCCATTTAGGTTGAGGTTTTAGTGTTCTTTAATATTCTAAAATTAATATTTCGTTCTACCGCTAGGAAAGGGAAAAATTAAGGAAATGTCAAAAAATGTAGTGTGGGCGGCGATAGATGAGAGCTGGCAAGAGTATATGGCAAGTATGAATAGCTAGCCGAGACCCAAGCAAATAGAAAACTAATACGGGAAAGTCTGTGCCATTCTGTAGCACCACTAGTTTTCCTCGGAAAAACAAATCGACAGTAAATAAAGTCGTACTGGTCCCATTTTCGGTAAACTCTCTGTATTTTCGAAATTAAAAAATAACATTTCGAAAGAACAACATTGATGATAGAATTGTTTTTCTTGAATGGAATCTGTCCTAAAAAAAATAGATGTTATGAATGTGTAGAGGTGTTTCGAGCTAGGCACGCGTGCGGCGGGGCAGCGAGCGTTCATGAGGCTTGCCACCCCTGGAAAGTAGCTACCGCGACGGGAGTTGATAGGCGAGTCACTGGAATGGCGCCACTCTGAATTTTCGGCACGTACGGGAATAGTGCGGGCTGAGCTGTGGTGACTGAGAGGCGAGTACTCGAGTGGAGAGCATAGGATCTACCGCCAACGGATAGTACCGGGTCGAGAGTATATTGTTCTGGAAGAGCTGCGTCGGCTACTGTACTGTTGCTGGCGAGCTGACTCATAGTGTGATATTCGCTGTATTCATGTAATGAATAAACTGTTGTTGATTTGTATTCTATGTTCATTTTTACTTTCCCGTATACGTACGTATACACGGAATGATATACGTAGTACAGGGAAAGTTATGTAACGCTGCGTGAAAAAACGGTGAATTTTCGGCGGAAAAAATTCATTGCCGGGCCGTGATAACGAAAAAGTGGATAAAACCAGTTGCTAAAATTCCCTAACACGTGGTGTAGCCAGAACCCCTCTTTGTGGATTCTTGATACCGAAAAACCTATTGAAAGGAAAACGTCCGTCTGTCCTACCGTCTGTGAACACTGCTAGCGCCTAAACCATACGTACGATTTCTTCCAAAATGGATATTCCCCAGTCAATCTGGTGCTAGTCGAAGCTTTGAGATTTGGAAAAAGATTCTGTAAAATTTGGGGGTACTTTACATGAAGCCCCTCGGACATTTTCAAAATTTTCTCAAAAACGGCTCCTAATTTTTTCTTTAAATTTCTTGTAAGAATAGAGTAAAATACACTTATTAAGTTGGCATTGGTCCGATTTTCGCGGATAACTGAATTTTCGAAAACTGCAAAAGTTTGAATTTTATTCGGCGTCTTCCTCCAACTACAAAATTGCAGATAGAGATTTTTCCTTCAAATAAAATTTTTTCTTCATAGAAAGTTCTTTCTTTAAGCTCATGTACATTTTTTTGAAACTGTTAGTAGTGTTCGCGCAATACTGCGTGCATTATGTGCAATTTTAAAAAATTACAAAAACAAGATTTTCTCAAAAACGGCCCCAAATTTTTTCTTTAAACTTTTGATAGGTATAGTGCCTAATGTATTTTATGAGATGACAAAAACGCCATATTGCTCTATTTTTTGTTTTTTCAAAAATTGGAAAAATGTAATTTTTTTACTTCTTTCTCACGTCGTTAATATTTACATTAGCAGCGATTTTTTCACATTATTATATTTACGAGTACATGTGCTTTAAATAATGTAAAGTAAAGTTTCTCGAAAACAACCGTTTTCTGTGAAAAGTAGCTCAAAATTCCGCATTTTCAGAAACGCTCAAACGACATTTTCTCATATATGGCTACAAATTGTTTCTTGAAACTTTTGTAACGGATAGTGCTATTTACACTCTTTAATATGACGTAAAGTTTATTTTGAGTTATTTTTTTGTTTTTTTCAAAAATTATATAAATGTAATTTTTTTGAAAGATATCTCACATCTTTAATATGCACATTAACAGCAATTTGTAAAGATTATTATATTTGTGAGTGTAATTGCTTCAAATAAAGTATTTTGAAAACTCAAAAATTTTCTGTGAAAGCGAGCTTCAAATTTCGCATTTTTAGCAGCGCTAAAACGCAATTTTCTTTAAAACGGCACATAACTTTTAAAAGAAAATTGCCATTTAGAACTAGATTTTTGTGTTATTTATTATTCTAACATTAATATTTTCGTTCTACCAATAGGAAACCGAAAAATTAAGAAAATGACAAAAAAAATGTGCTTTTGGCGGTGATAGATGGCAGCTGGCAAGAAAGAGTATGTGGCAATTCCAAATAGCTAGCGAAGACCCATGGAAATAGAAAACTAATACAGGAAAGTCTGTTCCATTTTGTAGCACCACTAGTTTGAATATAACATTAGATAGCCACTTAAATAAGGCCATTTAGAATTTTTGAAGAAAAAAAAAGAATGGTTTTCGCGTAATTTCAGCTGGAAGTTGATGCAATTTATGAACTCATTTTTTTCACGTCCAATTTTTACTTTCCCGTATACGTACTACGTATATTCGGAGTAATATACGTAGTATAGGGAAAGTTATGTAATGCTGCGGAAAATCGATTTCGAGATTTCAACGGAAATACGTTTTGAGGTCCCCCGATACCGAAAAAGTGGGTCTTTTAAAAACGTCTGTCCGTCCGTCCGTCTGTCTGTCCGTCTGACCGTCTGTGAACAACACTAGCGCGTAAACCATACGTGCGATTGCTTCCGAAATGGATATTCCCCGGTCGATCTATGTCCACTCGTGGCGCCTCGATTTTGAGAAACTTTCTTCAAAATTTGAGGGTACTTTACATGAAGACCCCGGACATTTTCAGAATTTTTTCAAAAACGGCTCCAATTTTTTTTCTTTAAATTTCTTGTAAGAATAGAGTAAAATACACTTATTAAGTTGGCATAGGTCCCATTTTCACAGTTATCTCTGAATTTTCGAAAATTGCCAAAGTTTGAAATTTTTTCGGCGTCTTCCTAGAACTACAAAATTGAAGATAGATATTTTTCCTTCAAATAAAATTTGTTATCCAAAATGACTTCTTTCATTAAGGTCATGTACATTTTTTGGAAAGTTTGTAGTTTTACGCAATAATGAACGCAATATTTGAAATTTTAAGAAATTACATAAACAAGATTTTCTCAAAAACGGCTCCAAATTTTTGCTTTAAACGTTTGGTAGAGATAGTGATAAATGTGCTCTATGAGATGACATTAACGCCATATTGCTCTATTCTTTTGTTTTTTCAAAAATAGCAAAAGTGTAGTTTTTTGACTTGTCTCTCACGTTGTTAATATTTACATGAGCGGTGATTTGTTCACATTATTATATTAATGAGTACATGTGCATTAAATAATGTCAAATAGAGTTTCTCGAAAATTGAATAGTTTTCTGTGAAAAGTAACTCAAAATTGCGCATTTTCAGAAACGCTCAAACGCCATTTTCTCAAAAATGGTTTCAAATTTTTTGTTCAGACTTTTCGAACGGATAGTGCTAATTGCACTCTTTAATATGGCGTAAATTTAATTTGGGGGTATTTTTTGTTTTTTCAAAAATTACAAAAATGTAATGTTTTTGAAAGATCTCTCATACGGTTAAAATGCACATTTTCAGCAATTTTTAAACACTATTGAATTTGTGAGTGTAAGTGCTTCAAATGACTTCAAATGAAGTTTTTCGAAAACTCAAAACTTTTCTGTAAAAAAGAGCTTCAAATTTCGCATTTACAGTAGCGCTTAAACGCCATTTTCTTGAAACGGCTCCAATTTTTTTAACGAAAACTGCCATTTAGGCAAGTTTTAATTGTTTTTTTATATTCTTAAAATAATAGTTTTGTTCAACTATTGGAAAACCGAAAAATTAAGAAAATGTCGAAAACATGTAGGCGATAGATGTCGAAAAAATATTGGGCGGCGATAGATGGCAGCTGTCAAGAATATTGGCAAGTCCGAAAAGCTAGCCGAGACCAAACGAAACAGAAAACTAATACGAGAAAGTCTGCAACATTCTGTAGCACCACTAATATTCTTTATTTTCCCTCGCTTAAAAATGGGGTCGGTGTGATTTTCGTTGAAAACTGAATTTTGAAAAATCGCACAAGTCAGAAATAATGCGAAAAATCACTAGTTTCTAAGCATCGGGAAACAGGTAAAATCGTTTCAGTGGTGGTGTAGCAGTAACATGGGTGGTGTGTTCACTTCAAGGATTTGTTTTCGAATGTCGGCATGGAGAAAAAAATGTTGATTGGAAACACTTTTGCAGGTTCATGTAGTAGTATAATATTGCGTAGCCGTTACAAACAACGGATAATGGAAGATGGTAAGGTTGTGGCACAAATAACAGAGTGTATTTATTTATGGTTTTAATATACTAAATGTATTTGCAAAGCAACTGCAGAACAGAAAGATGTAAGATATTTTGGCCTTATGGTGATAATGCTGACAAAGATTTGCGAGCGCAAATGGCGATACATTGAAACGATTTACGATCGCGGCCAAAGTCAACGGCGGCAGCGGTCAATGGCAATCGACAGAAGTGTCATTTTTTCCTTTGTTTAATTTGTTCATTTGAGCTCTTACTGATTCTAGTACTGAGTTTTTCTTCCTTTAGTGCGAATTGCATGTTTCAGCTGCTAAGAATATGCCGGTATTCATTTGTTATATGCATTTGCAAATAAAAGAGCAGATGTTGCAAGAGTATACGAGGAAATATTTCCAATTATGCTACTCCCATCGCCAAAAGCATTTTATGAAGTGATCACGCTTTAGGTAACACTTTTATTATACTTGCAGCTTTCAGCAGGCAAAGGCAACCACCCGCATATCGTGTGGACGAAGAAGATAATCTTCACCATAGGCAAAAAATAAAAGAATACCTACAATGTCTATCAGGGCAGCTGCCCTGATTAAAATATGACCTAGAGCTCTGTTGCAGGAATATTACAAATAAATATATTCCAACCCATTCACGTTCAAGAAATGCTGTGTTTGAAACCGGGAGACAAGTAACCGAAGGCAATTTTGTAAATGGTTTCTCTGTTCTGAAAATAACAATTTCTGCGGAGTCTCTAGTTGATGTACTCGATATTTTTACTTTATTCCTCATTGCTTTCGCATTTTTAGCGTGCAAAATATCCTGATTATTTTCGTAATTTTTGCCTGTGCTTTGACTTTCCTTATAGTGCTCTTGTATTTTCAGAAGTAAACATGGAAATCGTGCGATACGTTATGATGTTTAGATATGAAATAAAGTAGAGGGGACTGTCTATCTTTGACATAGTCTATCTTTGAACACTAATTTTTAGACTGTGTCAGTGACGTCAGCGTGTCAAATGGTTGCTCTTCATTTCAGTTTGTCAAATACATGCTAAAGGCATCAGTGTTCTGAAATAAGCTTGTAAAGAAGTCATTTTATCCTTGCAGGTGATAATTTTTTTTCGATATTGCAAATTGGCATTTTGTATGTTTGTTTTTATTTGTGTGTGTGTGTGTGTGAGAGAGAGAGAGTGTGTGTGTTTGTACAGTAATTGGTGAAATTGAAAACATCTGACAGCGTATATTGATTGCTTATTATATTACACTGTATTTTTCTGTATTTATTTTCATTTTAAACTTCCAAAGTAGCAGCATAACTTTTTCTAAACTAGACATGATCTTGAACCAGTGAGCATTGTTTATAGGCACACGACATTACAAAACCTATTATTGAGATTTATTCTGAAGACGTTTAAGGAATCATGTTCCTGCAAGAGAGCAGCAAAGAGGCGGACTATATTTCTAGACTCTTTGGACCTCCTTTTCCATTAAACTTTTTACTTGCATATGACATAATTTACTTGGAATAAATAAAGCATACTGAGAGGAGAGTGAAATTATAAATTTAACAATGCAATTAATGAACATAATTTATTTCATGCTGAACCATTTCCAGGGTTAGCGGATGGTTTCGAGAGCCTCTTCCACAAATGTCGGGTACCAATTCCTCAAATTGCCAGTTTAAAAAGGGTGAAATTAGAACTCAATCATATTTACAGAAATTAAACCGGAGTACGTAGGGCTACGAGACCCTTTTCGAAATTTTTCAGACAACCACAGTTCCTCCGGTTCCCCTGTGCGCACGACTATGGGATATCAAAAGGTTAGAATTGGACAGCATTTATCGGAAAAGGGTAACATTACTTCCGGAGTCCCTCAGGGCAGTGTCATTGGCCCACTGTTATTTCTTATCTTTGTAAATGATATATCGCAAACTATAACGTCAAAAATTCGACTCTTTGCCGACGACTGTATATTATATAGGGAAATTACAGAACAGCACGATATGATTCAACTACAGGAAGATCTAAATAAGATTAATTATTGGGCAAGAGCTAATAAAATGACTGTAAATGGAAATAAAAGTAAAGCGATCACATTTTGTAGGGCCAGAGACTTTCATACATTGCCTTATCAGCTAGGTAATGACGTAGTTCCGCGAGTCTCAAACTGTAAATACCTTGGCATCCTCCTGGATAGCAAGTTGGGATGGGAGAAACAAACTAACTACGTAGTGGGTAAAGCTTGGAGGTCTTTGCATTTCGTCATGAGAAATCTTAAAAAATGCAATACGAAAGCAAAAGAAATCGCGTATACCTCGCTTGTTAGGCCAGTAATGGAATATGGAGCTAGTTGTTGGATCCGTACAGAATAGGACTTAAGAAGAGCTTAGAGAGGATACAAAACAGAGCGGCAAAATACACTTTTCGGAAGAACATACCTGCACGTTGGGAATCGTTAGAACATCGGAGAAAAGGGCTCGACTTTGCGTAATGTATAAATCTTACACTGGTGGCCCTGCATGGCAGGAAATACGGGGAAGGCTAGATAAACCGGATTATTTTAATAGATTTGATCATAAATATAAAATTAGAACTAGAATTCAAAGAACGGACGTAGGCAAATTCTCCTTTGTAAACAGAACAATCGTAGATTGGAACGATTTGCCTGCGACAGTTTTTGAGCCCTTTCCTTGCTCAGGCGCGTGGTTTTAGAAAAAAAGTATAGGAAATTAATCAATAGGGTGAAAAGTGCAGTGAAGTGAAGTGAAGTGAAGTGAAAGGTGCGATTATGGGTAGTAAACTAAAAAGTATTGAGCTATTAGTATTTAGGTAAAGTGTTATGAGGTGCAGTGACGTGAAGTGAGTGCAGTGAAGTGATTTCATTTCGTAGTTTAGTTCGCTAATCTTAAGCGTCTTTTATAGGCTATTCTGACAAAAGTTCGTATTTATTGATTGATGTTAACGAGTGTTTTACGTGTTAGAAATGTAAAAATTATTATAAGTATTGTATATTATTATGTTGTAGGTAAAAGTGATTATCCATATTTGTCTGAATATGATTGTGAGTGAATACTTGTAGGTTGGTGTGTATGCGAGTGTTCTTTTGTCTTTGTGTGATATGTATGTAAGCGTGTATGTTTGTATGTATGAATGTTGGTGTTATATGTAAGTAAGTTTATTACTTAAATGTTAGTATATATGTAGTTTCATTTGTTGTATATGTATAGGCATGTAAATGCAGTTGCATGATCGTTTGATTTTTATATTGATTTTTTATATATTGTTTTTATAGTTAATTGTGTTTTGTACTTTTAATGTACTTTTGTTTTTCTGTATTCTGCCACCGGGCAACATCAGCCCAATTGTAGAATAAACCCTATCTATCTATCTATCTATCTATTTATTTTAAAGAATGATGATGAAATTGTGATGAAACTTACTGCAATAATTTTTTTTGACTGTGTTTGTTCAGTTTTCAAGCAGATTTTACAGGAAAAATTACATATTTGATAAAGTACATATTCAGAATATTAAGGGAAATATATGAAAGGGTTTGCCGAAAGAAGTTTATTTATGCCAGCGAAGAAATATTTGATATTATATATATATATAATATGATATATATATATATATATATATATATATATAAATATAATATGATATATTGAAATTACCAAAACCAGAAAAATATGGTTCGCAAGGCGACAGAATAATCAACTCGTTCTTGGAAATAGTTTCTGTGCAATTCTGGAATATATTGTGAAAAAAGGGTGATACATGGAACTAAAATAATATTTTGTTTTCACGAGGAGATAGGCACTAGAGAAACGCTCTATCCAGGAGCAACGCATACACGTCTGAAATATCAAGCTCCTACGCCATTTGGATTTGCCAGAAAGAATGGGATAGTGTTGGAAAAGCGATGCTTGGTGGGTGTTGACATATATTAAATAATACATTGTGTAACTATTTAAAATTATAGGTAGGCGCATGTTATCAAAGAAAAAAAACGTAACCGCATTCTTTGCTCTTACTTCATTTCAGACGATAACTAACCAACAATTTTTCAGGAAGTAGCCAAAAAACTAAAGGAGATGTCATGATTTTCTATCAATTGTTATTTTATTTATAATTAATTAATAGTAATTGTTATTTTATTTATAATACATTAATTAAATCGTACATAATAAGCCTCATTTCCGAAAAGCTTGCATGGACTACGGCTACGAAATTATTCGTCATCATTATTCCACATTACGTGTAAATACAATGTCACGTGATCTATTCAATTACAGAAGCTACCAGTTTTCGTTGGAAGCCAAACAAAAAAAGCATTATTATAAGTAGAATCCCCGCGGGTGCGGACATGGCTTCTTCGTACTGCAGTCACGTTCCCCACGCGCGGTGGTGTGTGTGTGTGTGTGTGTGTGTGTGTGTGTGTGTGTGTGTGTGTGTGTATGCGTAAGTTTCCGCGTCGCCCGCGTACGCGGCGGCGCTTCCGCGAGCGCGGAGCCGCCCCGAACGACGGTCGTGAGGGAAGTGCGCTCTCATCCGCGCGCGTTCCTGCGCCGGAAGAAGAAAGTGCGAACGCGGACGCGGAGGGCAGCGCGAGGGGCGTGCGTTACCCCGCGGGCGCGGCGGCGCGCGCTGAGTCAGCGGCGGCCCCGCAGGCCGGCCGCGCCGCGCCGCGCCGCCGCCCGGTGACTGGCCTGCAGGGCGACCCGGCGCGCTCTCTCGAGCGATCAACGGGAGCTGATGAAAAGTTGGATGTTGCAGTTCTGTTTCCGTGCGAGATTACGATCTAATGCACACGATAAGTAATTGGAGATTGTGGATATTACAGGCTAGCTCAGAATAAATGTTACAAATTTCTAGGGCATGCAGGGCAGTTTTGTCAAGGTCGATGCCACGAGCGGGAGTCCGTGGCACGAGTGCCACGACGAAATCGCTCCTCCACGCATTTCATTACCCCGCCACCAGAGACAATGCCACCCCTATTGTAAAACGGCGGGTTTACTAATAGTTTCCTTTCCCGACGCTAGTAGCGCAGAGAAGCTCGTGGCATGCCACGGTGCCACGACGCGTGCCACTACTACCAGTAGAAGACCTTGACACCACTGATATACGGTATCGAAAATCACTTTTTGCTCATGAACATGTGATGAAAAATATCAGATAACGCTGTTACATGTATATCATTTGCCCCTCGTTGGTAGGCAACTTGTATTGCACTGGTGTTTGGCAGGTACGCGTCAGCGGCGGCCCCGCAGGCCGACCGCGCGCGCCAACTGGCCTGCAGCGTGACCCCGCTCGCGGTCTCTCTACCGATCAGCAAGAGTTGATGAAATGTTAGGCCTTATAGTTCTGTTTCCGTGCAAGATAAACGATCTAATGCATACGACCCTTCATTGCAGAGTGTGGATGTTACAGGCTGTCTCGGAGTGTTAGAAATGTCTAGGGCATGTGGGGAGGGGGTTGAAGATCACTTTTTTGCCAATGAACTTGTGGTGGGAAATGTCAGATGAGGCAGTTAAAGGTGTGTCAGTTGTCCCTGGTGTGCAGTCCCTGGGTGTCCCTGGTGTTTGGCAGATACGCGTTGTGACGCTAAGATATTTCGCGTACCTGACAAATACCAATGCAACACAAGTTGCCTAACAACCAAGGACAAATGTCACCTATGCTACTGCGTCACACGACATTTATAATAACATTTTCATTGACAAAAGTGATATCTTCCATCCTTGACATGGTCTAGAAGTTTGTTATACTTATTCTCATGCATCATTATACAGTATTCTAAATTCATTATAATACCTCTATAGTTTTGAACCAACTGAAGATTTATGGCGATGGCTCAATAGTAAACCCTCCAGAAAAATTATAAATTTAAAGATTGTTTGAGCTTTGCAATTGCTGGAAAAAGTTAGAGAACAAGTTGTTCTACAGCCGCACATTACTTTCTCACATTATTTGTGACGGCTACACAATACAATACTACATGAACCTGCAAAAACGTTTCCAGACAGCAATTTTTCCTCTGCGCTGGAAGTCGAAATGAATTCCTTACAGTTAACACGCCATTCACGTTACCCCTACATCACCAACCTCACAGATAAATTCTGACTTTCTAACTCTTAAAAAATAGTTTAACATTTGCATTTGCAATTTTCAAAAATTGATACATTTCCGTTGACATGATTTCAAGATTTCGTTTTAAAAGAGGCGATTTCTTTGAGGAAAAACTCTATTATCACTATTGTAGTTTCACACTGTTAAATGTGTGGGATGACACCATCACAAACCATATATTTTCACGACAAAAAACAGTCGATGAATTGGGAAGAACAGAAGCGACAGATTACATGATATTAACAATCAGTAATGGCTTCCTTTCCAAACTCAGGCCATTGAGCGCCATGTGAACGTCGTCACGGAAGCTACACATCCAGTCTGCGAATATGACAATCGGAGACAATACATTTAATAAGATCAACATACCTCATGACCAATTTTGAAACTAAAAAGAATTGTGTGATGTCAGACAATTAAAAGTATACAAATCTTTTTTACAATGCTGAAATAAAAAATATGTAAATTACTTTTTGGCATTTTTATCCAGATAAATATTTTTATGAAGTAGTTTCACTAAAATTGCATTCTTTATAAACCGGTTTAATTTTAAAACGCATTAATGCGGATGATATTCTCAAATATTTCCCAACGAGTACGAATTTTTTTCAATAAAAGGGCACAAAACCACGATTTTTCATTGTCCTATAACTTAAAAAAAGGTGTTTCGCATTTAATTAACAATTTTTTGTTAGACTTTCTACAATATTATCATTATTTTACATTTGACGAAAGTATACATCTCGATCTTCTAGAGTCTGATGAATTTTAAAATATGTTTACGATTGTAAAAAGCATAATTCATTATCAATATTTTTGGCGCGAGGCCTTGGATTTGCTGCCCACGCGCTGTGCAGTCAGCCGTTGCGCGCGCTGCGCCCTGTGCCGCTTGCTTTACCTGGAGCCTAATGTTTGCACATGGAAATGTATCAATAAAAGTCATAATTTGAGGTTTTGAAATGTAGAAGAAAGTTTAAAAATGGAGAGGGTGGCTATTAACAATGAATTAAAGAGGGTACATCTGGGATTTGTTTTCACCGAAGCAGACCAGGGCGGCACACGGGGCAGGCCAGCAGTCGCAATGAGACGGGTACTGTTAGACACATGGGAACAAAAGAGGAAACCCAGTGGTGCTATAACACTACTTTCTTACATTATTGGTAATGGCTACGCAAGGAACAAGATTTTCGAACAGGACCCCACTGTTTTCTGTCAAAAAATCGCTAATTTCTGCAGTTGCTTTACTAAAGTATGTATGAAAGTATTATTCTTTCATGAAGAACATGAGGGTTCAGGGCAGGAATTTATAGCTAATTTACCTTTGAAAATATATTTTATTATATAGGAGCGAATATTTTGTCAACAAAACTTGAAAAAAAAACGCTCTTTTCTGTATTCAAAATTCGACTAGAATATGGTTTAGAATAAAGATCAAAGAATAATGAAAACGTGCACAAAATTCACTTCTCACTATAGCTCGTCACACACAGTTTTTAACTGTTTTTGACGTAAAATAAATAAAAAAGTAAACTATATTTACTCTTTAAATGCACGTATTAAGGCGAGAAAGTCAGACAAGTGAAATAACAACAGCACATACTTTCTCGTGTTATTTCTTACTTTTGGCACTTTCGAAAATTCAGAAATTTCAACGAAAATGCGGCCATTGCAGCGCAGTTTTCTAAGCATCTTTTCTTGTGAACTAGGAAAAGAATTAAAAAATTGGAGCCGTTTTTGAAAATCTTTTTCAAAAACTGCATTAAGTTCAACCAGGAATTATGCGAAAAATTGTAGATTTTTTAAAACTGTACACAGTCTAAAAGATCTAATATTTTACAACAGATTTCGTTTAAAAACCCTCTATAATCAACACTGTACTTAGGTAACGTCAATTTTTTCCAATTTTCGAAAATACAGAGTTCGCCAAAAATTGGACAATCACCACTTTTCTACTGTTCTCTGTTACATACGAGACAAAAATGTAAAGAAAAAGTTGGAGTTGCTTTTTTGAAAATAACTGTTTAAAAATTGTCTATATTTCACGCAAAATAACGTGAAGAGTACTAATGTTATCGAAAAACTGTACATTGAGTTATTTTGAGGTCTGAAGTGAAGGTCTGTGTTTGAAGAACAGATTTCCTTAAGCAAAAAATCTCTAATTTCAATATTGTAGTTGTAGGAAGACACCGAAAAAAGTTTGAACTTTTCCAACTTTCAAAAATTCGGAGATTTAATGGATACGAGACCTGTACCATTTTTACTTGTCTTTTTGTAACATTGCGTAGGCAACCTCAGTTAATTGTTTCAAGTTTCATGCTTATGAGAACTGACACTTGTGATAGACGATTAAGGCGAACTTGCAGATTTAAGCTACAGAGAAATAAACACAAATATTTATAAAATAAATATATGATAACTCTTTAGAAACTAAACATCACCAGTAACAAACAGTTCGAGTCCTTTCACGTACGCTAAGTACAAGTCGCCCTTACGATAAGAACGACAGGAGAGGAACCCTTTCTCTTGAAATGGTTTAACCATCGTGCCAACGCCCCGATGGACGGCGCGTTGTTGTGGCTACTAAGCGAAATGTGTTTTCGACCTCACTTATTCCGCCTTTTCGTGTCACGAAATTTTATTTTATGAAAATGGTAGGTAGTAGGTTAACGATACCAGTAGTGTCCAGAAGTGCGTCTTAATTCATCGTGAAAGGGGCATCGTGACATTTGCGTGGTCAGGCGGAAGAGCAGACCTGATGGTCGGAGCCCCCCCCCCACGACATATATGGCGTAATTGAATTGAATTAAACTAAATGAAGAACAAAGATGAATTTCTTATCCGTATTTTCTTTTATCTGTCTAAAATACAAGCTGCATTTGCCCGGGCCGTATAATAATAATAATATGCAAGGATTCATGGCAAGGCCTGATAAGATCTATAGTTACTTACACTTTTCGCCTCAAAGTTCCAAACACTTGCTCCAAATGGTACAAACACGGAACGTATAACTTCTTTTGGACTGTGCACAATAATGTAAGATCAACAATTCTGTACTGATCGTACGATCGCACCCAAGCAACCGGATATTATTTTTCTGGATTCGGAGGAACAACCGTCTCTGTTACTATATGTTGATGTGCCATGTGATCAGCAACCAAGAAGAAAGAGAAATGTCTTAAATATAAGCATATTTTGTAAATCGAGATTGGACAAATGTGGGTCATCAAAACACAGACCGTACTGATAGATATCGAAGCAGACAGATTTCATCTTCAGAATTTATGTTGGAACTTTTCAAAACCCCCAGGTCATCGAAAAGACTGGTAAGTATAAGACATCAATTAGATGGGAACAGTACAATTAATTAGTACAATACTTTGCTCATATTTTGCGGCAATGTATTGTCGAGGTACCGACAGTCACTAGATTTGTTCCGTAGGAATCTGGTTGCAACCTGGAAAAGATTTTATATTTAACTGACATCTAACATCTTAATCATGAATTTAGGCAATAATAATAATAATAATAATAATAATAATAATAATAATATATTTAATAACGAATGCAAACTTGAAGCTCTAAAATATATTTTCTTCATAGCTTCATTACATCGAGAAAAAAAGCAATAAATCATGATATATCCCTCGGTTACGTTTGATTCATGCGTACGCTATTAATCAACATCAGCGATACCCATAGTTAACCATGAGCGAGTACTGTGTACACATGCGGTTGAGAATTAATCGTATATCAATCGACATATGAGAGCCGCAGGAAAGGGTGACCACAGCCGATCCCAACGGTATAAGCCGTTATTGATCCATCGCTGATCAATACATTCACGAATTGAATCTGTCAGTATTTAGTAAACCCCCGTGATGTTTGAAAGCATAGAGCCATGCTTAAGAGCAGAGTCTTCAGTAAATATAAATAAAGGTTATTTCAATAAATAGCAATAATAGTTTTTGACCATTCAATTTTATTATAAACTCGTGTTTACTTACTGAAATTAACGAGAAATAAATATAATTACAATAAAAATGTTATTATATACATTGGTTTATTCTGTGTCGCAAGAATTGTGATTCATTTTGAATGCCTTTCTTTGATCGAACGCACTCAAAATTCCCTTGCTCGAAGCAAACTTGCAATGAACTACATTAATCTCCCACGATGGGAACAACACCGTAGTACGATTCGTTAATACTGGGTATTAAACTCACTCCCATTTTGAGCCCTTGTTTTGCGATCATGCCAGGGGCGAACGCAGGGCAGATGCTGAGTTACCGCAAGTTGGAGGCAAGCAGGTGGACGAGAGAAACTTACGCGCTTCCTGCTAGCCCTCGGCCACCCCGACCGCCGCAAACCGCCCCGCCCACCACTCGCGCCCCGCCGCCCCCGTCCCCGCCCCCGCCGGCGCTCGCTTCCTGCTGAGGCCTCTTCCTGCAAAGCCCTCGGATCGCGGCGGTCGCTTTCTTTCTTCTGGTTCCCGGAGATCACCAAGTTCGTTCAGGTTGTCTTCGGGTGGCGCACAGCGCCAATGGTGTACGGGCGCTGCAGGTCAGTCCGCCGTTCACTCGACCTCTGCCCCCACAGCTCGTCGTCTTCCTGCCCGCCCCCTCTCCGACACTCGCCTCGCATTGCGTGTGTCTGGTCACTCGCCGGCCGGGCGCTCTCACCTCGTCCTCCGTAATACTCGTTGCTGGAGGGCGCGCAGTTGCGTGATCACAGAGCCGTTCCCGCGCTCTTGTTTGGCCGCTTCTTGCACGCCTCGGCGAGCTAGTGAAATTGCTCGCCCCGGGAAGTAAACAAATGCTTCAATGACCTTATGGAAATCCATCGAGTATGATAAGTGTCACGAAAGAACGTACATTTATCATAGCCTGAATTCATACATAGCAAATTTCTAATATTTATGGCAGGGATATTATTTCAAAATCATAGTCATTATTAACACATCATTATTTGTATAAACAAGAATGTATGACCAGTTGTTAGTAAAAGAATGCAAACAAATAAGAAAGGAAGTAAAAATAAATAGAAGCAAGGGAAGGCAAAAGAAAAAAACAACTAGAGGTGCTGCAACAATACATACTTTCTTGCACTGTTTCTAAATTTGCAATTTTCAAAAATTCAGAGTTCAACGAAAACGAGAACTGCGCCATTCTTTTAAGCACCCCTTCTATCCACGAACAAATTTTATAGGAAAAATTTGGAGCGGTTTTTAAGAAAAATGATTTTTTTTAAATGTGCCTATAATTCGCGCCAAATTACAGGAAAACTATTCATATTTTCGAAAACTTAATCTTGAACTTATTTAAAATCCGTCTTTAAGGAACAGATTTCATTAAGGAAAAAAATTATACGTTCAGTATTAGTTACAGGAAGACGTCCAAAACATTGTACTTTTGGCAATTAAAACAACACCAAAAAACAGGGAGAATCATTTTGAGAAAAATATGAAATAGTTTGTAGTGGCTTGATGTAAAGTACCCTCAAAATTCAAAATAATCCGTTTGAATGTCCCCAAGCTTCGAGTTTATTCAGATCGACCGGAAAATATCAATGTTGAAGAAAACCGGGTGAACAGTTTTATGTGCTAGCGTTGAGCACATACTGTCAAACAGACAGACAGTCAGACGTTTGGCCATCAATCGATTTTTTCGATATCAAGGACCACAAAACATAGGTTCTGCTGCATCACTTGTTAGAGGATTAAAGAAGTGGATTATAAGAGGTTAAATTAATGTTATTCATTTATTTATTTTGCGTGTGATGTTTGCATGTGATATGAAGAGCGGGAGATGTGCAAGTTACCGTGTTCCACAACTGATCGTTCAATTATCATACGCTGCCGATTCCTTTCAGCTTGGATAATTGTTATACTAATGATAGATAACGATTGAAATAACATGAAGATGATGGGAAAGAACCAAGTTACCTATGAAAACATCTTAAAATTTTTTTCTTTAACACAAAATTTCACATGTGTGATTGAGTCTGTACCAATAATTTGCATTTGGACTTGAATTGAAATTTGCCTTGAGATGTGGAAAAGTGGCGACAAGGTAATGGGTCATGCAATAACTAGTACTTGGTGGTTTTATTGGATAGAAAAAACATAAAAAAGAAAAAAGAAACGGAGAAAAACAGTTTGAATACCCTTTCAAGGAGAAAAAACAGGGAAAATACCGAAGAGGGAATGATGTGAAATAAAGTGTAGACACCAGAAAGAGCTACAAAAAAGAAAACAGGAAGAGAAAAAAAACTTGGTATACGTGTAAATAACGTGACCACTTACACATAGTGATCTAAGTCTCTTGCTAAGAAACTTAACATGTTGAGTTCATCAGGATTCAAAACTAGAAATACAGGTTCTGAGATCAGGAACTCGTTTGACGTCTGCGATATCCCATGCTGACCGGACACGAATTACTACATTAATACTCGGTAGGGTAGTCACCCATGAGCCATACGTCACCCATGACGATCCTTGAGATACTTCCCATAGAAACGAACTAGTCGAATTTATTTCGCGGGACAATCATATGCAGTAGGCAAATGTAGAAAGCAAGTTGACATTTTAAAAATCAAACCATTACCATCAAACCAAACTTCTACATAAAGATGACGATACACAATTATTTATTTTGTCCTATAAAATGTGGTAAAAGAGGATTTTCTGATTCAATCTCACATAATACTTTTATTTGGCCAAATTGTTTTTCTGGACAGATAGTTTATAAAAAACAAGAAACTTCTTTAGAATGTCATTACAAAAAGTTTATTCATCATTTTCCGAGCGACATTTCGGGAATTAAGTTTTACCACATCTTCAGGTTACAATATAAAGAAACAAATTATTACTATTTTAAAAAGAATATAAAATAAGACATACAAACATTACTGGTTTAATAGAAGTGACACAAATTATTGTAATGAAATATAGCACTCGATAAAACTAACATAGAGACTCACCATTATAAACTACAAGAGAAACATACAAAATATATACAAATATGTACAATGCGTGCGGACGCACGCCCAGCATTGCAATCATAATGATAGCATTGGAACTGATTCAACTGACCTTCTATCCATAAAAACAAAGTGGCCAAATAAAAGTATTATGTGAGATTGATTATGTTACGATAAACAAAATTTTCTTTTTAATGATTTTCTGATTCCCCTAACGAATACATAAGGTACAAATGTAAATTCTTCACAGCATGGGCGTCTCTGCCGCATGAAATTTAGGGTGGGGAAGATATTAAAAATATCAAAGGAAGAAAGTGTACCTCCGCAAAATTGTAGATTTAAGTCACAACAATTTTTTATTGACTTATTGAATGTAAAAGGTGCACATGGTGGATTAAAACGATCAAGGTACGTCGCAGCTCTTTACGTATTCAATAATATTTTCTGACAGTAACAGAGAAAGCTAAGCCGCCGAGCCAATGGTTGCAGCGGTTGGAGCAGAAGTGGTGGGAACAAATGGGGTGGTAGCCCACATGCACCCGTTTAGGAGCATCTTCGTAATATTCCTTCACAAATTTGACTTTTTGATTAAAAACGACGACAAAACATTTTTCTGATTATCATGTTATCGTTTCACGGTCTGAATGATATGTAACACTATAAAAGTATCGGCATAATGTTATAATGTGAAAATGTTTTAGTTAAAAATTAATTTATAATAAAACTACTGAATGTACTTAAAAGTATTTGGGGAGACGTGTCTCCCGCGTCCCCTGCCTATGCACATTTGTATTAGTGGACGAGTAGATGTAAATGAATGGCAGTCACCAGTCACGCCATGTCCAGTTCATTATGTCACGACGTGTGCGTAAGAATGCGCCCCACTTTTACCCCACGATAAATTCTATATTTTTCTATGTAGTTATCTCCTATATTACATGAAGAAAACCAATATTTATTTACTGGGCTTAATCATAAGGTATCCTTGAGCTAATTTAACACAAGATGGCAATTTGTGTCTTGCTTTTACGGTCCACTTCCCACAATTCACTAATTTTTTACTTCCTCTTAAAATAATTTATATGGAATGCAGAGAAGGTTATATTTTGCTGCAAAAAATCAATGCGGATTTTTTGACAGAAATACACGTCTAGGGGCTCGTTGATACCCAAGACCCTGAAATGTATTGTTTACAAACGCCTGTCTCTCAACCCGTCTGTCCGTCTGCCGTCCGTCAGCCTGTCCGTCAGGTGCGTGTCAGTCTATTCGTTCCATTGTCTGTCCGTCTATCTGTCCATGTGTCCGTCCGTCTGTCGGTTCCATTATCCGTCCTTAGTTAGTCCATCCTTCTGTCTGCTCCTCTCTCCGTCCGTTCCATTGTCCATTCTTATATTCGTCCTTATGCCAATCCGTCCGTCCGCCCGTCTGTCTGTCCGCCCGTTTGTCACTCCGTCCGTTCGTTGTCTATTTGTTCTCCAGCTCCTAAACAGTTCGCACGTTTAGTTTTTGATTGATTGATGCAAATTTGATAATTTCCGATAGCACTGTCTCATCTAGGGGCTCTGCGAATATGAAACTGATGTTTTCATTTCGTGAGTTTATTTTACGAGAAACATGTACATTTCTGTTTTCTTCTAAGGTATTCGTACCAGAAGACTCATTAAGCAAGATACCTGAAGCCATACTGATCGCATAAAAAAGGAGAAAGAAACTGGATTTACATGTCTAGCGGAATCATTAAATGCTTTCACTGCAAGGAAGAAGGACACATGGCCAAAAACTGCGAAAATATACGAGACATTAACTCCAACTAATCGGAAGACATAATTGAAATAATGTTGCCCCCGACAACGAACAAAGAGACAAGGTACCTAGTTACCATGAATTTCCCCTACTCGACCAAGGTTAAGGCCTGTTAAGAGAGCCTTATCACAGATCACGAGTATTCCGACCAACGATTCAAGTGAACTTCAGGAAGGACAATTCAACTGTCTCCAAGGAAGAATTAACGAAATAAGAAAAAGAAAATGAAGGTATCTAGGGAGAACAACATTAGTAGCGGCAGCAATAAGAAGAGCATGGTGGAGCAACTAGCCCCAGTGAAAGAAAGAATAGAAGGGTCCAACAATGCACTTACGTATGAACAACTAAAATACTTTCTGGAAAACACTTACGACGTAAGTAATCACCTTCAAATGTGTCTCAGTTACACCAAAGAGACAGGGAGGCTAATTGAAATGCTCAATGAAATATACCCATTACTGTCTGACAGAGAAATAAAATCAAGATTTACAAGAATTATGCAGAAACTGAAGGACGCAGTCCACTCAGATTCTTCAAGAGAATCGTCCGACAGCGAATTAACAAGCGAAGATCTTCAAACATGAAGATAAGAATTCTACAATGGAATGTGAACGGTTTTCACACTAGATATGAATTGCAATACAATAGATATGAATCACACTAGATATGAAGACGTCATGCAGGTAAAGTTCAGAACCTTAAGAAATTAAACATCGATGATTCAGTAGAGATAAGCGATATTCTGAGCAACTTTACAGAACTTATACTGTCTACAGCGGAGGTTACAATACCCAAAACAAAAAAAATACCCCGCATTAAAACCTGAAAGTGAAATGCACCAAAAGACTAAACTTGATGAAAATTATAAGCCACTCAGCGTGGGGGCCGACTATACAGTGCTTAAAAGAACATACCAGGCATTGATCAGAGCTAAAATGGATTATGGCAACATATTCTACGATGCTGCAAATAAGAATATTAAAAGAATACTCGGCTCTATCAATAACACTGGTGCCAGACTTCTATGCGGAGCATATAGAATATATATATATATATATATATATATATATATATATATATATGCGGAGCATATAGAATATATACCGGTGATGAGCATGTTTCCGCCGGTGATAAGCTTGATGAAAGAAGTTACTTCTCCATAATATAACAGGACTATCACTCCAACGTTAAGAGAAAACTACAACAGACAGGAATGGAACAACGACGCTCGCTGCAAATTAAGTAGTATATGTGAGTACGGTGTTTACAATCCAGCTACATCCTTCTGCAGAGCTGACTAGGTTGTGTTAACTAGATGCATACCCAGCTCACTTGGTGTGCATCTAGTTAACTAGGTAACTAGGTCACATGAAGCTCACACATGCCTATCTGTCCACCGGGAATATGACCGTTATATGTAATGTCTGTAATGTTTCTATTTACATTAATAATAATTTTTCCCCAGGTGCGAGGCTGACCGGACGAGACATGGTGTCAATAACGGCATATGAAGTCTGCTAAAGGACAGAGAACAATGCAGCCGGTTTCTAAATGTTTTGGAGGGCATTAATCCGTACAGTGAAATATAAGAAAAAATGTATCAATTGGTGATAATGTGATTAAATGTGATATGAATGTTCACATTCTGTGTCATAACATTACACCTATATTAATGTACATATTAAAGAAATATTAAAGTTATTGTGTCTGTCACTAATAACCTTTGTAGTTGATGCAACATAAAATAAAATAAATTTTAAAAAATTGATGTATAGATTCAGCGTTGATAAAGGTTAGTTGGCCAAGGACACAAGAAGAAAGTCAATTTTCTTTATGACGTGGGTCTTCGATGATGTTAGCAAATGGTCATAATGGTGTGCTGTCATTCAAGCAGATTGATGAAGATATGTTTTCATGAAGTGGATGAAATATTAAGAGTGTGTAATTTGCAAATAACCATTATAATTGTCTTACAATAAATTCCTGAAAATGTATGCTATATCGTAACCATACTAGTAATATCTAGCGAAACAATTAAATGCTGCAGTAAAATGGAGAAGCAGAATACGTTCGTACGTAGGAAGGGAACAGGGCATCTACAAAAATATTCAATAACTTTTGGAGTATAAATGACCAAATACAATGGATATGTTGCCATCCGCCGTCTCAAGTACAGACCAAGCGAAGATGAGGCAATCGCAGGGTTAAATGGGCACAAATTCTTGGATTTGAATGAACCTTTTGGGGGATCCGATGTCCCATTTAGCCCCTAGATGACAAAACTGAGTGATTGAGCATTGATTCCGGACCCGTCAGCTACTGATATCGTTATTCCCATATGTATAGTGTATGATTTATTGTGCCCACCCGTTTTAATTAGTATAATTAGCAACATTATAATGAATATTGAAAATTCAAAATCGTAGTTTTTTGGAAAAAGAGGAGTGTAGGGGGAGACTAACCAAAAGACAGGACCAGCGTAGATCAAAGTAACCCCCCTCCAAAAAATATCCGTTCAAACACACAGTCTTGAGTTAATTTAAATCGACAAGGGAATATCGATTTAGGAGAAAATCGGATGAACGATTTAGGCCCTAGCGTTGACCACAGACGGACGGACGGAGAGACAGATGTTTTACCGTCAACCGTTTTGGTATCAAGGACCCCCCAAAAAATGATTCTGACTACCCAATGTGTTAGCGGAAGTAATTTATTAAATATAGGAATAAGATTTATCCACTTTTTCTTTACCACGACCCGGTAATAAGAGATTTTTGGTCGAAAATTTGCCGTTTTCCAGCGCACAATTACAATATTTTATCTTCTTACTAAGTGAGGAGGAGAAGTTACAGATAACTTCAAACCAACAAAAATTGTAAGACATGTGCCCTCTTGTCCTTGACATGTGTTGCTCCAAGATCACTCGATTTGTCCGAAGCCTTGGAGTTGGTTTATCGATGGGGGTCCGAAGCCTTGAAGTTTAAACTACTAAGATTTCACGATTTAGAAACATGAACCAGGCTCCTTGGTCTCTAGTTAGTGACTGCGCGACCGCTCAAGCAATGGAGGAGAGCAATGAAGCTAGCGGTGGAGACGTTTGCTTATTGCGCATGGGTTGGGCAAGCAACATCAATTGGTGGTGTCCACACTTCTAATATGAGCCGAATCTCCACCAGGAACTGTGTTAGCATTAGATTGATGTGTACAGTGCTGCAAGGATTCTTTTTAACAAAAATCCGAAGTCCAGTATCTTAAGTGGTAATTCGCCATAGTCCATTTAGGCCAACAAGAGAAATCTTTAATATAAGAATGCGCAATTTGGTTCAGATTCATGCTTAGTGTTTCTCACTGTCACTGTTGAATATTGTAATAAATGTTGCCTCAAATCAGTTTGGTGATGCACAGTTTGGTGATGCACATCATCCATCTGGCATTCATGGGATGAAAGAACGGAAACGGCCGGTTTCTTTTTACCCAGCTTTGTATTCCCAACGGGCCCCAAACTCGGAACTTCCTGTCTACAGAACTTAAGATTCGTAAACCGGAGCCCCTTTGGTCTTGATGCATACGAAATGTTTAAAACACTTCATTCAATAGAAAATTCTTCGTATTGTATATTCCTGAATTAAACATCCGCCAGTTTCCCTTCCAATTCATAACTGAGAATCAGCAAGTTTTAGCAAGTATTTTATTTAACGTTAATAATAGCTAAATGTTGATCAATGAACCGACAGGCTGACTTTGGCTCAGTGACAGTACTACCGCTGTCTCTGCAACAACTCTGTTAGGAAGGTCCTCAGGTTCGAGTTCCTAGCTATATAGCTAGGCTGACTTCAGTCACAGTCTGGAGGAGAATTCTATCCGCCAGCTGCTTTGATCGGTAGTTTCCCGTAGTTTCTACGATCAATACCAGCATAGACTAAGGATCTATACATCTTTACTCGATGATACCAGCCAAATGCCGATGCAGTACCCTAAAAAACGGGCCACGGACAGCGCGCGAACTTTCCTCGCTCTTCCTTATCCTACCCTACGTAAGGGGATTACGTACACACACTTTACGCTTACACGCACTACACTATTATAAACGTCAGCGGGAACATTAGGGAGCTTACAACATGTCCGGATTGATTGATTGATTGGTTGATTGTTCGTGATTCCGGGTGCTTCAACTACAGTAGTCATTAGTTCCGTACGTGTAGTGCGTGTTTTTTCCTCGGGATGTGACAGTGATCCTTTCCCCGCTCTGATTGATAGTTTTCCGTGGTTTCTCCGATCAACACCAGGCGAATGCCGTAGCAGTACCCTAACAAACGGGCCACGGACAGCGCGCGATCTTTCCATCCTCTTCCGTGTCCTATCCTCTCCCCTTACACACATACTTACATTAACATCCACTACACTACCACACATGCCGGGAGACCGGTCGGAAGCTTAGAGCATGTCCCGGCTGGGGCGGTGCCCCGCTGGTGGGAGATTCCTGGTTGAGGGGAAAACCCCGATAGTCGACGGTAGGTCGGCGCCAAATCTCGCCATCCAGCGGGGGAAAAGATTATCGCCATCTCCCGGGAAAAACACGTGCTCCACTTACGGGACTAATGACCTGAGTAGTTGACACGCCCGGAAACACGAATCAATCAATCAATTTTCCCCGCTGGATGGCGAGATTTGGCGCCGAGCTACCGTCGATTAGCGGGGTTTTCCTCATCAACGAAGTATCTCCCATCAGCGGGGCACCGCCCCAACTGGGACAACCTCTAAGCTCCCGACTGGTCTCCCGGCATGTGTGGTAGTGTAGTGCATGCTAGTGCAAGTGTGTTTGTAAGGGGTGAGGATAGGGCAAAGAAGAGGTAAGAAAGATCGCGGGTGGTCCGTGGCCCGTTTGTTGGGATACTGCTCTAGCATTCGCCTGTTTGTTGATCGGAGAAACTACGTAAAACTACCGCTCAGAGCAGCCGACCGCTAGAATTCTCCTCCAGACAGCAACTGAATTCGACCTAGCTGACAAGCTAGTATCGAAAATCCTGCTGCCGTCGGGACTCGAACCTAAGACCTCCCAGCCAGAGGGACTGCAGTGACATCAGTTGTTGCACTGAACCATCTCTCCCGGTACATGTTCGTGCTGGAGGGGAACTCCTCTGGGGAGATACCTGGAGGGGTAATTCCCATCGAAAGCTGACATATAGGTCGCCGCCGGATCTCAACAGCGGGGAAAGAACACTGCCATCTTCTGGCATAAAAACACTCACTACATTAATGAGACTAATGACAGTAGCATATGGCGTGCCAAGAAACATCCATTAATCAATTCACGAAGCGACGATGACTGGGGTGAATATAGCTCATCACGCGTCATTCATTATCCGCACAGCAACCAAAAGACCGTACATTAAATTTAGTTCCACAAGAATATTTCAGAGTAAATTAATGAAATAAGTCTCTTTTACATAATACATTACCAGAGACCTTTTTCTTCTTGTTTTTTGCAGTCTTGTATAAAACTAACTTCAGAGAAGAGAGATTTCTATAATCGGTAGAAATTCCGAGTGACGCATCCTTCCAAAAAGAAAATAAAAATGCGAGCCTCTCACTTTCTCGGACAAGTTTTCTTTCCACAACACAAATAGATCAACAGGTATGTTCATCGTCATACCACGAAATAGCCAGAGGGAAGTAACTCATGTCCAATTTAACAGCACGGAGATCTGGATTGAAACGCGCAGCCTTGTTCTCACTTCTTGTTAGCCACCCATTGCTCCGCCGATCAGTGGTTGCGGCTGGAGCAACAACGTCTGCGAGACCCATGTAAACGCCACTTTCCTGTCTCAAACTTCGCTTCCACCTATGTATTACATGGGCTTCACCACGTTACTCGAGTTTAAGTGTATTCCCCTCTATCGTATACTGTATAAGATAAATGAAAATATTTACTATATATATATATAGTAAATATATATATATATATATATATATATGCAGTATAGATAAAGTTATATAATGCTGCAAATAACCCAAGTTGAAATGTCGGAAAAGCATGGTATCAAGACCCCTGATTCCGAAAATTGCTTCTTTTTTAAAACCTTTGCCTATCCGTCCGTCTGACCAGCTGTCTTCAATACTAGTTCTTAAAACGCACACACAGCTCCTTAACAATTAAACGTGTTACGTTTATGTTTTTACAGTCTTCAACGACGTTCCGAGAGCTTTTGCGCCCTCATCTTCAGGTCTAATAAAATAATACAGTTCATCTTAATTCCTAAATGTGTAACGTTAATCTACGTTGAGTTATAGACAATTAACTTATAAACACAAACTTACTGTTTTTCAAACAAGATGGTTTAAAGTCCAACAGAAGATATCTCTCTCTACTGGTGGGTAGTGACTCAACGGGGAAGTTAATCCGTTTTTTAAAATTGTCTAAAAGTTTTCAATTTTTTAATGTTTTTGAAATTTAGAACGGTATTTCTAATGTAGATACATTTTTAATACCAATTTAAGAAAGTAGAGCTCACCAATTTATTACGAACAGTAATCTTGCTAGATGACACTCGTATGTTTGGGAACGAGATTGAAAGTCATTTCGAGCTTTGAGTGGGCCAGGGGAAGGGGAAGTCTTATTCTACAATGAGGCCCAACGAAGAGGTATGAAAATCGAAAAAAAAAATCCTAAAGAAGATATTTCAAAGTCTGTCAACATTATTTAACTTTTTGTAGGTATTGAGCAGACTGGACTAAATCATGTGATATAAGCGCCACTTTGATGAAAACTTTTGAAAATGCGAGAATGACATTTCTTGGAATATTTTGTATGTTATTATTTACGACTCGTACACTACAGGTGCATTTTATAATTTCATACATTTGTTGACATACATTTTTCAAATGAACTCGTATTAAGTTTCTGGGAATCAGAAAAGTTTTGTTTATTTCCTTTCTCTTTTGTACCCAAAATAAATGAGATTCTGTCATATGTTTATGGTAACGTTAGGGGTACGTCGCGGTTTTCTAATGCAAAGAACAGCATTCGCGTACCGAAATGGGCAAATGTTTTCTTTAAAACTGTTTATGACAACTATCATTTACATGAAAACAATTCACTGAATTCAGTAGCAGAAGTGCCATTTTCATTCAAGTTTGGAATTCATAAAGTTTTAAGGACATTTTAAGAAATGTAAACGAAATAAAAACACTAGAAAGTTTGTAACAAATACCGTCACACGACTAGTTTCTTATTCATTACGTCTATGAAGGCATATATTTTTCACTTACTACAAGCAGATTTTTTGCAATTTCCACTCACTCCATATTTTATCGAGAAAAGTCCTTATGTTAGACACTCAAAATTGACGGAGCGAACGACAAGTCGAAATATGATTCAAATTTAAAATTATGATTTTTATGAATGGACCCGGGGAAAAAATATTCAACGTTCTTTTTCTTTGTCGCTTTGCTTAATTCTACATATTTCTCGAATGTTTCCTTCAGGGTTTTGGAAACGTAATTCTTTGTAACTTGAAATATATTTGTAACCTATCGTTATACTATTAGATATTTACTGACCAGCATTTCCACTGGCGTTCCCTTCTCTTTTTGATATATTTATTGGGTTACAAGGTCCCTTCGACTACTATGGTAATTGAAACCTATGAGTAATGATCTAATAAACGTTACAAATTGCGAAAATGATAAGATGATGGAAAAATAGTGGGAGGAGAAGCGGGAGAAACGGGAGAACACAGAAAACCTGCAACTTGTACTCTCTGTCCATCACAAATTCCATTTCAATTGATCTGGGATAGAACCTGGGTCTACGGGAAAGGGATGAATGAAGCGCTGTAAGGCGTATGCGCTAGCCATGAGATTATGAGGCCACGAGCCCATCTCCGTCGCTCCCATGAGCGAGAGTTCATATCTCGCTGAATTCATGTAGGCAGTGGTGGTCAAAATGTGCATTTCCTGTCTTTTTTCTACTCGTTATCATTTTTCTTGTCTCTTTTTCTGGTGATCTGAAGATGAACAAGTGGCATAATTGCCAGAAATTTGATTAATAAGATGATGTGAAATGTCCAACTCTTGTGCCTTTTTGGGCCATGAGCCCTCTTCCCATCGGTTCCACGAGTCAGACTTCAAATATGGGTATATTTATGTAACCTTATTGGTGGTCAAAATGTGCATTTCATGTATTTTTCCTACAGGTAATCTTTTCTCTCGTCTCTTTTCTAGTGTTCTGAAGGCGAACAAGAGACATGATTGCCAGAAATTTGATTAATTTGGTGATATGAAATGGCCAACTCGTGTCTTGTGCAGCGCGTTTGAACCAGCAGAAAAGAGCTCTCTTCCGCCACGTGAAATCACCAGTACAGGAAACCAATCCTATCACCTTTTCCTCATGATAAGAAATAGAAAGGGAATGAAGAAGAACTCTCTTCTTTCTCATGCAAATGCTACAAAAATAGTTGACAGCACTGCAGAGGCCCTACGCATAAGAGCTCGTATGCAACATTCTTGATAAGAATTTCATTTGATGTAACTTGAGATATTAAAAGAAATCAAAAACTAAATGTGATGTATGGAGGAAATGTATAATTTATGGACTCATGTTTACCAATATATTTAACTAATGTTGCTGCTTTTATTTCATTCATGAATATTTTAATGTTATAGTAGAACATTCTAAATAAATGAATCAAATAAATCGGCAGAGTTATATTATTGCAAACCATCTTGTAGTCTACTTTGCTTGCTGAGCGAAGGAGATCCGGCAAGATGCAGAGGAGGCTCCGCTTCGCATTCTTGTTAATTTCTCGTTGATTGGAAATGGAAGCTGTAGGGAAACTGGCGGCCATTTTCTTTCCATATGCACAGCTGTTCAAATTCCAATTACTCTATGTGGAATTCGTGATGGATAAATCAGGTTTGTGACGGGCTTAGTCAAGGTATTCTCATTTATCTTCTCTGTCATTCCATTATAGTAGTGTCATGCCATTACACTTTTCCATTATACTGTGATCTATTGCATAAAATGCTCGAAATCAAGAGAAAATTGAAAAACTTGTTATTACTTATAACTTACTCCACTGAGATTTCTTGTAAAACTTTCTTCAGTAAAAGAAAAGAAAGAAATTAGAATTTTCAATTTTCAAAGATTTATTTTCGAAAGTTTAGACTTTTTAATGAATTTTCATTACATCATATTCATCAGCGGTCTCTGCTCAATTCAAGGAAATAATTAATAGTTAGATTTTCCCGAAGAACTGACTTACGATTTAATAACTCTCAGCTAAAGCTTTAAAATGACAAGGACAATATTTGGAACCGTTTTTGTGGAAATTTTGTTTCCTTTTTAAAAAAAGTCTGACTCAAAATTACTTAAAAACTATTTATATTCTCAACAAATTGTACAGGAAATTATTTAAAAATCTAATTTTGTAGAACACATTTTATAAAGAACAAGTTCTATCTTCAATGATGTAATTGCAGGAGGGCGTCAAAAAGTGTTCAGACATTTGCAATTGTAGAAAATTTGAAGTTTCTTTGAAAATCGAACCTGCACAATTTTTATAAGCGTATCTTTCTGTATTATAAAAAATAAAGAAAACATTTTAGACAATATTTTGAGAAAAAAAATTGAAACTATCTTTTGATTTTCATGTACTACCTCCAAACATTGAAATATTTCTTTCAAATTCGAGGAGACGCAACGTCAGTCAGATCAATGAGGAAATATTAAATTTTGTGAAAATCCTATGAATGGATTAGGCACTAGGGTATTTCACCTACATATTTACAGTCATTTAAAATAAATTGGAATAGAGTACCCCTAAAATGTGAAATCTGACTACTTTACTTATATAAAAGAGAAGTATTTTGCTGAATAAAGAAGCAAGAATTATCCACTTTTGGTATCAGCGCCAAAACATTTTATCTGTTTTTCTTCAATTTTTTCAGCAGCATTACAATAATTCATCTAAAACATGTACACAAAAAGCTTAACAAATTTCAATAATATAGTTGTAGGAGGAGTTCAAAATGTTGAAACATTTGCAATTTACGAAATTTTGGAACTGTGTTTGAAAATGTTCTAAGGACTTCACGTAAGGACGTTCTAAGGGCCTCAGAATTAAGCGAATTCGTAGAGAGAATATCTATTTTGGAGAAAATACCGTTTACGATTTAGGGGCTCGAGCTTTCCACTTTCATTTATTTATTCTGTGTTTTACCATTTAATTATTGAATGTCAACGATCAGCTAAAAAATGTGTGTGATGTACTAGGTGGAGACGAGTATTCTACGATAGGTTTCTTGTCTTCTGGAATCTCTATCCTAACATATAAACAAGTTACTGGCTAAGGTGGCTCAGGGTATCAACGAATGTCACTGCAGTGCCAGTGACCGGGAGGTCATACGGGTCGAGCCCCCACAGTGGCAGAGTTTTCGACACTTTCCAGAAAGCTAGGTCGAATTCAGTCATTGTCTGGAGGAGAATTCTAGTGGCAGGACGCTCTGATTGGGAGTTTTCCGTGGTTTCTTCGATCAATATCAGGCGAATGATACTCTGAAAACGGGCCTCGGATCACGCGATCTATCCTTCCTCTTTCTTGTTTTATCCTCACCCCTTACTTACACACACATACATGAGTGTGTAAGTAAGGGGTGAGGATAGTTGTGAACTGCACTACCACACATGTCGGGAGTTTAGAGATTGATCCGGCTAGGAGCGGTTCCTTGCTGATGGCGGATACCTGGAAAGGGAAACTCCCGCAAATCGACCTGTAAGTGGACGCCGTATCTACCAAGATAGTGGCACGCCCTGGCAGTTGCACGCCCTGCGGCACATCACGAGCTTCTCTGCGCAACTAGCGGTGGGAAAGGAAACTATTAGTAATCCTGCTGTTTTACAGTAGTGAATGGCGTCGTCTCTGGTGGCGGGGTGATGAACTGCGTGGAAGGGCGATTTCGTGTTGACACTCGTGCCACGGACTCCCGCTCGTGGCACCGACCTTGATAACACTGCATTACACTTACGAGACTAATAATCATAACAGCTGACGGAGCGGAAACACGAAACAATCAATCATATAAAAGTTAAATAATGAGTACAGTTAAAGGAGCGTTTTTGGCAAAAACGAGTTTAAGTTAAAGGAGCGTTTTTGTCTGTGTAAAAAAGGTGTGAACGTAAAAAACAACTATTTGCAAAGGCAAAGAAACAACAGATTATGTCTATTATTTTCTATCGTACCCTTCGCAAAGGAGTCGACTTATTGCCGCGAGGTCATGGAGAACGATTATTTCATTGACTATATTAGCTACTGAGCTCAAGAGAAGGGGTACAGATTTATTTATTTATTTACGTCAAAAACAGTTAAAAACTGTGTGACGAGCTATGGGGAGAAATGAAATTTGTGCACGTTTTCATAATTCTGTGGTCTCTACCCTAAACCATATTCTAGTCGAATTTTGAATACAGAAAAAGGGCATTTTTTTCACGTTTTGTTGACAAAATATTCGCTCCTATATAATAAAATATATTTTCAAAGGTAAATTAGCTATAAATGTGTGCCCTTAACCCTCATCATGTTCTTCATGAAAGAATAATACTTTTTGCCGCGACAATTTGGAAAACGATAATTTGAATAACTGTATTTCCCCTGAAATTCAGAAGACGTGCACAAAGAATGAAGTTACATTTATGTCCAGAAGCAAAACAAGGGACCATCTCAGCATTTGCTCAAAGGATCACGGAAACGACGAAAAACCTGATCGAGATGGGAGCCATCAACCCAGAAACTCTGGTACAATACTTGTTACAGGTTCTTTAGAATTATACAGTCCAAATGATAAATAATTACATTAGCTATTATTGTTAAAATTAATGTTAGTTTCCTTTTGATGCTCGGTATAGTCTCGAATTGTATAGAAACAGTTATGCAGCAGAAAAGAGTTTACTTGGGACATAAACTTTTCTATCGAATATAATCGTTTAATGTCATCAGGCAAAGTAGTGTAGAGTAATGTACAGATAGTTAAGCTACATGTACGAGTATGTCCAGAAGCAAAATAATGATCATTCTCCGCTATTTCAAAAAGGATCAGGAAATCAGGACGAACAATCGGAACGAGATGGGGTCATTGATTTAGTATCTGAGGTACAATACTTGTTACAAGCATATTTAGTCTTTTCGATTTATACAGAACAAATGGTAACTAATATATTAAGTGTCGTTGATAAAAATCAATATTATTTTCATTTTTGATGAGTATAGTCTGTTAATTATATATAGAAACTCTTAAGTTCCAGAAAATTTTTCTTGTTACTTATACTTGTGTATTAATTTGAATAATTCATATTCATGAGGCAATGTGTTGTAAAACAATATACATGCATTTTTATGAATATTTTTGTAGCGAGTAGTAGATATTCATACCTGATGATTACGTCGAGTGTTACAGATGTCCGTATTCGTTGAAAATATGTACGCATCTTCGAGTAAGTCATTTTTTAAAGAAATCGCTGATTCGTTAATCGCGAGGCAATCCAATGGTAGATTAATTCCTAGCTTAATACAGTGTCTTATGTGAATCATGTTGGTGTGTTTTGCTTATAATACGTTCAATTCTTTTCTATAATCTAAAATCTGGGAGATATAGAATGCGTTTGCAAGAATGTCATATCTTTGTCATTTCTTTCAAATTCAAATTCACTCAGTCTTCAAAGTTAATTGTGTATAGTTCATTGTGTATATGTGTGCCAATGTTCATGCCCCCCTGAGATATGGCATAATATTCTGGGGATATACATTTTATAGCTCCCAGATTTTTATATTTAAAAAAAGAATTTTACGAAATCGCAAATCACACCCACGTGATTCTTGCAAGCCTCTCTTTATTAATACTGTAGGTATTTTATCATTACCTTGTTTCTTGATTTATGAATCAGTGGTTTTTGTCAAAAATGACGTACTTAAGAGTGGAAATATATTTTCAGTAAAGGTCGACATCTATAACTGTAACACTTGATGTAGTAATCATGTTCTTCAGGTGACGTGGTAATCTTGTTCTTCAACAGCTCATTACAAAAATTTCACATTCAATACATGTATAGTACCTTCAGTCACCTTCTAACACTCCCCAGTGACTTGAGATAGAACTACCCTCAAGTGAAATAATTCTGTGCAACACGTGATTCATTAAATAGTCAAGCCCATTTTTCTCTAATTCCTCCAAAGTGGTTTAGTCCACTCTATCGCTCATAACCTCAAATAATATGAGGTAAACATTTTTTAAATACATGAGTAGTGTCTGCGTAATTGTATGCAAAATAGAGGCACAATTATTTTCTCAAAAACCGTTCCAAATGTTTCTTGAATTTTTTCTCAAAGATAGAGAAGTTCGCTTATAAAAATGGCGCAGGTCCCATTTTCGGTGAACTCTTCGTTTCTTCGAAAATTTCAAGTTTTAAATCGCAAACTGCAATATTGTGTGCGTGATGATACGATTTTTTCCTTCAAGATTTTGAACCAAAAATAGATCTTTAAATAGGGTCACGTACAATCTTTTGGGAATGTGAGTAGTTTTCGCGCAATTTTTGCCAGAAGTAAAAGCAATTTAAAAAAAATATTTCTCAAAAATGGCTCTATTTTCCCCCTAATTTGCATCTCGAATAGAGAGCAAAGAATGCTTATCAATTGGTGTAGGCTACATTTCATTGAACTGCCTAGTTTTTCAAACATTGCAAAAGTTACAAATAATGGAAGAAAGTATTTGCTGGCGTAGCACCATCTCTGAAATGTTTCCCTCTGAAATGTTCAAATCAAGGTATCTTTATCAAGGAAAAGAGAAAAGAATTTTTTTGTGATTTACAAGAACATTCTTATGATTTATTCGCTCTACCCTGCGTAGGCGAAGGTGGTTTTAGTTTTACTCATAAATTCTTCATTCATCCCTTCCTGGTTTTTTGAACGTTCACCCTAGAGAAAATTGCCAATTCGTAGCAGGTAAATCAGCCACAAATATAAAAATACATTACATTGAGACGCACCACTAATTAAACTACTATATTATATTTCAATTGCACACAGAGTATTTATGCACTGAATGAAGAACAAACTATTCACAGCGTTATCATATTCCAATGAAGTAAACCTCATGCAGAAGAGCTTCATGATCACATCATATGTATGTCTTTATTAGTTATTTTCATTTGTGAAGTGAGACGTGAATGGTGTAAATTATTTTCCCTGAAATTTTAAGTTGATGGTGAATCGAATGAGATATGTTGTATCCTTGTGGGAATTTGGTTCTCTCAAAATTATATCTCATTACCGGAATGATACCCCGTTCCATCATCGTTCGTCCCATCATTGGTAATATTTTCTACTTATATTATTAGATAAGTAGTGAGAATAGTAAGGAATGATTTAAATAATGATTTAAAAATTATAATTTCTGAATTGCATTTCAATTCTACTATCACGATTATCTTGTTCAGTCAAATAATACAAAAAAATCCCTCCTAGAGATAAATAAAACGTAGATAGTTGGATTCAGATGGCAATAGAATTTACATGCTTTACCGCGATTAATAGAGAATCCCCACCGTTAAAAATTGATGCGACACCTAATCGTGGCGAGTCAAATGGATGGGAATAGTTCAATACATTTGTCCTTCAAGATAGCAGACCTCATTTTAGGATAAAAGAGGCAATTACTTCAGAAAGATCCGTCCTACTAGAGAAAGGGTAATTAGGTAATTGCCGAATGGGAAAATTGTAGTGCATGTATTTGGATGTGTCTGTATATATGTGAGTGTAGGGCTGATGTTTAGATGCAGGATTGAAATAAAATTATATCATAATCGTTATTATAAATATTTTTAGTTAACATTTTATTTCTCTCACAAAATTATACAAATGTAGCAAACGCATCACGCTGATGAGTATTGCAAAACTGAGCCGCAAGTGTAGCGTATGTTTTTTTCTTACGGAAGGGCCGGTGATTTTCCCCCGTTGGATAGTGAGATCCTGCGCCGACATATACGTCGGCTCGTGAGATTTTTCCCGAACTAGGTATCCCTCAGCGGTGCAACGTCCCAGCAGGGTCAAGCTCTGAATTCCCTGACGGTCTCACGACATGTGCGTTTGTGTAGTGTATGCTTGTTGGTTGGTTGATTAGTGATTCTGGGCGCGTCAATTGCTAAGGTCAATAGCCCGTAAGTGTAGTGCATGTTGGATTGTGGGAGGTGGCGATGATCTTCTCCCGCTGGATGGTACACAACCGTTGGCTAGCGGGTATTCCCCAACTAGGTATATTTCACAAGCGGGGCACCGCCCCAGCCGGTACAATCTCTTAAGCTCTCTCGGATAGAATTCTCCGAGCCGGCCACTAGGATTCTTCCCCAGGCAGCGACTGAACTCGGCCTAGATATCTAGCTAGTGTCGAAAATCCTGCCACCATCGGGACTCGAACCAAGGACCTCCCGGTCAGAGGCACTGCAGTGACATCAGTTGATACCCTGAGCCACCTCTCCCGGTGTAGTGAATGTATGTATGTGTGTGTATGTAAGGGGTGAAGATGGAATAAGGAAGAGAAAGGAAAGATCGCGCACGGTCCCATGGCCCGTTTTTTATGGTACTGCTCCGGCATTGGCCTGGTATTAATACGAGAAACCATAGAAAACTACCAATTAGAGCGGCTGGCCGCTAGAATTATCCTCCAGTCAGCGGCTGACTTCGACCTAGCTATCTAGCTAGTCCTGCCACCGTCGCTCGGTTCCTGAAACCTAGGGCCTTCCGGCCAGAAGCACTGCAATGACATCAGTTGAAGCCCTGAGACAGAAAAGCTGGTAATTCCTTATGGAGATAAAACAATAAAACAATAAAAACGTTCGTTTGTATTAAAAATAACATCTGGAAGGGTACTTAATTTTTTAATATAAAATCGCAGAAATTTTATGCATCTCGAAATATGCTGCCCTCCGCTCTGTTTATTTGATCTTGAATAAAGAACACCTCCAACAAAATTGCAAACTCTTGCTCTCATCGTATTTATTGGTATATGCTTACAATTACAAATATCCCTATCATCATTACAAAGAATGCTGGGACTTCGTTTATTATTATTTCATGCTACATTCTTGAACAAAACGGAAGACTTTTTTGTTTGTACTTGGAAACACGAAATGTTATGAATGGTGCTAGATGAATGAATTAAGAAAAACTTTAGTTTGGAGGTACATAATAAATAATCTTTCTCATATTTTGAATGACACTAGATACATATGAGTTATACCAGGAAATGCCTAGGTATTGCTTCTTCCATATTACATTTTTTCTATTTTATGAAGCATACTAATCTCCTGAACGTGCTATGCTTCAAAACTCTCTGGAGAACACTACCGCTCGCATCCGCTAATAAGTCGTCTTCAGTCCGTAAGCCTCGAGTTAAAACCAGTGACCACGACTTTCCCTCTTCGTTCTCCCCACCCCTTCTCTCACTTTCTCTGTTCATCTCCTCCCTCAACAGCAGAGCACCTTTTAGTACTTTCATAACGTTCGATTGTGAGGTACGGACGAAGAAAGCTGGATCAGAAAAACGAATGAGAGAAAGCGGAGAATCTCTTAGTTCATCGTGTAATGAAGAAGAAGAGAGAATGGTGTGAACCGTGGTTTATGATTTTCTGAATCCATGATGCTTGCAAATCTAAGTGTAGGCACATTATTCCTTACAGGATGGGCCTAGGCTTATTTCATCCAATTCCTACACATTTAATCTGTCAGTGATGACCATGTTTCTATTACCTTTCTTAAATTATTGTAAATTTTAAAGTACCTGGTAAAGATTTTTAATACATTATTTACTATCGGCCATTTGTTGTTACATAAAAAATATGTTTTAAAAATACCTATGAACAAAGAATAAAATTTCACTTATTTTTACTTAGTCCAAAACAATAAATAAAATTTGCATTGAAATGTTTTACTTATTTGCTTTCTAGAAATAAATACTCTATTAACTAGTGGTGCTACCGAAGCACATACTTTCTCGCATTGTTCTTAAATGCTTCGCAATATTTTACTACTACATAAACCAGCAAATTTTTTCCGCTCCGAGAGGCGATCCCAAATCCTCAGATTTAACTTGCCGGCATTCATGCCACTACGGCACATAAGCGCGCATGGAACGAACTCGAGCAAAGGTATAAAAACATAAATGTCCGATTGTCCTTGTAAAAACAACAAATAATTCAACGACAAAGTATAAAAAAATCCACTGTAGAAGCATTTATTCCTTTCTCATTCATATTCAAAACGTCAAATTCAACACGGAGTACTACCAAAACACATACATTTTTGAATTATTTAAAATGTTCCGCAATAGAATACACCTACATAAAACAGCAAAAGTGTTTTAACCAGCTAGTTTTTTTCCATTCCGATACCCAAACACAGTTCCTCCGAGTTAACGTGCTGGCGCAGATGCCACTACACCACACAGCTCGTTGGAAATATCGTTTTCCGACGCAAGAATAAATAACTTTCCCTTCTTACGAAGTATACGTAAGGAGAGAAAGTAATAATAATTTCGGGACTGTTAGGGATATGTAAGTTGATCACTTGGGTTCTGGTTACAGTATATTTCAATTTAATGTTGATATACTCATAACTTTACTTAATATCGGTTCATACAGATGCACACAAGACAACGATTGATTTAACATGACATACGTTTCAGAAATCGAATAGCAGAGTTGAAAAAATATTTAAAAGATGCAATTTGTTAAAACACAGACAGGTCATGTATATTTATCTGCATTGATTCTATTAGGGAGTAGAAGTACTTCAAATGACTTTCAATAAAGTTTCTACACTTATCAATAGTTTTTTTCTGCAACAACACATTCATTAAATTAAAATCACTGTCTGAAATTTGAACCCGGCATCTCCCGAAAGTGATACGCTCAGTCCCCGCGCGCCTTAATGACTTCGGCCATTGGAGTGAGTCGTGGACTCAATACTTACATATTAGTCAAAACGTAAATGTATCAGCTGAGCATTAGGAAATCGGTAATTGTCAATATGCGAAATACAAAAGTCTTTGGCGACAAAGAAATGGAACCGTGAAGGGCTTGCTTCAAATCATATATCCGACTACGACGAGATTAGAAAAATACTACTGCGAGAAATTCTGTGCCATTCTATAGCACCACTAGTTTATTTATTTATTTACCGTCCCTTATTACACATATGGAGAAAATTTAAAGAAAAAAAATTGGAGCGGTATTTGAGAAATTGTTTTGTACATTTGAAGTGACAATTACGTAAAAACGTTTCGTTTTCAGAAAATTTTACATAATCTTTTAATTTAAGGGGAGAGACGATGGAATCGTTAGGGACAGCTCAGGTCATTCGGTCCATAATTTGGAGAATATTTTCGTTTCAAACTTAGGGATCTTTTTTTCATCGAAGAGATTATTTGGGGAAATTCCGTAGTAGTTGATGGGGAAATAGCTCGCTACACTTCTGGCAACACTGAATTCGATACATATTGCCGTACATATCTGACAGCGATATGTGGGATAAATTAACTAAGTTTTTGAAACGTATGCGCTTGACTTTTAAAGTGGTATCAGGAGGCATCAGCAGCCATTTTTGTAACAGAAGCCACTTTTATACTTGCTAATTTGTGTTCAAAATGCGAATGTTTAATGTTTTCTTGTTAAATACTATTATAATTATAATTAATACCTAATTGCTATTAATTTCATAAACGCTTACGTCATGATTTATTTTTTTATGCCCTTGGTGAAGAAACTGGAACTTTAAGGAGCACATTTATCTCAAACACAGTTGTCAAATAGGTGGTCAATCTACCACTAAAGCGTTGTGATTGTTACTAACAAATAAATGTCAATCACATATATTTAATTAAAAAAGCTCAGTACATTGTGATCCATACGCCTGGTTCCGCAAGTTTGAACTTGGAAACCCAGATTACACTTGAGAGTATACGAACTAATCTGACTCTTTAATTGTAGATTATAATTATATATTTAATTATTAATTCATATTTAATAATTGTAGATTACTGTGCAATTTAATCTCAATGGTTAGCTATATTAAAATGGTTACTTTCCCACAGTATCGGACTTATAATGCTCTGACCTACAGTTCCGCGACTGGTCGTTTGAAGTTGTGTGTGTGTGTGTGTGTGTGTGTATATATATATATATATATGTGTATATATATATATATATATATATATATATATATATATATATATATATATATATATACACAGATAATGTGTTTCAATAAATGAGAAAAAACTTCTAAGGCATGAAGGGTCGAAGATGATAACTTTTAGCCCATGAACATATAGTGGGATATTTCAACCGAGTTTCATATGTGGAGTTTGCTTCTGATTGTTAAGCAGGCACATGAAATTACATTGACATTGGAGAACACCTGTGAATAATGATTTGCGCAACAGTCTGATTCTTGAGTCATAGTGTGTGTAATTCCGTATGAAATTTTCCACTATAAATTCTTTGGCAAAAAGTAATCATTTTTACACCTCTACCTGCACTAGAAATTTGTAACATTTATTCTGAGACATTGTACGTAGAATTCTTCTTCCTCCACTTGATACTAAAATCCAATAAGTTATCGAATATAAGCATTTGAACTAATTGATAATAATTATAATGAATCCCTGTTTTTTATGCGATGTATTTTGTTGGATTGGATTGCACAATGCACGGCTGAAAACGAAAACTACTGAGGTCTATATTTATTTTAATTGTAGCAATCATCAATCGATCTCAAACGCTGAACGTTTGAACGCTGAAAGTTTTGACTCCTTCCGAAGAGAACTTTTACCCGAAATCATCCTGCGAACTGACGCACTTTGACATTTCTTTTCCAGCGGACGATTTTCCTGAAAACGTGCGCTGACAAGGCGGCCACGAGGCGAACGGCACTTCACCTGCCGCCGCCGTTCTGACGGAAGCGCCAGATGAAAGTTTCTGATTGAATTAATGGCTGTGATGTTTCTGCCGTTACGGCGTAGGAGGTAGAAGCTGCCCAGGTTGAAGTGGAAATGGCGATTAAACGACTTCAAAGATTGAACAGAGGCAATAGTAGTGTAGCGACGCTACAAAATATTCTTTCTGCTTTCCAACAAGAATATTCTTTTCAAAATAGAAAGAATAATTAGTACGACTTCAAATATTTCGAAATAGTTTCGTCATAAATTAATTGTAAACGGAAAGAAAACGGTTTCAGTGCAGTTTTTAATTCTCCCCCCCCCCCAAGGAATTGTACAGGCTACTCCATTGAAAATGAGCCATGTACCATAAACTAATGTTAAGGTAACAACATTTCTGAGTCTCTCAATTCAGTCAAATGGAATGTCCACATAAATGAATTGAACACAAAATTGAGTTCATTGCGGTACGCATTCAGAATTCTTTCAAATTTAGTCAGTCATCATGCATCTCCTTCCGTAAATTTTGCGTACATTCATTTCCGCCTGAGATATGGCATACTATTCTGGGGAAATACATAATATTGTACTCAGATTTTTAGAGTGCATAAAAATCGTATGAATAAGCAAATGCCACCCGTCTAACTCCTGCAAGTCTCTTTTCATTGAATTTTTAATCATACCCTTGCCGCAATATTTATTTACGTATCTGAAATATTTGTCAAATCTGACTTAAGTGTGGGAACACATTTTCATGAAATGCAGATATTTATAATTACAACATACGTCGTAAGAAATATATTTATCAAGTGTCAGTATCAATAGCTCACTTCAAAATATCCACATATAATACAGTATATGAACGATACTTTACAACTCATTAAATAATTAAAATCGACACACGTTTAAATGCGAAATAATACATTTTCTACTGCATAACTGTTTCTATACAATTAGACAACCCCGACATCAAAAAGGAAAATAGTATTTATTTTAACAATGATATTTAATGCATGGGTTACCATTTGTACTGGATAATTTTAAAAGGATAAATATACTTGTAACAAGTAATTCACTTCAACTCCTGTGTTAGTGATCCCTACTTCGATCAGGGCTTTCGTCCAATTTCCCTAATGGACACTTCGATGAGCATATGTGAGATGGCCACTCCATTTATGACTATTTTGCTTCTGGACATAATTTAACTTCAACATGCGCTCGTTTTGTTGAGCTCTCCTTTGGCTAGCTGTGTTAGGAGTAGAACCAGAGGGTGTGGGTTGCTATTTTGTTAGCAGTACAATAAAATTAAATTTGAAGTTTGTTTACCGATGATAATAGTTATTACTCGGGTATTATTGGAAAACAGATATTTCAAGTTTTCAAATTTTCTAACCACACTTTGTTGGTACTAATATCCATCATTCAACTATGTATAGAATAGGGATTCTCTAATTCAAGAAATCGGACGTAGGTTATACTTCTTTCCCGTACGTCACTTACATCACATTTCTTTACATTTTTTTGACGAAATAAATCCAATCCAATAAAACAAAATCAAATGCGAAGGACTGTCAGGAAGGGCTGTGTTACGTCGGTAATCGTGACGTTAAGAGGGTTTCTCGCTACTGAATGAACAAAGGAGGAGGAAGTGAAAGAAACATGATCAATTTATAGATTATGACTGGCCTCGGTTGGCTCATGGACAACGTGCCAACTTTGTGTGAGGTGGTCCCGGGTTTTCCGGCCGGGGCAAGAATGAAGGTATAGCTTTTTAAAACAAATCGTCTGAGTTTGTGTAGGTGCGTGAAGAAAGATAGCTCAGGAGGCCCAATAGGGTAGGTACGAATACGCCATTCTAGCAAATGTCTCCCTCAGGCGTGGATAATAAAAACAGGACCCAGGTCTAAAAACACCGCTGGTTGGCAAAAGTCGGATTAACCTGACCCAGAAATGTTAGTGCCAAGTGTGATCTGTGCACAATTTGCTGGTAGTTTAGGTGTATTTCGCTTGTGAGGATCACTAGGAGCTCTCTTACAAAGTATAAAATAATTTATTTCAAAATTTTACTTAAGAGACGCATGTCAATTAGGGGACAACGACAGATCCCAGAGTAGTTTTTGGGCTCTATGTTTGTTTCGGTAAGGAGTTACTACTTCATGTATAGGACTTTTATTATTAGTGATAGTGTGCAGAAAAAGTTCAAAACATATATTCCATTTTCACATATTGAAAAATAAAAAATTAACACAAACTTCCAACAATGATTGTAATGCATTGATAATACACGTATCATTATATCTTAAATATATAACATTGTCTTTTAATTATGTTGCAGATATTGCCGGTATTCTGTGGCCCCCATTGATCACTCGATTGTGGTTCTTCGGATAGTGGAATGGGATTGATATGCCACTATTAATTTAATAATACAAACTAATTTGAAAAATTGGCATCTCTTTAATACTCGTGCAGTTACAATTGCACAACTAAGCAGAGGTTTGCAAGGTGCCTTATCTGATCGTCCTTTAATCGTTTTCGTCTTAAAGCTTGTCAAACTAGTTTGAAAATGTAGTTATTGAACATGTAGTATTTGAACATGTAGTTATCCCCTGCATTGAAAGTGCTTTTAAGATTTTTAATAGAAAGTCTTAAACGATAAACAATGTCGAGGGATCCAGTGAAGCCACCAGCATTTGTTATCGAGCGTTGCGTCTTGGCCCACCGACGCGGAGGGTACACCCCGATGTCGGTAACGTTCGTTCTCGATAGTGACAGTGACGGAACTAGCATTCTACGGCATAGAAGTGTCGATAGCTGTCGGTGCACTCTGGTCCCACCACCGAGAACAATCGGAACAGTGTGTCGTTGTGTTCGGCTCTAGGTAGTAATATTAGTAAAAACGTAAAACATGGTACAGTACCAATTATTTTCAGTCAATATCCGTGAAATATTCCAAGATATGAGCTCAGATGAAGCATTTTAAGAAAAGAAAGAGACGATGACGGCGAGAGCAAATCAGAAGACGCTGTTGATGCTTTAGAAAAACACCACGCATTGCAACGTTTGTGATTATGGTGGTAGGAATGGCGGCGAGGGTGAAATTAAGTCAATCAAAGAGAATGATGGAAACAGCAAGGAAGTTTTTTTCTTATTGGAAAAACTAGTATAACAACGAAGAAGAAACGCGTATTAATGTAGACGGAATTGTGAGAATGGTAAAACGATTGCAGAAAGGGATGCTATTTTGTTGAATGATAGGCTGGACAATGGCAGAAGACGGGAAAGGAAATAGGCAGCTAAAACTGTATAGGAGGTTTGCTAAGTGGCAGTAATAAGATAAGTAAGAGAGGAATTGAGGTCAGATAAAAGAACAAGGAGAGCACCATTGAGACGAAAAGTGGAAGGAGGCAATAGTACCTCCAAAAAAAGAAATACATAAGGAAGCCAAAATGATTATCAGCAACGTAGTAGGAGAGCGATGCAACGGGGAGAGGGAGGGGAGAAATTGAGATGACTAAACAAAGAACGACAGGTACGAGGAGTGTACTGAGAAGAGGGCTAGACCGACAAGAGCCATAAAAAGGGGCGTGGCAAGCTGTACGTCAAACATACAACGATGACAGAAGCGGCAATTTCTACTACGAAGCGGTGATCCAGTTGTCTCAGCCGTCACGAGCACGGCACCTCTTCTATCGCCACTGACTGATGGCATTGGTTAACTCGAGAACGAAGAGCTTGTGGAGGAGTTGTTGGGGAAGTTTGCGATGGAGAAGGAGACTGCTTAGGAGGAGGTTGCGAAGAAGGAAACATTAGTGGCGAAGACAGTGGAGAAGAAGAGGGGGAGTCTGTGGAGGAGAAGGACGCGGTAGTGGAGGAGATCATAGAGTAAAGATGTACATCCTTAGTCTATGAGGAGACCAAGCAGGAGGAAGAGGAGGAAGGGGAGGGGTGGAGGAGGATGAAGAGATAGTGTAAAAGAAAGCGGTAGGGGAAGAGCATATGTTAAAGGAAGAGGCGGTGTAAGAGCAGGAAGCGGTGGATGAGGAGGAGGAGATGGAGAAGGAGGCGTTGGAAGAGGAGGAGACGGTGGATGAGGAGGAGCATACGGGGATGAGGCGGCGGTGGACGAGGAGGAGCAGTCGAGGGATGAGGAGTCGGTGGAGGAGGAAGAAGCGGAGGAGAAAAAGATGAGATGGATGGAAGAGACTGTGCAAGAAGATGTGATCGAGAAGGATGGGAAGAAAGAGGAGGTAGACGGGAGGAGGGAATAGAGGAGGTGGAGGGAGCGTTGGAAGAGAAGGCGATGGAGGAAGACGCTGCGGAGGAGGAGACGGCCAGCCGCGAGCGGAAAGAAGAGTGGAGGATGCGCGCCGCTTCGACGTGTGAAAGGCCGCGGTCGGGAGCAGTAATTACGCGCGGGTAGGCGGGTGACGGGTGGGAGCTTCGCCTCGCCGACTCACGCCGCCGCTTGCCACGACCGCGCCCGCGGAGCGCCGCGCCGCGCGCCGCCCCGTCTGCACGCGCGCCACCTGCGAAGAGCCGCATTTCACACCGGCTTCGCACCGCGCACTGCGCCCGGCCCGTCTCGGAGCGAGAGAACGCGGGGGCGGAGGATGAGAGAGTACGGTAATGAACGAAAGCTCATGGAAACACATTTAACACCTTAACGTATTTACGCATAAATGTGTTACGGAACGCCGAGGTTGGCGAGGAGCGCGTGAGGCAAGGGAATCCTCTAAATGACTAGGACCGGCAACTCCCTTGCCTCACTTGACCCTTGCATAGCTCAACGTGCTGTAACCCTATGCCACCGCAGGAGGTTTTGAAAAATCTTAATTAGTATACGGTATCAGAATACAAACTGCAACTTCATTTCGATCTTTTACAAACAAGAAATGTTTGTCTTTAATCTCATAGGTGTAAAATGCAGGAATGAACGCGAATAAAATAACCAACACATACTCGTGAGCAGCATTTTTCATATCAATCATAGTGCACGGAACGCCCAGTTAATCATTGTGAGGTTTAAATTTACTTTATTACTCTGAATGAATTGTTCGATTTCATTCAATTCCATAATAACCGCAAACTCAGAGTTACAAATCATATGTCAATCAAAGGATTGAAAAATTGAGAACGACAATATCAGCAATTTATCTAGCCCACAACTACATGCTATGTCACTGTTACCATCGGAACATTGGAGTTGGTCCTGAAGGCTGTTCCACACATTCGGTATTCGAGTAGCGAGCGACCGCGCGTAGAATCCCGAGTAGGGTGAATGGGTAGTGTGAATGTGAAGTTTTCTGGAGATTTTGAATTGATGACCAATGATTTGGGGGAATTATGCAGATGTCGTGGCTTTCGCTTGCTTCTACAACTTGACAATGCTACTGCATTACTACAACGTATATAAATTTGATAGTTGCTGTGGAAATAATACATCGTACATCGCTTCTACTAAAACCTCTTTGAAACAATTAGAAGTACATTTTAATACTTCACCCATTTAAACAATCTCTTTCAAATCCTCTTTAATATGTAACTTGCCTAGTCACAGAAAGATTATTTCTCTAAATTTTGAGTAAAATCTCGTAGTGTTTAACTTTATATATATTTGGGGTTCATTTTTAAATTACATCACTAACTTGAAATTGATAACTTTAAACATACAAATGCTGTGACAGCATTCCTCCTCCACCAACTCTTTCCTCCCCCGCTTTCATTCCTGTCTTCTATGTAAGAAAACTTTCACCCAAATTGCGTACGTATTTTTTTCATTGATTGAACTCCTTCTATTATGTACTAATGTAATAAAATTTTGAAAGTGGTTAGGCGGAAGAGCAGGCTAAATGGCCTGAGCCTCGCTTCAAATAAAGATATTTATTTATTTATAGTATTTTAATCAACGTTATGAAACTTGAAATTAGATAATATAATATTTATATTTTTATGCATTTACTTTCACGTTTTAAGTGGATGATTTTTCTTATTTCCTTTTCAGCGTTCTACCTCCGACTACAGAAAATCTGAATAAATTAAAAATTCTGAAGATGTCTGAAAATAGTGGTTTGTATATCAGCATTGGTCGTAGCAACACAGAAAAGCTACTCCCAAAGAAAGCCTCAAAACAAGAGAATTTACTGAATAAAATACTCCAGAATATTTGTATAATACTATTGCTTATTGAGAATAGTTCAGGAACTGTACAATCCATAAAAGTCTCAATGATAACAAAATCATAACAATTTTGAGAAAAGATTATCAAGATCCACTTAACGAATACGCGAGACTATTTGTAACTATGAAGAGAAACTGACGACGTTGAACTGCAAGATCGGACATTCAATAGATTATTTCTTCATAATGTTATTCTATACAGCGAGTTTGAATTTTGTTTTGATGTTCCTAACTGGTATTTCAGAATCCTTACTAAAAATAATCCAGTTCCAAATAATCCTTTTACCATATTTTCCATTTCATTTACAAAACGTTTGATACTCATGAAAAATGGCAGTTTCTAAAGTTATTCCGCAGTGGTATTTAATGGATAAGCTTCAGATATCGTTTTAGAATATAGTGAATCAGAAAGTGGATTATAAATCTGATATTCATAGATACAAAGAAAGTTAAACAAGACATTTACTGAAGCATTTGCTTGCAGGGACGCATAGGAATGTCTGAATTGTTTTACCGGTACGTTGCAAAATAGGGCAATTAAATATTATATAGAAGAAATCCACAATCTTCTATCCAATGCCTTCTATCCAACAATTTCAGTGTCTGAACATAGAAATAAGGTTGAAGTTCTACTGCTTCGTTTAATGTATTTTTTGACTTGCATGTATTTAATTGGCATATTCCTGTATAAATGCATAGTTTCTCCCTCAAGCAAATGAAGTATGTTCCCTAGTGTTACGTATCCCTCACTAATTAAAACATTCGTATTCGTAGCTCTATAAGCATATCTTAAATGCTGATGGTAGGGTAGCTGTGACTGTACATTAGCATGTACAACATCTCGAAGCTCAAGAAACCTGCGTGTTTCTAATGGGGCGAAGTTTTTACTTTCATATGTTTCAAGTCTGCCGAGCGAACATTGGCCGACCCTTGATGTCGAAATTCCCTTTCGCTTTCCGTTGCACGGTGATCACCAAAAAATTCAGAGAAGTGGTCGTTGAGTAACTATGTATGTTCCAAATAACACTGTGGAGGATGAGTTGTCTAATTACACGCCAAAAAGTTGTGCACAGAGATGGGAAAGGTGAGATTCCTCCGTTTCTAGGTCATACTCCTAAATAGAGCCACCTTGTCGGCTAGTATGTAAGACGTGTAAAAAATTAGGGAGAATCAGTACATAACTAAGAATTATTAATCCGCAGAGTGGGACTTCAAATGATTTACTAATATTCATAGAAGCCTCTCGCCCTCTTCCAATTACGACTCACTAACTAATTCTTTATTCAGCTGTCCACTGCAAGGCGTCGTTGAGATTGCAATGTTCAGTTTGCTATATCAACAACAGTTTGTAATATGAATACCTAACAAAATGCACACACTCAGTTGCAATGACATCCATGTTAATTTTTCTTTTCACTAAAAAATAACTATTTTTAGACTTTCTGTGTGGCCATTTAACCCCTTTTTCCACAGAAGTATGAATCGTTTTTTAACATTAGATTTCCTTACATCTGACGCAAGATAATTTTGATTAGTTTATATTGTAATTAAAATAATAAGTGCCTGTTAATAGTATAAGTAATCTACTTACTTGTTCTTGTTCGTTGAGATTATTTTCGAAAATAAGCACTTTTTAATAAAAAAATTAGTCATAATCCAGAAAATGAATAAGGAATACCGTGGTTAAGAGGTCATCAAGATTTAACGATCACTAAATTATCACTAATTAAATTAAAAACTTATTTTATACGATAATTGCTATAATTTAGTTTTAAACTCATACGGAAATAAAATATAGTACCTATACTAATTTCCTCGTGCAAGAGAAAATATTTTGGAACGATAAATAGCATTACAATGTTAAAACCGGCACTTATCGGCAGCCAGCTGCCTTCAAAACAATCGATTTACTTCACATTCAATTCGAACGCTGTGGTTCTTAAGTGTAAACGTTCCGGAATCGCAGTATAGTACACATTGGTGCGCGAACATTCGCGTCCGCGCTCCCAGTTTCTCACAAATTACGTCAAAAACATGTTAACTTGATTTTAACATTGCGTTCGTATTTCTTGCATTCTTAAAATCTTATGCTCTTTTAATCAAAAACATAAACAACACACAGATGTCTGAAAGCATTTGGGGGTATTTTTTGTATCCGTATTCCTTTATAACCCTTGTACTAATTTATGGAGCCTCAATGAACACTTCTTCTTAGATTTTTATTTTGTGCAGTTCTCTACAACCATTATACAGTCTTAGGTGGTTCAGGGAATCAATTGAGAATCATTCATGCAAAAACAAACATGTCCATTTAAAACAAAAATTGAGTTAGCATTGTAGTAATTCTAATGACAGTCAGCTGCTTCTTCATTCTCGATATGGAAGAGAAAAAGCAAATATATCCCTCATAATTTTACTTGTAAGCATACGAGATCCAGGCAAAATCCAATATGTCCACAACGTTCTTGCGAACAATAAAGAACATATCCGTGGAACCCAGGGCCATCACGTTTTCGCTCCGTAGAGCCACGGCCGATTGCTCCCGGCTCTCAGCGGGCGGCCGGGGCCCAGCAGGAGCACTATGAGAAATTCAAGTGTCAAATACCGGGGTATGAGAAGTTCAACGGTGGCGCTTAGCCCTTTACACTGACGTGATTTTGTCCATAGACATTCGTGTTCCATCTACAAGAGCAAATACCAGTACAGCCATTACCATTGAGAATAGTTCTTGTCACCTCCACTAACATAATATAACAATAATTAAACAAATAATTCGAGCAATAAAAGAATTTCAGGAAATACCCTTGAGAGAGTTTGCGACAATAATAAATACTGTATTTATTCTTGATGTCTTCCGGGCTGATGGACCGTGGTCCAATTGGCTTGGAACTGCCAAACGTTTCGCCCACGACTGCGGTGGGCATCTTCAGTGGCGAGGTCTCGGGCGAAGTGTCCGGGACAGCAGAATATTGACTTCGGCTGTGAAAGCCTTCAATGCTTTATAAATACTGAATTGTCAAAAATCATGTAAATATTTTTATCTAAGAGTTATAGTGCCATCAAACTACCAAAAAGTACCTAGTATCACTCTTAAGAGATCTTACATAATAATTCTTTCTACATTTTTAAAATATTTTTTCTTGCACAATGCATTCAATATCTGGGCAAATGATTGAGCGCAATTTAACCTCAAGATATTTGTCAAGGTGTGATCTGTGAGAGAGCTTCTCAGTCTCTATGTACAAATGTTCATTCTAGAAAAAATTGATCACAAACATATAACCAAACATACTTAAAATTTGGGCAGCATGCTTGTGGAACTTAGAAAACTTCCCTAGGTAATGTTTTTGTAAAAATGTTTTCCTTGTTCTGGAATTTGTCTCTCAAATCTCTTTCATTTTAAAGATCTAATATTTCTAACTGTATATCGAATTTACGCTGTCAACATTGAAACTGGTAAAGCAAAAACTTTGATATCTGATTCCATATCAGAAATTTCATGAAATCTATTTTCAAATTATACGTTCTTCATCGGTGTATTTGTCGTTCTTAGTTGCATGATTCATCGTGTAATGACTCTTTAGATTATACTCTTTAACATGATTAACATTTTTATGACAAACCGAACATTTTATGTTATCTGCAGTTTTTGAGAAAATAGGTCTTCCCATTTATTTTTAAAAATTATCGGACTATTATTACCAGAGCCACTTGATTATTCTTCCTCGACAACTTATTTTGCAATGTCGTCTTGTGTAAAACTGAGCTCTCCGCCTTATCGCTTCTACCTCTCTACACCCCCTCCCCGCGAAGCAGGCTTCGCTCGCTCTGGCCATCCGCTCCGGCCACTGCCGACAGCGCTTTGCTCCCGAATCGTCTTTCTGATGAGTCCTGATACCAATAAGATGCCAAGATTCAAAATCACGTGACTGTCCATGACGCATGGTTAATTCCGTCTGTGAAATCTTCACAACAGCGTCCTATTTTATTTATTAGAAGATTGGAAAGTGAAGGACACAAAAACTTTTAGTACGTGTAAGAACGTACAGAACATCAGAAATGTGAAGCGAATCATTATTAAGAAAACAATGAAAGGAAAATGATTGGCCTGTAGTTTTTCGCCAAAGACCTGTCTCCCGCTTTGGGTAGCAAATACGTGATGCCGAGTGAAATGTTCAACATTGAATATTTTTCGTTGAACTTTAGAGATGTGAGTTGATTTAGAAGATGCCTCAGCTAAGAGGTATATTTCGTGCCGAGTGTCGGCTATCCGTTTCATAATTCTCTTTGTGGGGGGTACAGGGCTGTTTATTCCGTTTTGCTGTCAACTATCGGTGTTCTTGGCTGGCCCAAAAATTATATGAGAAACTAGATATACAGTTGCATAAATGATGTAATTGATTTGTATAGTATCAAGATATCTACTTGGGGTCTGTACCACCTCATTTGAGACAGAATTCGCTGTCTCTATCACTCTCTTAGCTTTGGCATTTTCGTTTATTCTCCTCAACGGTGCACAAGATTCAAAAGGAAGTTGACGAACTCTTTCTATCTTGCGTCGAAGGAGATTTCGTATGATGTCCTTATTGTGTAATTCATTGCCAGATAAATTTTCACCATTGACGTTTGTTTCGTTGGAAAGAGACGAACCTTCAACAGGATCATCGTTTTCAAGTTCTACATGTTTGTCATGTGGGTAGTTCGAACGAAGAATATACTCCGCATTTCTCTGAATGTCAGGAAGTTGTTCTGTTGTGAATTTTCCACTGCTGAGTATGTATCGTCGTTGACTGGCAAGCTTCTTTGAGTCCAGGGTGTGTCTCATATCTGGGTTCCGTTCTCTCCATACCTTGAAAACTTCTATTTCCGAACGCCTGTTTTTCGCTTTTGCATAGTAAAAGCTTCATATCACCTCCTTCAATTCATCCCGTGTCCATCTCTGACAAGGGCTTCGAGCGACTGCCGTCTCTGAGTCCCTGGATCTGTGGGATGGCCAGATGTCGACAAGGTGACATCTGGATATCCCAAGGTTTCTGAGCAGAAATGGAAAATTGGTAGAACAAGGCACGTTAAGATTCATTACATTTCTTGTTCTATCCATTTTGCTTATTGGTTTAAGTGGAGATTCGCAGGTAGCAAGTTCCGGTTTACAGATTACACTTAACCCATGGGTTGTTTCCTGCCATCCTTTGCTGCGACCCACAGTGGCCTCGGGTCATCCCCCCGCAGGGCCCAGCAAGGGGTCTCTCCGATTGCCAGTCGGCATTACTAAACCCTATGGGATTTTCACTGACTGCTGAAGGCAGCCTCCTTCGCAGACTAATGCAAGGTTCGGGCCTCCACTAATCAGTGGCCTGGTAAGCCAACCCAGTTTCTCTCCTGTACCCTCCATGGGCCGATAACAAAAAGTCCAAAGGTTCATGACCCTTCCCTCTCTACTTACTTCCCACTCTCCTCAATATGGAGTACTTTTTCGTCTGACCCCTCATCTTCAACCTATTCAGGAAGGGAGGCCCTACCGGTAGCTACGCTACCACTGACATAGCTCTCAGGCTCATGTGGGTACTCAAGCTCCTCCACCAACTGCAAGGTCGTGTACTCCCTAGGTGGGGTATTATTATTGTTATTATTATTATTATTGCTCCATATCACGACTACAGATGTTATGAGCCGGTTGAGTATAAAATCTACTCCAGGTTGCAACCAGCTACCTAAGGAGCAGATCTAGGGACTGTCGGTGCCTCTACAATACTTTGCGCAAAATGTGAGCTGTGCCAAATAAAGCAATTTCTTGCACTTCCCAGTCCTTTGAATGACTTGGAAGTTTAGCCAAGTTCTTACTCAAATTTTGCGGAACAAATCCCAGGGCTCCGATAACTATCGGTACGACCTGTGCTTTTACACCCCACATTCGGCTGATCTCAATTTCCAAAGTCTTGTATTTAAGACGTTTCTCTGCCTCCTTGGTTACGACATTTTGATCGCAGGGCACAGCAGCATCCACTAGTAGACACGATTTTTTCTCAAAATCCCGGATAACAATATCCGGTTTGTTTTCTGCTATCGTGCGATCAGTTTGAATTTGTTGGTCGTACAATATTGTACACAATCCAACCGATGTCACCGGTTTTGGTGAGTGTTCGTAACACTTGAGGCATGTGTTTGGAACTTCCAGGGCGGAACAGATCTGCCAGTGGAGGTAACTACACACCCTGTCGTGTCTTTTTAAGTATTCGGTCTTTGCTAGAATTGGACAAGCTGAGACAATATGATCAATGGTTTCTACTTGCTCCTGGAAAATTCGGTATTTGTCATCTTGGGAAAATTTGAGAACCGCTTTATCATAATCTCGTGTTCTCAACGCCTGATCTTGAGCAGCTACTAGAACTGCTTCCGATTCTGGCTTCATTCTTCCCCTTTTAAGCCACATAAATGATTGATCTTTTTTGATCTGCACCTTGTCCATTCTTTTTAGATATTGTCCATGGAGGGGTTTGTCCCTCCACGACTTCTTTAACATTTTTTGTGTTTCACATTTCATGTTTAGTAGTACCAGAAGTTCAGTGTCTGTGTTATTTGACATGTCTTGCATAGTTTTCTTTGCAATGCTTTTTGCTACTCTAATAATGCCTCTGTTTCCCATTCTTCGGTCAGATTTCATGACCTGCCTTATTAGAGCGTCATCTTGATGACTGACTACATACTTTCCCATTCCAACTATTGCATTGTGCCAGGAGGCTTCAATTTGTCTGAGGCCTCTTCCTCCTTCCTTACGTGACACATTAAGTCTATGTACATCAGCTCGAGGGTGGGCGACATGATGCATTGTTAACAGTTTTCTGGTTTTTCGATCCATGATGCGGATTTCTTTCGCAGTCCAGTCCACTAGTCCGGAACTGTACTATACTACAGGCACCGCCAGACTACCAATTGCAGATATTTTATTCCTGGAGTTCAGAGCAGATTGCAGGACAAGTCGCACTCTTCTGTAATACTCCTTGCGAATTCTTTCATTGTATCGTTCGAGATGGTTTCACATTCTTCAATGCCCAGATATTTGTAAGTTTTATCAGGCTCAAGATCTTGAATCACAGTGTGCATATCAACTTCAATGCTCTCTGACGTTGTCGGTTTGCCTCTTTTTAAATTGATTTTTGTACATTTGTCAAGACCAAACTTCATGCAGATGTCATTGCTAAAGTCATTCACGACAGACAGCATTTGGGAGAGAATCGCTTCATTCTTAGCAAACACTTTCAGATTATCATTATTTCAGATCATTATGTGAAACAAATGTGATACTGGCCTTTCATCACCATGGGGCTTGATATTATTAATATTATTATTATTATTATTTATGATTCACTTTTTTTCCGTAGGCAGGTATCAATTATTAGCTTTCGATAGTACAATTCATTTCCTTCCAAACATCAAAGTATTGAATGGGAACATGTAAGAGCTGAAGGATGTAGGCATTTCCAACAATTGAAGCCTTAGAGCATGGAGAATAGTGGATTTCCAAATTCTAAAGACAAGGAATCTTTTTCATCTCAGGCGAAGATGCGCATCCCGTTATATTTATTCTTTTCCAACCACAGGAGTTAAGTTTTAAAAAAATACTATTTTGATGCCACGATACCATAGATTTGTGTGAATTGGAAATGAACAATTCGTATTTGAAAAGCAAAAATATAGAAAATTTATTACAAAATTTATTACAATATTTATAAGAAAATTTCTTACAATCTTAGTCAAAATTAATTTTATACGGAAGAACGTGACCTTTGAAGAGTTTCTACGATTGCCACATCACGGAGCATGAAGGATATTTTCAGGAAAGCGTAGTGGAACACATAGGCATTTTCGCGAATCCTCGACGCTCCACAGGGATCGTGACCTCTGTTAGGGAGTAAATTGGCACTTCCGAGAGCTCTTCAGAGTGATTTTTGTCTTGATTGCTTTTGCAAATTTTTCATTTCAAACGACATTCACAGTTGCCCTTCATCAAAATCTTTATGAAGAGCTCAATATAATGAAAGAATCGTACTTTTGCCACCTGTGGTATTGACGCCTATCTCGTGAATTGCATGACACGTCACTCATGAAGATAGAATTAATTCTCATTACCCTTTTACAGGACGAATAATATAATGACCACCGAAATACTTTTACACACAACCTTTAAATCAGAATATTAATCATGAATTAAATAGGAGACAACTTTTGTTGAATCATAAATATATTTGACACTTTAACCTTTCTCCTTTCTCCAGTGTTATTCTGGTCACTCCCCTAATTTCTCTGCCTTTCTTGGCATTTTGCTGCACCTTTATGTCGTCTGTGATGATGTTTTCCTTTACAGACAGAGCTGTGCTCGTGAAATCTCTTCACAGGCTTTCGAAGATTGCCAGAGATGAAAGGCGCACTTTGGGACTGGTAGGCATTATATACTTTACTAGGTTATTTGTGAGTGAAAAGGGCTTTGAATGCAGTCTCTACCATTATTAAATTATGCAAACAATGGAGAGAAATTCGTAATATCATTTACTGATAACAGACTCATTCAATGTACGGCAACAAATTACAAAGGATAACTCTATAGATCAGTCAGAAATTTTGAAATATTTTTTCAAAAACACCCCCAACAAAACTATTTTTCTCTTTTATTTATTGTGATATAAAATTAATTTAAAACTGGAAAGCTAAAGAATGTGTTATACTTATCTATTAAAACTTTAAAATAATACATATTTTTTTAAAGCTGATTAAATATTTTTCTCTACCTATAAATGTCTATTTAACTATTAATAAACAAAGAGTTTCTTTTCAAATAAAGACATTCAGTTTTGTACAAATGTGGATTATTCTGTTTTTAATTCATCATTATAAGTCGGAATTAGGCAACAATTCGACTTAGTTTTTTTATGCAATCTTTTGTATTATTAATAGGAGTTGGAGTTAAAATTGGTACTACTTCCCATTTTTTCACAAATTGGTACATTGTTTATTTAAGTTGATTAACATGTTGACCTTTTATTAATACTGTAATTTAGTGGTAGAAATACTTGTAGACTAAAGGTTTCTTTTTATTAATTAAATCACGTTTTATGTTTACGTCAAAAACGTTAAAAACTGTGAGATGTGTGCCTCTGATGAAATTGCAAAGTTTCAACTTTAGCATATCTACAAATATTGCATTTAAATGATTTCCGTCGACATACTGGGGAATTTTTTTATTGAGATTTTTACCCCTAAAAGTTTTGCATAATTTGTTTGTAAGTAGAACATATTTAATATAGAAAAAATTCTAAAATCTCAATTGCCCTTTTCATTGCGATAAGGAAAGTACATTTTAATCACATTCAGTAGCTGTCTGTTCAAACTATTAAAGATTATTTGTATCAAATGCACGGCTGAAACATGGACGGAGCTTTAGAGATCCAGTTTCACGAAAACAAAGGATATTTCTGTGAAGAGAGAGTAAGAAATTGAAAGCGAGCTACAGAAGAACCTTTGGAATCGCATCCCGTTTCTATTTTTTTCGTTTATGATTAGGTTATTGGTTTTCAACTTTCAATGCAATTCCAAGCTTCACTTTTTATTTCGATTTTCTTTAACGATTTATTCCTCTCCAGCTATCAATAGTCTTGAATCACAAAACCGCCCTGCAAAATTAAAACAACCGCGAGTAGAGCGCTACTCAACGATTTATTGTGTTCGAATAAAGACGATGGGTGGGAATAGCGAATGGTCAGGTACCCAAAACGTGTGCAGCGCGCACTTACCCAATGACACGTAAAAAGTGCCTTTGGCAGAAAGCATCTGAGTCGCCATGAGGTGGCATTTCCGTACGGATGTGGGAGCGTCCGGAACAGTCGTTGGAGATGTCGACGATGCCGACGGTCGAAGAGGCGAGGAAGAGGAAGATGAGGAAAAGGAGGAGGAGCCCGCTGTCCGCTGCGGAGAGAGGCGGTATGCACCGGCGGCGGGGGAAGGCGGGCGGTCGCTGACCCACATGAAGAGGAAAGCGCAGGCGCAGGCACAGGCACAGGCGGAGGTGCGGGTGCGGGTGTGGGCGGGAGCGGGCGGTGGCCATCCGAGACCGCTCCAGAGCCCGCGCCAGAGTCCGCGCCAGGGCCAGTGCCAGCACCGGCTCGCAGAGGGCGGTGGGTGGGGCTGAGGTAATGTTGAGGCGAACATGGCAGCGGGTGCGTAGTGTTTGGAAAAGGGAGAAGGCGTAGAGCCAGCTAACATTCGACCAAGTTGACCAGAGTTGGTTCTTGCTGCTTTCATTACTTATTTATTATTTCAACAAATGAATAATACATGTGAGCCTGCCACATTAGTTGTTTGTTGTTGTTTTTTGCCCGCGAACAGGCCGTCTTGGAACACGCGTGCATACATCCTGCACTTATCGGGGCTCATTAACATTATCTCGGTGGCAGGTGCATGTAATTTATAAAGGGATCAGCATTTTGCTAGATCCGATTTTTATCCTCTAGGGTTGTTAGTCCTGGGGGTACGGAAAATGAAATGATGATGATAATGAGGGGTGAAAGGACGACACACACATACAAACACAAACACACCCATGCCCTCGATGCTTCCGTCCGAGATCGTCACGGCACTACTGCTTTAGCGATCTCGGTTATCCGGACCAGTTGTTGTTGTTGTTGTTATTATTACTATTACTCTTATTATTATTATTATTATTATTATTATTATTACTATTTCTTCTAGTATTCTTCCCCAGGGTTCCAGTTTTGAGGCAATCTTTAGGCATACCACATTCCTAATTTCCATATTCGGCACCATGCTAACAATTCAGCAGTCTTAAAAAATTACTGTTTTGTGAGCTTTTTGAATAATTTTGTTAGGAGGAAGACCTCATTTTTGCAAATAATACTTTATATTTTTGTTAACAAGACCAGTTGCTGTTATTACAATTGATATAGACTCAACAGACTCAAGTTTGTTTATTTCTTTATATTCTATTGACTGGGGAATGTATTTTGAATTTTTTAAAATTTTCCTTCTTTATTGATGTGATCTGCAGGGTAACATCAATGATGAATGCATTCCTTTCTTGTATGTTTTGTAGTAGAATGTCTGGTTTATTTGCCGGAATATTTTTTTTCAGTATGTATTGAAGAATCGTAATACATTTTGAACTACGATGGATTTGGCTTTGTATTCATAATAGGGGATGATTTTGTCTTCTCTCAGAAGCTCATCTTCGGTTGTCAGCGCTTGGTGTACAATATTTACGGTCAGGTTTCGCCGATTTAAATCTCTGTGTGGGCCAGATTTGTGAACCCACTAATCACGTGATCTATTGTCTATTATGATTGATGACATACTATTCATTTGTAATTATTATCCAATTTTTGAAAACATTTTTTGAAGTTCTTAGTTCAAATAAATTGGTCCTGAATTATTTGAATGAAGCCCTCAATATTTCTTTACAGAGATCCATCTCTGAACCACCGCCCTGACGCCTCGTAGTCGTTTCTTTCAAGAGCGTGGGGAAATCTACCATGGAGAGGTTTAGACTTCCACACCTGTAATATTTCCTTAACTACGTGATATTAGGGTAATATGCATTGTTATTATGATTTAAGGAAATATAGCCTTTGTCACATAATACTATTGCTTTATCTAGAGGCGACAGACTACTTTTCCTAGGAATGAAGAGGCTTTCAATTGTTGGTTAAGATTGTTGCATTATTTATTTAATGAGCATAGTGCGTACCATTATCTTTTTAACGTTATCAAGATCTGTTTGTGATCAATTAACAATTCCAAAAGGAATAAGTCAAAACAGGGACTCTCCAGGAGTTTATAGCTTTCTTTTTATTGCCAGAAATCACCTCTGCCATGCGGTTGTACTTCTTCAATTGGACTACAATCTGCTAAATAATTGAGTGAGGTTGCGGATTCAAGTTTTCCTCCTTTAACATAGTGTGGCACATTTGTCTGTTACGAAACTGATGTATACATCTTTGCTAAATAGTGTTGTGATCTCCTACAGTCTGCTTAACACATTATTACCTTTTGCAAATAATTTTAAGACCTTCTTATAGAACAAGTGGTTGATGGTGTGATCCGTTTCCTTTCCATCGAGGAGTTTGAACCCCAGACCAGATGGATTCAGCATATGGGACAAATAATTAATTGCTAAAGAAAACTAAAGTGGACTTGATGTGTCGTCTTGCAAAATAACACATATTTGTTTGGATCTCATTATTTTTGTTTTGTTTTCAATTTCAGTTGAATACGCTAATTGATCAATCGATTTTTAGATAGTGCAATAATGTTTGGATGGATTTTATATATTTCCAGCACTTTTAGGAGCCAATCATGAAGACGTATGAGTACTAATTTGTATACTTTCTGATAGTTACTCCGAGTGCTAGATATCTTTTCTTCTTTTTTGCTTGCCCTGTCACAAACATATCTATGATCAGTTGCTCCTTGTATCCCTACATCTTTCCGGTATCATTTTTGTTCTTCTGCAAGAATTCTTTCACAATTGATATGTTGCGTTACTTTTTGAGAAACTGACTCGGAAATTATTTTGTAAAGCAGGTGATCGGCCGATACTTTTTTGGTTGACTAAATCAAAAGTCATGGGTTTTAGGTAGAAAACTGTCAGGTTATGAAATAAAGGAGGTACTTCAGTTGTGCTATCATAGATCAGGTTAAGGGTGAAATTGAGTAGGGTATTTAGGGACGTAAGGACTGCCACCAGGAATATTTAATTCCATCTGGTCCGGCAAATTTACAGTTATGCAGATTTTCTGAGTATCTGTTTCAAGTCGTCCTGTGCAATTGTTATTTGTTAATGTTTAATTATTTTTTGGCGAATATTAACAATTCTTTTGGCAACCATGATTCTTGACTGATGTAGTTAGAACGTAAGTTTGTGACCTATATAATTAGTAATAATAATAAAGTTTGGATTATGTCTTATTATTATTTTACTATAGTTGAAAAAAGGTAAGTTGAGGGTTATCAAAGACGATATCCGGCAAAAAGAATCCCTCAAGTTTCCCTATTAGTCCTATTAGTTTCCTATTTGTCAACCCCATATTTAAGATTTAGGAATGTTATTTTCCGTATTTACATATTTTTATAAAGATTATTGTATACAATGTAATTCATTGCAAATTATGAAAAAACTGCAAAATAAATGTATCAATACATACATAAAATATAAATGATACTTTCTCTTAATTATATAAAACGTATCCAGCAGGGTCATTCTACGTCAAATCGCAAGAATTTAAGGGAAATTTGACCTTGATATCCCAGATTTTTAAACTTTTTTCTGTGATGAGAATAAGCAAAAATATGAAACCCATGTTTTTCATTTTTTCCCAAAAAATATTTTTCGAGATTATATCAATTTTCAAAATTTTGGAAGAAATGCTCGCATCTCTTACGTTAATCATTTTTAATTCGTGTTGTAATTGTGACAGAAATTGAATATTTTGCGACATTAAAGAACAAAAGATACTCTTTCATTTGATGTATGTATTGAATTCATTAATATAAAAAATCGTATTTGACCTACTTTATTTTTTTTATTTCTTCCAAAAATCGACAGTTTAAAAATTTGAAAAAATACCATTGTAATCTCAAAAACGTTCTACAAAAGTCTGGTAAGTTACAAAGTGGGACACCCTTCAAGCATGTGCAAGAGCTTCACCCTATAAACACGTGCCAATCAGCAGTAGACGATGACCATTAATATACGATCACAGAGCAATAAACAGAAGTATCCCTTCACGTCTTACTACGTCCCAGAAATGCATGCATATGACCTTCATAGCCGATTAAATTCAATTTAAAAAGTGTCAAACGGATTCAATTTAGTATTAAACTGATGGAATATTTATACGAATATGAGTATGTGATACAATTAATTAAAATATTTCTTTTACTTCACTTTACAGAGAATTTCGTTAATTGACCTTTTCATAAAGAAATGAAACTATGGATTTTCTTTGGGCCTTCTACTTTTTTACTTTCCCGTATACGTACGTATACACGGAGTGATATACGTAGTATAAGGAAAGTTGCGCGAAAAAATGGCCAATTTTCAGCGGAAAAAAATTAATTGCCGGGCCGTGAAAACGAATAAGTGGATAAAACCAGTTGCTAAATTAAGAAAAAAAATCCCCTAACACGTGGTGTGGTCAAAATCCATGATTTGTTGCTTCTTTATACTTAAAAATCGATTGACGGCATTCCGTCCGTCTGTCCGTCTGTGGTCAACGCTAGCGCCTATACCGTTCGGTCGATTTTCTTCAAAATTGATATTCCCCAGTCGATCTGATTCTAGTCGAAGCTTTGTGATTTTGAAAAAGATTCTTTAAAATTTGGGGGTACTTTATATGAAGCCCCCCGCGGATTTTCAACATTTTCTCAAAAATGGCTCCAAATTTTTTCTTTAAATTTCTTGTATGAAGAGAGGAAAATACACTTTTTAACATGGCATAGGTCCGATTTTCACGTACAGCTCTGAATTTTCGAAAATTGTGAAAGTTTGAATTTTTTTCGGCGTCTTTCTCCAACTACAAAATTGAAGATAGAGATTTTTTCTTCAAATAAAATTTGTTCTGCATATTGAGTTCTTTAATAAAGGTCATGTAAATGTTTTTCACAATTTTGGTAGTTTTCGTGCAATATTGCGTGCAATATGTGCAATTTTAAAAAATTACAAAAACAAAATTTTCTCAAAAACGGCTCCAAATTTTTTCTTTAAACTTTTGGTAGGGATAGTGGTAAATGTACTCTATCAATGACATAAAAGCCATTTTGGTCTATCGGTTGGTTTTTTCAAAAATTACAAAAATGTACATTTTTTTACTTGTCTCTCACGTCGTTAATATTTACATTATCGGCGATTTTTTTACATTATTATATTTACGAGTATATATGCTTTAAATAATGTCAAGTAAAGTTTCTCGAAAACACTACCGTTTTCTGTGAAAAGTAGCTCAAATTTCGGCATTTTCAGAAATGCTCAAACGTCATTTTCTCGTATATGGCTGCAATTTTTTTCTTGAAACTTTTGTAACGGATAGTGCTAATTACACTCATTAGTATAGCGTGAAGTTTATTTTGAGTTTTTTTTGTTTTTTTCAAAAATTATATAAATGTAAATTTTTTGAAAGATCTCTCACATCTTTAATATGCACATTATCCGCAATTTGTAAAGATGATTATATTTGTGAGTGTAAGTGCTTCAAATAACTTCAAATAAAGTATTTTGAAAACTCAAAAATTTTCTGTGAAAATGAGCTTCAAATTTCGCATTTTTAGTAGCGCTAAAACGCCATTTTCTCTTAAACGGCACATAATTTTTAAAAGAAAATTGCCATTTACGGCTAGGTTTTTGTGTTCTTTAATATTCTAAAATTAATGTTTCTGTTCTACCAATAGGAAACCGAAAAATTAAGAAAATGACAAAAAAATGTACTTTTGGCGATGATAGATGGTAGCTGGCAAGAAAGAGTATGTGGCAATTCCGAATATTGACAAATAAATAAATAAAATAAATACGGTCATGCTTAATTTTTTCAAAATACGAGTAGTTTTTCATTAATTTTGTGACAAACGTAATAGGTCGCTGTAAATTTACTGCGCTTTGGACAGCTGGATGCGTCGTAAATTAGAATGTGCAATTTTGTATATTATTTCTTTCTTCGTTCCTTACATTCGAACTTTGTTATAGACTTACACATTAATACTTTAGAAATTGTTTATTTTGAAATATTTGAAATAAATAAAAAGAATTAATAGCTCTCAGAATAGCGACAATGCAGGGTCTGCAACAGTGGAATTCACTTTGCGCTCGCGAATATCTGTGAATTAGTGTCATTGTTGTTACCTAATGGAGCTGTATGAAAAGGAGTTATAATTGTCTAATTTATGTTGATATTTGCAGGCAAATATTTAGTTTTGCACCAAATGCTGTACCATTTGTAGTGAGTAGAGAATTTGTTGCATGGTTTTAAAATACTCTTCCCTAATCATGGCCCAATGGAAGGCATTTCTATATTTCCAGGGTATCAGGCTTCTTTTTCCAATACAGGGTTACAAAACTTTTGCATTCTATTTGTGTGAAGTTGTAGAATTCACATAGTTCTGACATCACTGCAATGGAAATAGTGAGTTCCAAGCGAAGATGTTAGTAGCGCATAAAGTGCAATATTACAGTACTACTTAGCTGTTTCCTCTAGTACGGGAAAGTAAGTGCTGTCGTAGCACCACTAGTTTTATTATACCATTGTTGCATTAGTCCTCTTTCTAAGTATTGTTCAACGTTGCTAAAAATATAAAGGTAATATTCTTCACATTATTAAACACTTAAATAAGTTAGCCGTAAGCGACAGAATGGTGTTGTCCACAGTTTTGGTTCGATCTTGGAGCACTGCAACGGGTGTGGTCATACCTGCGTCGAGGGATCGACACCGTGTACTGAGGGCTGATCTGGTGGCACGCATACCACACCGTCGGATTCCGTTGACCAGAAACCAGCAACGCCTCATACAGCAATGGGCATGTGAACGTGTTCACTGGTGTGCTGAATGGCAAAATGTGGTGCTTTCGGATGAGACCCGCTTCAATTTGCAGTACAGCGATTGAAGCGTACGTGTTCGACGCTACCATGGTGATCGCATCTGCCAGCTTGCAGTGTTCCGCGCCATAGCGGACAACCGCCAAGTGTGATGGTTTGGGACGCCATTGGCTACAATGTGCGATCTCGCCTCATAGGTATCTCGCCTCATAGGCAATTTGAACAGCAAGTACATCAGGGAGGTTTTAGAGCCCGAGATACTGCCCCTCCTGCAAGCAGCCACAGGCCATATTTCAGCAGGGCAATGCCCGACCGCATGTGGCGAGGAACTTGCAGACTTTCTGCGAAGAACGACGGGTACCACTGCTTACCTTGGCCTGCAGATTGCCTGACATATCACCCAACGAACATGTCTGGGATATGATCGGTCAACAACCTCTCCGTTATGGTTGTCCTGCAGCCACTGTCGATGCTTTGCGGTCATGCATAGAAACCGCGTGGCAGTGTGTTCCCCAGCAGCATAGCCAGGCTCTGTGAATCCGTGCCACGACGTCTAGAGACTCTGATGGCTGCGGGTGATGGCTTCACAATGTACTAAATTATCAAGGACAAAATGCAGGTACAATTCTGTAATTCTAATCATTTGTATATTGTGATATCCTAATAAAATAAATTTAATTGTAATAGTATGTTTCCTTCTTGGTGTTGCAATTTTCACAAACATCAGTTTAGTTCTGTAAAAAGTCGGTGGCCAAGGATTAGATTGTACATGTCTCAGAACAATTCTTGAAAGAAAATAACTCCAAACGTAGCCGACTGGATTGTGATTTTCAGTTTCATGTCTAAATGCAAAATTTATAAACAAACAAGGCCGTATCCAAATTTACTCGGGTTAGGAGAGAGTCAGACTAATGTAGGTCAACAGATACTGTAATTTCTTTAATTCCTTTTCACATTTTTAACACATTCGACATATAATTACGCGATTCTAAATGAAATATTAAAGCACTTCTGACCGTTGTTAGCTTCCATTTCCATTAGTTTTTACATTACATTCATTTTCAGTTTAATTCATGATGTTTACAAAGCATGAAATCAATTACGCTTCGCTTGGCTACTAACAATGTCTTGAAGGGGACATAACAGAAAGGTGGATTCTACGGTTCCTTGACTATCTGAGTTTTATCATATTCTTTATTGTCTCTGCTGACTTTTAAATCTTCATCTGCATTTACGCACAAGAGATAAGATAATAGGTGATTCTGAAACGATTATAACTGCGAATCGTATTTAGTTTCGTTCAAATAATTTTAAATTGTTAGACCTGCGCCTTTGTTTTAAGCATTCCTAATTCTATTCGTGGAAAAAATTTGGAGCTGTTTTTTAGAAAAGAATTTTTATAATGTGTTTCAAGCACATTTGTACAAAAGTTGTTCAATTTTTCAAAAAATTGTGCCTGAGTTTTTTAAAGAGCTGATTTTTTACAACAGACTATTTAAGAAAAAAACTTTATCTTCAAATTTGTATTTTGGAATGTTACCTTTCCGCCTTTTTCGAAAATACAGAGAGACCTCCGGAAATGGAATTAGCTCCAGTTTTTACCGTGCTTTGATACATACGAGTAGAAAAGACAAAATTTGAAGTCATTTTTGAGAAAATAATTGTTAAAAAATTGCCTTTATTTCACGGAAAACTACGCAAAAACTGCCCCTTTTTTAAATTGTAAATGACCTTACTTAAATATCTGTGTTAAAAGAACAGATTTCACCGTTGTCTACATCGATTTCAGAACTGTTGTGTACATCGATTTCAGAAATGTCTATATCGACAGGAATTGCCAAGTATTTGTGGGAAGTTCTGGCTGCATGAGAACCGTGGAGTTTCCGCGAAGCGAATACGCATGGCGATGGTTTCGATTTTTTTGGAAACATTCGTTTAGCTTTAAAACTATTATTTAGAGTTAGGAAAGGTACTCCTAATAAAAGTTCTAAAAGGTGTAACGGTAACTCCTTACCTAATCAATGATAAGAAAAAGAAACTAGGCTCAGGTTCGTCGTAAACTTCCCCCTTTTGAAATGCGATAGTTAGTAAGTAGGGGCGGATTTTATAGAAATGTCACTTTTTTCGTTTTCTCTTTAGACCAATACTGTTTAGTACAGAAATTATGTTTATGTTAAGACAAAAGGAAATAACCTATTTTTATACATCTTTTTTTGGCATTTTTCGTCAATTTTTCCTAATAAATCATTTTTTAAATTTTTACGTCATTTTAATGCATTTTTCGTTGATTTCAGCAATTTTAACATCATTTTAATATTATTTGCTTCAAACAATATTTACGAGATGCAAAAAATGTTCATCATAGAATTCCTAGTAGCCTGTTCGATTTCTTTGCTAATATATTGTAATATCAGCCGTTGTGAGTTCTATGTAATCTAAGTTCCTGTGACTTGTCGGTGCCGTTGTCTGTTCGGCCAATTTCGCGGTCTATAAAGGCAGAAAGTTTCTTGTAAACAACAGTCCAAACCAAAAGTTCGCAAGCTGAGTTGACTTGAACAAAAGAAAGAAACCTCAGTTACATCAGTAACATATCCAACAGCTTGAGTTGTTCATATGAAGCGGTTGAGATCAAATTTTTTACGTAATTTTTCTTTGCTTTCAGGGCATTTTTTAAACTTTTTAAGAGCATTTTATTGATCACTTTGGCAATGTTTTAGGTCAACAAAATCCGCACCTATTAATAAGTATTAACATCACATAATTATTTATTAAAATGATTATTGAAAAGTGCTAAAAATGTGGAATTGTACCTTGAAAATACGAGAAGATGAAAGTAAAATACTTCCTGTCAAGAAATGGTGAATTTCTAACTGGAATGGTTTCAGCTGCAAGGAAAGAATATGGTTGGTAATTATTCACAGCAGATATGATTTCAGCTACAACACTGAATAGAATTCTCAAATAAATCAATGATCAATTAAAAATATTGTAATTCATATCGTACTATACATATACTATTCATACATACTATTCATATCATACTCTACAAAGATGAAGAGGAGAGTAGAGAACAGAATGCGATGGCGGCAGCGACAAAGATATTTTGCTTTTAGGATGGTGATGATAATGAATTCATATCATATGAAAGTAATTTATTTTTTAATTGCTCATATTAATTTAATTTAATGCTACCAGCTTGTAAATGAAAACTGTTTACACGATTTCTGTAGAGAATAATTGCAATCCGCCTATTAATTACACAAAATTGATATTTATTTTGAAGTAATATTATTTTTACTGACCTAAATAGAATTTTACTGAGATACTTTATAATAATATTTAATTATATTCCACTAAACCAATAGAATCCCACATCAAGTCTCTCACGCTATCGCAATAGGGATCTAACATTTATCCATATTAATGAAAATCTAGATAAATACCTTATTATTTCAAGAACTATTATATTGGGTTTATAAAAGAACATTTTGTCATCTTAATGTTAAAATCATGTTTATAAAAGAAATCATTATATGCAACGTTTTAAACAATTCAATTAAAAATATTTTTATAAATGTTTTAGGCGAATTGCTTCTCTAACTTCACTTCCGTTTATATACACTGGATCATCTCCATAAAGCTACGTGCCTATTAGCAGAATGCCTCGTACTCTGACATTCTTTGCGTTTCATTGGCCGTGAGAACTCATGCAAAATGCATGTGTCATATTCACGTCTTTCATGAATGATTTGCATAGTATTCGCAGGTGCCGTTCATTCCATTGACACACACTTCGTACGCACATTCCGACGTGAACACACGGTGACTGTCGACCAAGATCCCACGTCGTCTAAATATTTATAGAGCGGTCAGAGAAGAGAGTACAGTGAAAGTCTTCACAGGTCTCAGGGTAAGGTACGCAGGGACTAAGAGACTCCGTTGAACCTTGGGTTACTAGACGCTGCCTTCGATTCACTCCGCTCGTGGGTGCCTCAAGCCACGACTTTCGCCGGCTGCGCCGCCTCCGAGAGAAATCCGGCGCAATAGCCACTGAAAAACAACAGAAAGTCGGTTGACGCAGCAAACGCACCTCTGTACACACTACTTACTATTGATTTTCCAATTGATCCTTCTGTCGATTGCATTCACATCAGAATGTAATGACATGCAAAATGAGATCTTGATTACGCGCTACAGAGAAGAAGACGTACGCGAAGAAAAATCAAGGATGTCGTTTTTCTCTTAGGAATGGTTAGCACACTTTTAGCTACCCTATCACAGGCCCAGAGAATGTAATTGCAGTCGAGATATATTGTTAGCCACGTCACTAAAACTTTTTGAATGACTTGCCTGATGTAATATTATAACTAGTGGCGGTAAAACAGCGCATATTTTCTCGCATTCTTTGTCACAGCTACGTAATATACAATATAACTTGAACCTGCGAAAGTGCTTCAAACCATAAATTTTTCCACGCTGGTATTCAAACTCAGGTATATAGGTTTAACATTCCACTTACGTTATCCCTACTCCACAAGGCTCTCTGGAAAGTTTAGACTTCCCGACGCTTTAGAAATAAAGTAGAATATTTGCATTTGCAATTTTAACACTGATGGTGATAAATCAGCACGTACGTTCTCGCCCAATTTTCATATAAAATTATGCGAAAAGTATTAAAATTTTCGAAAAATTGTACATGACCTTATTTCAAAATCAATCTTTAAGGAACAGGTGTCATTGAGAGAAAAATTTCTATCTTTAACACTTTAGTTGTAGGAAAACTCCGAAAAAATATTAATTTTTGCATTTTTCGAAAAATCAAGGTTTTAAACGAACATTAGATCTACACCATTCTCTTAAACGTCCTTCCCACTACCCAACAACAAAATGTAATCAAAAACGATGCAGCAGTTTTTTTGAAAATTTTGAAAATGTCCCATGTGCTTCATGTAAAGTACCCCCAAAATTAAAACATCCGTTTCCAATTTAAGTGACCGCGATATCAACCAGATCGACTCGTGAATATCAATCTTGGCAGAAAATTGGTTGAACGGTTTACCCGCTTTCACGGACAGACGGCCGAACAAATAGACAGACGGACAGACGGACAGACGTTTTGCCGTCATTCGATTCACCGAATAAGGTATCTGCGCCATTTTTATAAGCGTGTAAAAACAAATCTATAGAAATGTTTTTGAATCGTTTTTAGAAAATCTAGTTTTAAATGAAAAGGGGATCTTTGATTTTATGATTTGACTATTGTGATATCAACAACGGTGTACCCTACGGCTATGTGTAATCAGATAAGAATACTCGTGCTACACAGGATTCTCATAATGACCGTGACAACTAGTGAGAATTCCCAGTATTTCTGAGTATCTTGTCTGTTTCTTTCGTTGAAGATGTTCCTCTATCTTCAAGACGTCGTTTCTCACTAACCATACTCATATATCTTCAGTAGAAGTAACAGCCGTTAACATTGGCTGAGGTAGCTCAGATTCAGCATTACCGTTGACTCTGCAGCGACTTTGTCTTTGCGACGACAAGGTCCAAGGGTTTGAGTCCCGACGATGGAGGATTTAGAAGCTAACTCTATTGCCAAGTCGAATTCAGTTGCTCTCTAAAGAGAATTCTAACCGCTGGCTGCTCTGATCAATATTTATTTTTTTGTCAAAACAGTTAAAAACTTTTTAACGTACTTCGGGGAAAAGTAGATTCTGTGCACGTTTTCACAATTCTGTGATCCCTATCCTAAGGTATATACTAGTTGAATTTTGAATGCAGAAAGAAATGAGCGTTTTTTGCCAGGATTATTAACAAAATATTCGCTCCGATGTATCAAAATCTATTTTCAAGGGTAACTTAGCTATAGATTCTAATCTCTCATCATATCCTTCGTGAAGGAATAATATTTCCTGCCCGACAACATGGAGAACGATAATTTAAATAACTATATTTACCACTGAATTCTAGAAGACGTGCACAGATAATGAAGTTACATTTATGTTCAGTAGCAAAGCAAGGAGCCATCTCAGAATTTGCTCAAAGGGTCAGGGAAACTGGACGAAAAACTGATCGAGATAGCGGTCTCTCAGAGAGTAGTTTTGTGTTCTTTCCGATCAAATCAGGCGAATCCTGGAGTGGTATCCTAACAAACAAGCCAGAGACCACGCGCGATCTTCCTCACCGTTATCGTCTCTTCTTCCCTTACATACATATGCACACAAATGTACTGCCCCACCAGATCGAAAGATCATTTGGGAGCTGAGAGCATGAGTGGCTGGGGCGGTTCCTCGCTGGAAAAATACCTGGGGGGGATTCCCCGCAAGACATAGTGTAATTCTGCGTTCGATCTCACCATCCAGCGGAAAAGGAACACTGCCATATCTCAGGATAAAATATTCACTACACTATCGTGACTAATGACCTAAGTGGTTGACATGCTCGCCGTCAGAGATACATCAGTTGTTAGATACGAAGTGGACAGTGTTTACAATCAAAACTTTAGAAATATGAAATGCCTTCGTAATATGCTTTATATTCCTGAAACAAACAGCAAAGCAATGTACTCGCAGTGTTACAAAACACTTCTTACAAGATGTTTTCGATTTTCAGAACGTCCCTCCAATGCACATCTTTGCTGTTTTTCTACCCTTATTATGAATATTCATTTCCATGTAAACGCATTTGTTTATCATGAAGATTCGAGTCGCAAGTACACTGCTGTTTGTGAAAATTGCAACACACAGAAGGAATGACTGGAATCACTTAAAAATCGATGGATGTATAGAATAGTCTATCCATAAGAAGTGATTAAATTTGCATAGAGATGGCGTGCCCGTTGGCTTACCAGTGCCCTTATTGAGTTCAATCGGAGCAGAACGATCGGTCTCCGGGAAGCGAGTTTGCCATACTGTGAGATTGCGGCTTGAACGAGGCGCGCTGCTACGACAGTGATTGAGTGCGTAGAACCAGTGGATAGACGAGGGTCGTACACAGCGACGAGCGGGAAATGGGCCACACAATGTGACCACAGCGCGAGATGACCGCCATCTTGTCCGCCTGCCAGTAACTAATAGAACGGTGTCGTCCACAGTGTTGGTTCAACTTTGGAGCACTGCAACTGGGGTGGTCATGTCTAGAGGCTCTGATGGCAGCGCATGTCGGCTTCACACTGTACTAAATTCTCAAGATCAAAATGCAGGTACAGTTCTGCAATTGTAATCATATGTGTATTGTGATATTCCTAATCTGTGGAATAAATTTTATTGTAAGAGTGTCTCTTTCTTGGTGTTGGAATTTTCACAAACGTCAGTGTAGCGGGTAAGGGGCGGATTCAGAAAGTATTTCTGAACAAGGAAGTTCATTTGGGATCCGCTCCTTCCGCCTATAAAACATTTATATAATAATAAAATAACTAGAAACAAAATAAAAATTATAGGGTTGAAATAAGAAAATGTTTCTAATAAAAATACTTCCTTACCGCGGGATGCGATGTAGCAATTGTTTTGAATAAATTTCGTAAACTAAAA
>JAHLJT010008446.1:88484704-88530643 GCA_031308135.1 Acheta domesticus | reverse complement strand
GATGTTTTGAATTTTGTGGCTGAAAACCCTTAGTGAGATCGACAGGAATTCTCGAAAAGTATTGGTTAAAGAGACTAGCCACTGTTGCCGGATCGTTCACATCTCTATCGTTACCTTTTAAAACAACATTCTCTACAAGGTTTCTAATTGATTTGGTCGTATTTTTTACTATATTCCACATTGATTTTGTTTTGTTATCTGAGTTCAAAATATCCTGATCATGTTTCATGATTTTAGCCTGCCTTATGACTTTTCTTAACAATGATTTGTATTTTTTAATGTAGAGGAGGAAACCTTGAGATGCGTTATGATGCTTAGAAATGAAAGAAAGACCTCGTTTGTTTTACATGATGTTCTAATCCCTTGTGTTATCCAAGAATTGCTTTTCCGTGAAATATACAATTTTCTTTTTTGAAGAGGAAAGCAAGTGTTAAAATGAAATGAAAGCGTTGAAAAAAGAAAGAATAATATTTATCGTTTGTATCAATAGTATTATAAACCGCGTCCCATGACTCCTGCCGCAAGTAATCAATGAATAACTTTATTTTACTTGTAGTAAACACTTTACTCATATGTGTATTATTTATTCTGTCATTCTTCGCATTTCTTATAATGGTAAGAATTTGTGCATCGTGCTCACTGTATCCTAAATCTTTTGTTTCAATTTCATGCCGAGTAGTGGTTTTGTTAATGATAATTTGATCGATTGCCTTCTTTGAATTTACTGTGACCCGTGTAGGTACTTTTATTGTAATATCTAAACTAAATGAATTAACTAAATTAAGAAACTGCTCTTTCTCTCAAGATTCGACCAGAAAATCAATGTTAAAATCTCCGCAAACAACAATGGATTCAAAAGAGCGATTGATGACTTTGATTAGTGTTATCTCTAGTTTTTCTAAGAACAAAATGTAATCTACAGCTCTCTTTGTTGGAGGCCTGTAGATGCAAAGCAATATCATTTTTAGCATAGGAAGATGTACAACAGAAATTTCAAAAATATTTTCAACGGAATACTCATTGAATTCCGTCAAGGAGATAGAATCGATATTATTTCTAATGTAAATACAAGAACCTCCATATGCAGCACTTTTATGAGATTCTCTTTTTCTACAACAATAGCCTGCGAGGTAAAAGTTTGGAATTTGGAAAATGCTAAGTTCATTAGGAGATAACGTAAGCAAAGAACATCCATTTGATTTAAATCGCTCTGTAGAGCAGCCTCGATAAAGTCAGTTTTATTTGAAAGGAATTGAACATTATGGTGCAATATCTTTATTTTTTGTAAATATCTACACGAATGTTTTTCTGCTGCATCTGACTGTAGTTGCTATATATTTACTCCATTTTTACCTCGAGTGCGTGGTCGAAGGTTGTAATGTGTCCGAGCAGACACAGGTTTTGAGGAAATGGAGGCGTCATTGGTAGTGGGAATAGAAGAAACGGGAGTACGTTCACAGGAGGGGGAAGAGGGTTCGGAATAAGGGTGGGGGTGGAGAACGTAAGGAAGATGAAAGGGATGGAATTTTGGCAGGAGACTGCGTAGGACTGGAGTTGATGATGTATTGTGCAAGCTTCTCACGTCCTGCATATTTTCCAGCAAGGTTCATGTGGAGACCGTGCTGGGTGAAGTGTTTAACTGGGAGGAAATTCATTTCAAAAAGTGTTACATTTGTTTCTCTCAGTTGCACTTTTATTTGTTTGTTTGCGTGCTTAATCTCGCTGCATAGAGTTGGTCTGTTGTACCATAAGGGCAGAGTCGAGACTACAATGTTAGTATTTTGGGCGGCACATTGTAATTTGCTTACATGTTGTTCAGGTGTAAAGTTACCCCCCAAATTAATGTCATTCTGCCCTCCTACGATAATGATTGTGTCCTGATTGGTATTTGTCTTCGTGTTGGTGTCCAACTCTGCAGTCACGTCTGCAAACCTCCCGTTAGGTTTAAAAATAGACGAGACTGAGTAGTTGGAGGGTAACTTCCAACTGAGAATGGAGGAAAGTTGGCGACCATGGCTGTCAGCTAAAATAAGTACAGGTACTTATTTTACAAAGCTATTCCTACTGAGCCTAAAAAACAGGCTCAGTAGGAATGGGTTTGTTTTCAAGTGGGTTATGATGCGTAGCTTTACGTGTTTTGGTTTTGACACGCTTCCTAGCCTTTTTACGTTGGTTTGTTTATGTATTTGTCGATGAAAGGGAAGGGTTGTGAGGATCAGGAAGGCGAGGAAAATCTGTTTCATAATCTAAAACACTAAATTTGTTTTGAATTGTGACTGGATATGATGTCTGTGTCTTATGAGCAGTCACGGGTGCACAGTTGGGAAAATTCGCAGTGTTGCCTACTTGTGCCCAACCGTTTGTGATGAGAACGACCTCTTCCAACCTTCGGATATGTTTAGTTAAATTACTGTTTACGTGTGTGAAGGCTTTTCAGAAGGTCGGCTTTGAGGGTGTAGAGAGTAAAAAGAGTAGAACGAGCAGTAGCCATGTCACGAATGCGTATTAATGTACGTGATAAAATTGGAATAATTACAAGAAAACTCAGATAAGAGCAACAATCACCTAGATTAATATTTTAAAAGTGTAAGATTTATGTGTATTTGATATTATATAAATATATAAGTATTATATTTTAAATTAAAAATTAAGATTCGATACAAGAATGAGAATGTATGCTAACTACAAAAATCTATTGAAAGTTAGTACTTACGAAATTTGGCAATGTGGTTACGTATTTTTGTTCATTTAAGCTGCAACTGTTTAATACAAGCTGTCGACTATACTTTACCGTAAATAAAGATATTAGCTGAAAATTTGTCTTCAAAATATGGAATAAAGTTTGAAACACTCTACAAAACTACTCGCTACACCATCCTCGTAATGTTCAAATAAACTGAATCGTCACTCGTCACAGAAATAAAATAAATCTTTCAGTACTTAAGTTAGCACAGTGATAAAATATTGAAAATAAATGATCTGTTTATAGATTTTGACACTTATCGGCAACTCGTAGATCTGAAGTTCGTTAAGGTTCAGTAATGTTTAAAATTCGTTATCTGTTGGTTAGTCTTGGTTATAGCAAAAAAACAGCTGAAATTATATTTCCAGCTAACCTGCAACAAGTAATGAAAGCACTTAAACACACAAAATGCAGTCAGATCGCTAAAAATAGTATATAAATCACAATAAATCAAGAGCACAACCAGATGCGTCAGTCTCAAAAGATGGCGTCAATTAGTCCAGATTGTTTTCCAGTAACATTGTCTCTGCACTATTACGTACTCTGGATGCGATTATTTTTTAATAGATCTTGTAACATTTAAAAGACTTAATCCTCTCTAATTTTCACAGGACGACCGGTAACCTTTTTTAAAGATAGGGCTTTTTTCTCTTACTCAAGTCTTGCGGTATAACCACTTTTTTTCAACATAGATTGGGAAAGTGTAACAGCCGCTCCTTTTAATTTTCTGAGGCATATTTGATCATGTCGCCTTTAATACCATCGCTTCCACTCGCTTTTCTGCTTATTATTTTTTTAAGGCATCTTCCAGTTCCTCATATTCTATTTCGTCAATTTCCCTTTCTGTTTCTAAGGGTTCTTCTTTGTTTTCAAAACCAGGTTCTGCCCATAAACGTTTATAATAAGAGAGGAATTGGTCATGTTTTACAACTTGAATATTTGCTATATCTTTCACCTCTTTATTCAAGTGTTGCATTACGTTATAGCTCATGCTTCAGGTCAGCTATCTGTCCCAGCTCCCTTGTTGTGCCTTCCTTGTAAGACTTCTTACGTAGTTTAATGCAGTAGAATACTCCTCTTTTGACACGGGGTCTCTATCTCTTAGATATTTCAAATATGCCTTTCTTTTTGTATTTACAGCGTCCTGTATCTCCTTATTCCGCATTCATAGCCTTTTACTTTTCATTTTTTGAGTGGATGTACCAATTGCTTCCGTTGGTGAAGTCTATCACTGTTTTAATACGTTTCCATTCTTCTTCGACATCTTGACTTAAAGGGTATTTTCAATTTATTTCATCTAGTCTTTGTTGGTATAACTGTTTTATGGAGTTTCCTTGAAGTAAATAGACTTTCTATTGCCTGTTGTCAGATGAAACCAATTTTTTCTTCATTGTATACCATCTTTTGTAGAGTTTCAATTTACCAATCAATGCAAAATGATCACTGTATATATCCCATCCTCTATATACTCTTACGTCAGTGAAGAGTCTTTTTTTCTTTTCATTTGCCAAGATATAATCAATCGTGCTACTCTCTCCACGTGCTGAACATGTGTACTTATCTATTGGTTTGTGTGGAAAGAAGGTATTCTTAACTTTCAGGTTACTGAAGCAAGCAAGTTATTCCGTTATAATTTAGCACATGATCCTCGTTACATTTACCAATCACATCATCCATTTGGAATTTTCCAATTCTGGCATTTAGGTCTCCTCCAATGATTAAGTAGTCATTTTTATTTATTTCACTTATATTTTTTTGAAGTAGACAATAAGACTCCTGTTTCCTGTTTCTTTTCCTCTTCTGGTGCGTAGACGCAAATGGAGGAAATGAATCCTCTGTCTACTTTACGCCGCACAGTTAAATTCGATTAGAGATCCAGTTATAAGATTGTATTTTTTGGCCCATTTCTGATTTATAATTATAGCTACACCTGATGTTATTAGATTTTAATAGAAAGATATATAGATAGATGTAGGTGATACGAAGTTCACCGGGTCATCAAGTAACTGTTTTGCGCACTGTATATTTGCTAACAACACTCCACTTAACTACTTCACTGTTACACACTTTGAATGTTCGTTAAGTTACTGCACTGACTAGACCGGACCGAGCGATGTTCTCGCCACAACTGTTTGGCGCGGAATGGTTGTGGCGCTAGTGTTGATCACAGACAGACAGGCAACGTTTTGCGGACAATCTACTATATATTTCGGTATCAAGGACCCACAAAACATGGATTCTGACTACACAACGTGTTAAAGGAAGTAATACTAAATATACTGAAACATGATTTATCCACTCTTTCGTTATCAGGGTGAGGCAATAAAAGTTTTTTTGTCGTAATTTCGTTTTCTGGTGGACAAATACAAAACTTTCTCTTTTTGCGAAGTCGTGCGAGAAAGTAAAAATTGAATCGCATTGCTAATTCGTGAGGCTCTTTATTGTAATATCTATTGATTATATTTTATTAATTAAGTGTATTGTAATATATTAACTATTTATTGAAATAATTTTGACTCCGGGTGTAAAAGCCGTCGATACTATACAATAATAACTATTGTTTTTATCAATGATACTCTTGGATGTTAAATTCTTCGTTATGCGGGTTCATCTTCTATAATCCACTATAACGTCGTTCATGCGGGTTCATCTTCTGCGACATTTCGTACAATTTTATCTCGAAATACCAAAATACGCCCGCCTTCTGGCGCCATATATTACTTTATGACAAGCTGTAACTTCGTTGCGAAAGAGCACTCATCACTTCTTGCGCTCGTTTCAACTTGAAAAGAACGGCTCTGACTGTTGCGGAGCCATTGGCGCGGCCAGGGCCGCATGCTGTTGCTGTCGTGGTTGTGGTTGTTACGGTATCTGCTGTGTTTCCGACTGTTGCTGCTGTTGTTCTTACTGTCGCTGTTGTTGTTTCCGCTGTCGCTGTTGTTGTTCCTATTACTGCTGTAACATACCCACTATAACGTTTAAAACCAGCTGCGTAATTATCTTGTCGCTTACAGTTTTCCTCATCGCCAATAAAACTTTTATAATAAATGAAAGCCCTATCCTCAGTTTTAAAAACAATTTTATATTCCACACAACAAAAGGAATAATCTGTATGAATGAGAAAAGGTCGCGGTATACAGGAGGTGTACAGGAAGCTACCTTCGTCGTAAATAACAATATCCGTAATCCCAATCTTCCGGTTCATAAGTCGTAGCCAATAGCCTTATCTTCCAAATAGGTACAGTGAAATTAACTACCACTCGATGCTGCCGAAGGCGTCTTGCCAGCCGCTTATTAATTACTGCCTGTGAAGAGACGCCGGGCTGTTCTCTACTAGCGGGGGGGGGGGTAATGCGATGCTGCTGGTATGAATGCGACAACGAAATATCCATGTTTTAAAATTTAATTACATCGTAGCATATGCATATTTACGCGTGCAATATATAATGTGTATATATATTTATTTATTTATTTACGTCAAAAACAGTTAAAAACTGCGTATGACGAGCTATGGGGAGAAGTGAATTTTGTGCACGTTTTCATAATTCTGTGGTCTCTATCCTAAACCATATTCTAGTCGAATTTTGAATACAGAAAAGAGAGTTTTTTTCGAGTTTTGTTGACAAAATATTCGCTCCTATATAATAAAATATATTTTCAAAGGTAAATTAGCTATAAATTTCTGCCCTGAACCCTCATGTTCTTCATGAAAGAATAATACTTTTTGCCGCGATAATATGAAAAACGATAATTTGAATAACTATATTTCCCACTGAAATTCAGAAGACGTGCACAAATAATGAAGTTACATTTATGTCCAGAAGCAAAACAAGGGACCATCTCAGCATTTGCTCAAGGATCAGGGAAACTGGACGAAAAACCTGATCGAGATGGGGGCCATCAACCCAGAAACTGTGGTACAATACTTGTTACAGGTTCTTTAGAATTATACAGTGCAAATGATAAATAAGTACATTAACTATCATTGTTAAAATTAATTCTACTTTCCTTTTTGATGCTCGGTATAGTCTCGAATTGTATAGAAACAGTTATGCAGCAGAAAAGATTTTACTTGGGACTTAAACTTTTCTATGGAATTTAATCGTTTAATGTCTTCTGGCAAAGTGTTGTAGAGTAATGTACATGAATTGTATGTGAATTTTTTGTAGTGAGCTGTTGATACTGCCACCTGGTGAATATGATTACTACGTCGTGTTACCCTGTATATTATACATTATATAATATATATATATATATATACATATAAATTATCAGAATCGTCTCTCTCACTACAAAATGTGGACATGCAATTTGTCTGATATTTTACAACTTATTGCTACATAATATTAAATTTTTAAAACCTATACACAAGTTGAATTGAGAAGAAATTTTACCAGCTTTCAAACCAATTTTACCAACCTATTAATTACAAATACATACTATACTTACTAGAATTATTATATTTTATATTAATAATATCAATAAATTAGTTACATTTTTCATTGTAGCCTATAATTCTAAAAGGATGCATGCATGTAACATGTTTTGTAATAAGCTTCTAGGGTATTGATTCTTATCTTCACCGGATTTTTCGTTCAGTATCCTTGATTCGTTAGGCAAATGCTAAAATGACATTTACTGTGCATTTCAACACCACTAAATGTAGCTTTTGTCCCTCCAAATGTCACATATGAGCCATTCCACGTCAAATCGCACAAGAGTTAACATGACATTTTTTAAAATGTACGAATTTTTTTCTTAAGTCTGGACATCAAAAAAAGAGACACGCAATTTTTTTATTTGCCTGAAAATTTATTATTTGTGTAGTTATGGCTATATTAAAGTTTGGAATTTACAGGTACTTAACAAAATAAGATCAATTATCTCTCCGAATGTACTAAATATAAAAATTTCTGGTTTGTGTCATTTAATACTTTGAAATGTGTATTTTATTCCTCTTTAAAAAATTTTTATAAAAAATATTTTTTTCATTTTAAAAAATGTATTTTTTTCAAACAAAGTAAAATTTCTATATAAATTCGATGAGATAAAACTTTGAAAAAAATATAGGCGTGTTCCTTGTTCAATTTTCTATAAAATACAACAAGAAAAAAAGTGGGCACTCCAAACATACAGTTCTAAGAAAATCAATTGCAAGTATGAGGGCGCGCTCTGCCTACCCATGCACTAACGAATTGTGTTCGGCCAGTCTTGTGCTGAAGAACTAAAAAAAGAATGACCGTCTGCCTGATAAGGGTTTGAAGAGTTATTAGTATTTCAGATGTTCACTCTGCCCCCAGAATGTATGACATTGTGTCATACGTATTTTTGTGAGTAACATCGTGGGTGACTTGTGGGTCACCTATGTTCTTATGAGTGAGAGCGAAACGAATTGAAATACGAGCCATTCCACGTCAAATCTCACTCGAATTCATATGACAATTAAAAAAAATGACACGAATATATGGCATTCATTCTGGACATCAAAAACAGAGACACGTGTTTCTTTATTTACCTGAAAATTGTTTATTTGTGTAGTTTTGCCTATATTAAATTTTGAAATTTACGCGTACTTTGCAAAATATGATTAATTGACGCTCTGAATGTACTTAACATAAAAATTACTGGTTTGTTTCGTGTAATTTGTTGATATGTGTATTTTATTAATCTGTAAATTACTTTCTCAAAAAATAAATATTTCATTAAAAAATTATAATTATTTTTAAAAAACGAAAATTTCTTTATGAACTCTCTCAGATGAAAATTTGAAAAAATTGCCATATTTCTTGTAAAATTTTATACAAAACATAACAAGAAAAAAGTGGGCATTCAACACGTATAGATAAAAAATAAATTGTAATTATGGTATTCGGGCACGTGGTTCCTGCCCCTGCACTAACGAATTGTGTTCGATCAGTCTTGGATACTAATGCTGACGAACAATAAAAAGAATGGCCCTCTGCCTGATTTGGGTTTCAAGAAACATTAATAAATCTATGTTCACTCTTTCCCCAGAAGGGATGGGTGACAGCGAAACGAATGCTTTTCCTCGTGTCAGCGAAACGAATTTTACTGCGAGTCCCTTTGCGTCCTAGGGACGGGGTGCCCTCCTGACCTTGCTCATGAAGTACAATCGTCCACTTGTCAAGGGACATGGTAAAATTTTCTCAACATTAGTCGCAATACTTATGAAGACAAGAGTACTAGTATTTGTTCTGTGAATCGTGTGTACACTGTGCAACATGAGTGGCGATCAGCGTATGAAATAGATGTTTCAATCCATTTAAACTTTCTAATCACGATTTTTAAAAAAGAAAATCTCCAAGACGCGTAAATCACGATTTGCTGGTGAATTTACAGGAGTCATTAGATTGGCGATTTTGTGATTCATTTCGGAAGAAAGGGAATCGGCTTCCAAAACGGGCTTTTCTTAATGAAGATAGCATCGAGCCCGTGGCATTAACGAAAGTAGCGGAACGTCTAGTGAAAAAAGTGCAAATCAAGGAAGTGACAATTTAAGCTCTTTAAATAGTTCAAGTGTCTGCGAAATGAATAAAGAGAAGATAAACATGTGTTTAATTGCAATAGGTGAAACCCCCACCACGAAAAAAAATTGGAACAAAATGGCATCCCCATGAGAAATTTTAGAAAGTACAAAATGCCAACACAGATCTCTTTTTTTTCATATTGAAGATTCTTCGACGTCCGTCGAAAAATCAGACAAAAATACTATTTAGTAACTTATCGATTACTTTCACTCAACAGATGACATGACGTTGAAAATTTAAATTTTGACAATTTTTGAAAGTTGGACATACAATAAAATTAAACGACTTTTTGCAGCAACCGAACGCATGATAAAGTGTCTAAAACGTTGGCTGAAGAAAAAGAAATTTTGTCCAGAACTGAAGTAAATTCGGTAGTGCATTAAAACTGCATTGTGACGAAAGTTCAGAAATTCTATGATACGCGAGTACTTGTATTAAAAGTGAGTTTTGAGGGACCAGGAAATTTCAAAACGTCAGTCAAAACCTGAATCAAGAATCCGTCATTTAATTATTTATAAATTTATAAATTATTTATAAATATATTAATATTATTTATATGTCTATTAATACACATACATATTATTATTTATAAATTCAATCATAAAGTTTCACCACCTCAAGAAGTACTTAAATTACTGCTTCATCCAAAGAAACCGACGACCAGTAACGCAAAAAACGTGTCTATTGCAGCAATCTATAACACACTTGTTCGTAAAATATTAATATCTTTTAAAGTTACTGAGATCCCACTTTGATTTTTTCTGGGCTTATTATCAATACTCTAGTGCGTTTATAAACATTTTTTAAAAAATTTTATCTCATCGAGTTTACAAAAATATTCAATTTTCAAAATTTCAGTTTTTTAAAAAAAAATTGAAAATTCAAAAAATTAAATATTTTGCAAAATCTTAAAAATTAAACATGTTTTTAAGTTTCGAATGGAATTTGAACGGAATTTCTATAATTGGTGTATTCAAATGTATAATATTTTTGAGTTAGTGATGCGCGTCATTTTTAGCAAATTTCATTATACAATATTTCCGAAAATAATAAAGTTAGAAAAAAATAAAAATACACGTGTTCACTTATTTGATCCATATAACAAATAGAAAAATTAGAAAATAAATAAAAATATGAAGGCCAAATTTTGGTCTTTTTTGTGCGATTTGACGTGGAATGGCTCATATATGTTTTACTGTTTTTTACGTTAAATAAATAAGTTTATTGTTATAATTAATTTATTATATAAAGCTTCAATATTTTTTACAGACAACAATAATTTTCCTTTATTATAGTTGTTATATTCTAATTAACATTGTATAAATTAATTGTTGTGGTGAGTAAAATATAATATGATTTTATTATTATATAAATGTCTTAACAATTTTAAAGATTTTTAGATTTAGAAAATTCTAAAGATACAATTTTTTTCGTAAAGAACATGGAGTATGTAGTCTTTAAGAGAAAATTAACTATTACCGAAACTCCTGGAAACTGCACATTGAAAAGATGCAAGACAACCGCCTGCAAAAAGAATTATACTTTATCGCCCACAAGGGCGAAGAAATCGTGGCCACCCGAAGAAGAGATGGGGTGACCAGATGGGAATGGAGGCGTAACAGGCAGTGTTTATATACCTGAAGAAGAAGAAGAAGAAGAAGAAGAAGAAGAAGAAAAATTTAAAAATAATATTCTGAATTTTTATGTTTTATTGCCTTGTGATGTACAATAATATAGAAGGTTACAATGCATTTGTTATTCGTATATTTGATGCTTTAACCTGAAGATGGAGAGAATTTCACTCCGAAACGTGGTGTAAATAAGTTTTTATGTTGTTGTTTTTATGCAATTGTAAAATAAAAACTACAATAAAGAAAAATTATTATGATGTCTATCAAAATATTGAAGCTTTATATATTGAATTAACAATGTGAAAAGATAACAAAATATTATTATTATTGTTATTGTTATTAATATTATTATTATTATGATTTGCATTCTTCAATGGCCTTTGTTATTTTATTATTTTTATTTTGTCATTGTCGTCGATTTAGAATTATAGCTACACCTGATGTTGTTAGATTTTAATAGAAAGATATATAGATAGATGTAGGTGATACGAAGTTCACCGGGTCATCTAGTAACTGTATGGCGCACTGTATATTTGCTAACAGCACTCCACTTAACTACTTTACTGTTACACACTTTGGATGTTCGGTAAGTTACTGCACTGACTAGACCGGACCGAGCGATGTTCTCGCACGACTGTTCGGCGCGGAATTTCGTGACGCACAAATCACAGATAGAAGCGATAAAACATTTTAATACAATTTCTATTGAGTTTGAATGTAGTAAGAATAATTAGTAGAAATAGTAGTATGAAGAAGAAATAATAATTAAAATAATATCCAAGAATGCATGCCCACATTCTGTCGGTGTCCTTCCTAGATCTTTGATTTCGCTTCTCACGAGGGCTGGTGAAAGCATTTCGTGCTGATAAAAGCACTCTTTTCCTCTATTCGGGTGTTATATTTTAATTTTCACAAAGGTTTGTAATGATTTATGAAAACATGCAATTTCAAATTTCTTCTTTCAAGGACTCAAATTAAAGCCTCAAAAAACACGTTGCGGAGAATATTAAATGAAAACAGGTCGTAGCTCCCAAATACACGAAGAGCACTCGCCGTGCGTTGCTCACATGAACTTGCTCGTGCGAAGTGTTCACATGAACTTAAATGGTATCGAGCGATCTCTAAAAAGTGAGACGAAATTTCTTTGGCGTGGCGCGAGCGCTGGGGAAAAAGTAATACGATGCTGGCCGTGAGGGGACTGCGCTCTCGCCGGGGGCGGCACAGTGAGCCGAACAGCGCGCGTAGCAAAATAAACCAATTAGAGAAGTAAGGGATCGTCAAAGAACACCCTACATACACCCTATTTGGAGAGGAGCTGGCCACTTTGTTACAAAATTGTACGTTGGTGGAGAGGAATATTGGAAAGTGTTCGTATACTAGATAAACAAATATCGCCCTAGACATTTTGGTAGAATATACTCGAAAATTGCTCGCAGAGCAATTGATCGTGAATAAAAAAACAAAGTTTTTTTTAAATTTATTATTAAAGTCGCATCGACAACTGAGGTCATTAGCGACTACTTTAAGTACAGCTTTACAATATTAACAAAACAAAAATATTTAACGTTGCTTTACATTTTTTGTAGTTTTGCCAATTGTAAGAAGGAAAATGGGTTTATGATGTGAACATACAATTGACGGGTAGACGATTTTTCTTCTGAAATTCTTCCAGAGGGAAATCAAAATATGATGAATTTTCTTTACGTACTTCTTGAAGGTTCCGTTTTTATTTTAACGATTTATTTCGCTATACATTCTTGAAATAAATTGTTCTTTGTAGGAGGACTTATGTGTTTATTTATTGAACGTCAAAAAATAAACTGTGTGACGTACTATGGGGAAACGTCTAATCTTTGCACGGTTTCTTGAGCTCTGGGATCTCTGCCCAATCTCATTCACATGAAGGTGAATTACGAATACAGACAGCAGCGAATGATTTTGTGCAGAACTGGTAATGAACCGGTAATAAACACATAACTGGTATGAAAATACTTGTTTCAATGTAATAAAAAATACTTGCAAAAGCTAATCATCTATGGATTTTGACTATAATTCTGACTGCTCTATGAAGAAGTCCACTTAATGCAGCGAGAAAATCGACAACGAGTATTTGAATTTCTACAATTCCCACAGAGCTCAAGAAAACGTGATCAGAAAGTGAAGTTACGTTTCTGTCCAGGAGCAAAACAAAGGGCGCGGTAATATAAAATGCGCCCATTTGAGTCAAGTGACTCTCGCGGCTGCATTGTTCATTAAAGGATTTCCTTACATTGGCCCGAAGCGTCCGAGTTCATCCAATCTGGAAAGGTGCAACCATGTGCTAACCAGTTTCAAGTTGAAAATATCAACAGCATTTCATACAAATGTGTTGATAAACCATGATACCAGTTATCAGAATCAGTGGGACTGAATACCATACTAGACCTGGATAAAATTGAAATTTATCTCCTTAAAAAGGTAAATAGCTAAAAATAAAAACTTCTGTAATTTCTTTATGGAAATGAAATTGTGTTGATTGTGACATTCGGATTGGTCTCATGTTAAAAATCAACGTTGGAAATAAAGATAATCCTAAAATGTTTCTAAACTCAGTTTGTCAAGTTTGCGTTAATTTATTTTTACTTTTCCGTATACATACGGAGTAAAATACGTAGTATAGGGAAAGTTATGTAATGCTGCGCGAAAAACGGCGGATTTTCGACAGAAAAAAGTCATTGTTTGGCCCTATTAACGAAAAAGTGGATAAATCTATTTTCTAAATGAAGAAAACAATTTCTCTAACACGTGGCGTAGCCAGAATACCTATTTTGTGGGTCCTTGATACCGAAAAACCAATGACGGCAAGAAGTCCGTCTGTCCGTCTGTGAAAACCACTAGCACCTAAACCATCTAGGATTTTTTCTAAATTGAAGAAACCCCTCACCATCTGACTTGAATCGTATCTTTGATATTTTGAAAAACATTCTTCAAAATTCGGGGGCCCTTTAAATGAAGCCCCTGGACATTTTCAAAATTGTCTCAAAAGCGGCTCCAAATTTTTTCTTTAAATTTCTTGTAAGAATAGAATAAAAAAACATTTATAAAGGTGGCATAGGTTCGATTTTCTGAATTTTCGAAAATTGCAAAAGTCTTTGGGCACCTTCCTGTAAAGAAATTAAATAAAAAATAAGTATTTTTCCTTCTAATGCAATTTGTTCCATATAGAAAGTTCTTTCATTAAGGCCATGTACATTTTTTGAAATTTTTAGCAGTTTTCACGCAATATTGCGTGCAATATGTGCAGTTTTTAAAAAATACAGAAACAAGATTTTCTCGAAAATGGCTCCAATATTTTTCTTTAAAATGTTGCTAGGGATAGTGCCAAATGTACTTTTTGAGATGACACAAAGGCCATATTGCTCTATTCTTTTGTTTTTTTCAAAAATTACAAAAATGTATTTTTTTACTTGTCTCTCAGGTCGTTAATATTTACATTTGAGACGATTTATTCACTTTATTATATTTATGAGTGCATGTGCTTTCAATAATGTCATATAAATGCGCTCGAAAACTACACCGTTTTCTGTGAAAACTAGCCCAAATTTCTGCATAATCAGATAAGCTCAAACGTCATTTTCTCATAAATGGCTCCAATTTTTTTCTTCTAACTTTTTAAACGAATTGTGCTAATTGCACTATTTAATATGACGTTAAGTTCATTTGGGGTATTTCTTTGTCGTTTCAAACCTTACACAAATTAAATTTTTTTGAAAGATCTCTCACACCGTTAATATGCACATTTGCATATTAACACAATTTGTAAACACTATTGTATTTTAGAGTTTAAGTGCTTCAACTGAAGTTTTTCGAAAATTCAAAAAGTTTCTGTGAAATATTAAATAAATTTCGAATTTACAGTAGCGCCCAAACGCCAGTTTCTGAAAACAGCTCCAAATTCTTCAAAGAAAATTGCCATTTAGGACGAAGTTTTACTGTTCTTTAATATTCTTAAAAATAATATTTCCTTTCTACTATTAGGAACCGAAAAACTAAGAAAATATTTTTTTTAAATGTACTTTAGAAGGCTATAGATGGCAGCTGGCAGGAGTATATGATAAGTCCGAATAGCTAGCCGAGACCAAAGGAAATAGAAAACTAATTACGGGAAAGTCTGTGCCATTCTGTAGCATCACTAGTTGTTTTTATACAGTGTAACTCCATTCATCTGATTTTAACGGGGATAGTGTCGATTCGGATATGCGGAAATTCTGATGATGGAATAAATCTGAGGAATTAACTTAAACAGATATAAGAGTTATAAAAAACTTAACTTATTGTCATGAAATTAAGTTTAAGAAACAAAAGGTAAATGATTCATTGATTGATTGCTTCGTGTTCCCGGACGTGTCAGTGCCATACATTTTTCACTAACACTGGTAATTAGAAGCACTTAACCAAGGCTTTTTACAAACTTGAAGTAAAAATCGTTCCTCGCGTTCATTCACCTACGTTCCTTTGAATTTCTTGGCAAATTTTTAGAAGGACCATCCTCTCTAATCTTTCTTGCAATGTACTGTACAGTGGAGCAGTGGAGTGGATTTTGTTAACCATTCGACCTATTTGTCGCAAGGAATAACCCTTTAGTGCTAAGTTGGCAATTACCTCTTTCTCATTGGAAGTGAGCTCCTGCTTGGCCTGCTTCGATGCCTTGCCTATCGGCCTCGCTGCTCGCCTGCTTGCCTACTGGTGGATCTAACCCTAAAGAGCGCATTGTGACCTAGGAAAACCGTCAAGGGCCGAAAAACTCGACGCGTAAGAACTGCATTATGCCACCACCTTCGACTTTACGAAAGCTATGAAAGATACGTTTTCAACGATATTAATATTATGTTAAACATACATTCATGTAATAATTTTTATTGACATGATATATTTGTTACTAATTCAATTGCTGTAGAATTTCAAAAACTACATTGAAAAATATTTTACGACGAGATATGATAACTTTTTGTTGCTGAATCTGAGTGTAAGAATAAGAATGTTTGATACTTTTTTGTGAACAACGCTATCTTGTAAAACGTAAGCAGCATTTTCTCCAAAATAATTTAGGTAAAAGAAATATCAATTATTGATATTCTTTAATCGATCTGGTTGATGTCCCGGCCCCATCAATTTGAAACGAACCTTTTGATTTTGGGGGTACTTTACAAGAAGCCTTCACATTTTCACAATTTTCTCAGAAATGGCTATAATTTTTTGTTTAAAGTTTTCTTCTAAGAACAGAAAATACTTGTAAGAATGATGCATTTCTCATTTTCGTTGAATTCACTAAATTTTTTGAAAAATTGCAAACGTTCAAGGTTCCTGCGACTACAATACTAAAGATAGATACTTTTTTCTTAATGAAATAAGTTCTACAGAGACGGTTCTTTAAATAAGGTGATCTACAACTTTTAAAAAATCCTAGTAGTTTTCGCAGACAGTTTTTGACATTTTTAATCTCAAAAACGTGTCCAATGTTTTTCTTAAATTATTAAAAAGATGACATCGGAAAACTACGACTTTGATGTTTGAAATTTCTTAATTAATAAAATGTGTTTTTCAAAATTATATATGTACGTAAGTTCCTGTACATTGTTTTTGACAATATGAGTAGTTTCGCGTAATTTCCGCAATTTTTTTAAATTGCTAATTCCAATTTCCCGCATTTCTTTGCTAAAATGTTTGAGAAGTTATCTAGTCGCCATACGACAATGGCAACGCTACGATATAGCCGTGGGATATTCTCAGAAAGACTTCTCATTGTTGCGCGGTGTTTCGGATGTCTGGAACACAGTTTTGGATTGTCGATTTTGTGTTGATGCATTAGCTTTAAACAAATAAATTTTCGCGCCTAATGTGCTACGATTAGTAGCGAATTTTAATGGTAATGGTTATGGTAATGGTAATGGTAATGTGTTAATATGAACAGAAATCCCGTTATCATAATTTTACGTTGCATTGCTAATACGAGAAAGTTCGTGTAGTTATAGGAACACTAGTTTTTCCCAAAATTGATTCGATCAATTACAGTTTCGTTTAATTAGGCTTCAAATTATTGAAGTTCTACAGCGTACAGTATTTTGTATTTCTCATTCAAATGCTTCGAAATCATACGAAATATACTTTCCTCTTCGCCTTCGGAAGTATTTCGAAGCACTGTGCGTCGTGCCCGGGCTGAATCGGCGATGCTGCCAAGGGACACCGACGGAATGCACCGGGCGCGGGCGGGCCCAAGTGGAGCAGTGGCGCGCCAGCACAGCGAGCGGCGGGCGGCGCGGGCGCTTGCGCGGGCGCGGCGCGCCGGGCCTTACGTTGCCGCCGCAGCGAAAGGCAGAGCACGGCAGCGCAGGTGCGGCGGAGCCAGCACGGGAGGGGGAAGACAGCCGCCGCCGATGATGCGCCATGAGCTCTCATCCAAGCGCCTCACGCAGCTCAAGGTCGCGGGAGCGAACCGATCATGGATACATGAAGATCAGACGTCCCAAAATTCTTCTGATCGGCATTCAGAGTAGCCAACAGTCACAGTCATGTGGAAAGTACAGGAAATTTCGTATTGCCTGAAAAAACAAGAACATGAGAATGTCATGGAATTTGTTCGGTAATTCTTTGCCAATGTTATTGGCCAAGAAATGTTTAATTCCGTAGTTCACTCACATCTGGTAAACCTTTGTGTTTGGGATCTATCATACTGTTTTTTACCTTATTTCTAGAAAAGTAATAAAGTGAACGAAGCTATAATGTTATTAGAACCAAGGGTGTTACCACTTTTAAAATGTTAATGTATACAAGAGCAGTAAATGAAAATACATCATTCCTAATGCAAAGCATAAAATTGCAAAACGTTATAAAAAACTTTTAAAATGTTTCAAAATATTATGTACGTTTCTAGTAAATGTACTAGAGGAAATATACACTGCGTAATCTATGTAGATCAGATATATCAAGATCGGGCCAAGGAAAATAGCTTACTAGAAAGTATCTCAATTACGAGACGTTCAGTTTAGGAGACATTCGTAACAAAGATCTGATCTCCAGTACTACCGGATAATAGAGCTCTGCTTTGGGCGAAAACAATCGCTCGAGTATCCGAACTCCACATTAGCCATAGAGAGAATGAGATTTGAACCTGTGACCATTCGGTGGGATGCGCATTGTTGGTATTCCCTCTTTGACACCTCGGTCGTCGAGGTCGGTGAACTACAATTTCACTAGGCAGTTATTATATGGTTGATTGATTATGATTTAGATGATACAATGGAATTGGTGATACTTGTCTTTTCTGTTTCTCGTTCAACCACGAGGTAAAAAAACACACCTGGTGTAACATTGAATCTACAGCCCAGCAAAATGTGATTACAGCTGGAGATATCTGCATCATTTGGGTGGGCCAAAAGAATTTATGTAACTTAATTCCTTTGCGCGAAACATGTGAAAATAGAATAGTTAAAAAAGAAAATGTTATAACTTAATTATTGAATGAATATTGTCAATTGGAGTTAGACATTCTTAGCATTTATTACAATTGTTTGTTGTTTTTCGTTGTTTGTTTTTTTGTAGAATCAATCGGCGTTGAGGAAACAGCTATTGGGCATAGGAAATACAAACTGTGAAGTAAAAGTAGGAAACTGTCAAACGAAAGGAATGAAAACAGGAAACGTTAACGCGCCAGAATTTCGACAAATTACATTGGCATGACAGTTGTACTTTCCTCAACACACGTTGGACTAAGAGAAAGTAAAGCTGCGGAGTCTGAAATAATGTCACATCTGGCACGCTTACAATTGAGAAAATCTTTGTATTAAAACGATCATGTTGAAAGGAACATTTTATGAAAGCGAAGGTGTCTAAAAGCTACTCATAAACTTTAAGATTGTCTCTGAAAAATTATTTTTTCACGTTCAATCAGAGCATGGTAAATAATATTCTAAAATTCTGGGAAAGTTTATCTTGTTAGTTCTATACAACAGTTTTATTTGTAAGTGTAGAGTCAAAGAATCATTTATTATCATATTAGTATTAGTAAGGTGTATTAGAGCAGCTTTGCAGAATACAAGGACACTGAACAGTTTAGAAACAGTATGTTCTCGAGTATTTTTTATTGCTTAGTGCACCTTGAGTCATTGGTTTCCAAGGATTTAAAATGACAGTAACAGTGGCTCGCGTTGGAGACAATAAAGACATTTTCGAGTAACAACTAATCTCTAATGCTACCTAATAGTTAATATAAAGAAAAAGTTCTAGTTTATACAAAAATTCTAATGTTACCAATTGTTGTTTTTTTTACTCCCATGCTCGCCGCCACGGACCGACCCAACTACGGTGTCATTGACAGTCACATTTCCATTTCTCGGGTCATTTTCTCGCTGTACGAATACGAAATCTAATCCAGATTCGAATTGCCGGATAATTTAATTTTGTCGGGCATTGAGCCACAGTTCTTTTACAACTTCAAAAATCCAACTTCCACTGAGTTTAAACTAGCTTATGTTAACTTCGGTAAACTGGATTTAGAAAGCCATGAAGCATCCTTACAAATGAGCAATTCAAACAATATCGTCTTAGATTTATTATTATTATTATTATTATTATTATTATTATTATTATTATTATTATTATTATTATTATTATTATTATTATTATTGTCGTTTTCTGATAATTCTGTTAAAAGTTCTAAAAGATTCCAAACCACTGCTACCGACAGTCAAAACATAATTTTAAATTCAATAGTTGGAATAAGGAGCACACTTTTCCTTTTTTCGCCCTGTTTTTATGAGACGGTAGTTCTTATTTTATTGCACGAACTTAGAGGTAATGAATGGCTAATGCGCTTAAACGATTAACAACTTTTCCCTTCTACAATCTTATAGAAGTTGATTCACTCCATAAGATGTTAAATTGCTCAGAAACACAGAAGATTTTTGTGGTTGTAAAAGTATACTATAATCAATACTGAATGAAGAAAACGACAACAGAAAGGCTCGCTAAACCAGAAATTTCATGCAATGTATTTTTCTTTCTTTACAGATCTGACAATGTGAATGTTTTGAGGGAATTATATCCATTCGACTTATTGTTTATGGTTTCAAATTTAAGATTATAGTTGGTTTGAGAAAAAACAAAAGGATCATCTGAAAGGTAACAGATTTTTCATGCCTATGCTTCTGGCAAACCTCTTCCCGGTGACCTTCGTATTCCACGATAAATTTCCTTCTTATTCACAGTGATCAAGGATATCATAATCCAGGAATGTCAACTTGGGGCCACCATCGGACCATAACTGTCTTGTGATGTGATTTTTTTGACCCGCAACAGTTAACGGTACACATTGGGACATAACCGCCGAAAAATACGAACGTTAACTTCAGTTCGAACATTTTTACAAACCATTGAAAATATAAAATGTCATAAATCATTTATTTTAAAATTAGTAATGAATGTTATTATTGTATTTGTAATATAATATTCAAGAAATATATGACTATATAAATAATTACAAGTGTGTTTATATTCTCAAAACTACAGAGCAATTTTTGCTGTTTCTACTACTACTAGTTATTATTATTATTATTATTATTATTATTATTATTATTATTATTATTATTATTCCATTAAATCACGACTAAAGATGTTAATAAGTCGGCTGAATATAAAATCTACTCCAGGTTGCAACCAGCTACCTAAGGAGCAGATCCGGTGACTATCAGTGCCTCTACAATGCTTTACGCAAAATGTGGGCTGTTCCAAATAAATTATTATTATTATTATTATTATTATTATTATTATTATTATTTAAAGTGTTCTTCCTACAATCGCAAATTTTAAATTGCTGCATTTAAAAATCATATTCATCGTACTTCCGATTCCAAATTTCCCACTAGTTTGTTCAACCAAATAAGACTAATAAACTTCATCAGTTGGATGCAGCAAGAAGAGAAAAAAGGACGCTCCTCGTGTTTTGTGCGAAGGCGCGCGTGCAATCCGCACATACTATGATAACGCCGCTTGCTCCACAGTAGGCCCGAGACTATGGTAATGGGCAGTTTGTTCTCAAGGTAGATGACAAGGGATCCGACAAATAAAGGGGTGAAAGTAGCGAGGGAGTCGTTTAAAGCAGTTGTTTCGTGCCGCGCGGCAGCGGCAGCGGGAGCGACGGGAGCGGCGTAGACGGGAGACGCGCCTTACGCAAGTTCCTTCCTCCCACGCTCTGCTTTCTTCCTGCGCCGCGAGCGCCGAGCGCAGCCGCGCTGCCCGTCGCCGCCTCCGCCTCCGCTTCATTAGCATGGATGCCCGCCGGTGCACCGACTTCAGGAGCGGTCCGGCCCCGCGACCAACCTCTTCGCAGACTCCGCCCCGCAGGGAGGGGGGGGCTCTCTGTATCTTCTTCTCGTTTCGACGATGAGCGCTTCATTTATTATTTTTTCTTTTGCCCACAAATAGGCCACCTTGGACCACGCGCGCATGCATCCTGCATTTACCGGGGCTCAATTTCATTATCTTGGTAGCAGGTGCATGTCATTTTTATTAAGGGATCAGCATTTAATTGGATCCTAATTTTATTCTCCAGGGTAGTTATCCCTGGGGATATGGAAGATGAAATGACGATGATAATGAGGTGTGAAAGGACGACATAAACATACAGACATACATAAACGCACCCGTGCTTGAGGCGGGACTCGAACCCGCAATCCATCCGTCCGAGATCGCCACGGCACTACTGACTTAGCGATCTCGGCTATTCGGACCAGTTTATTACCATTTATTATTATTATTATTATTATTATTATTATTATTATTATTATTATTATTATTATTATTATTATTATTATTATTATTTAATTACGTTCAAAAATGAAAACTATATGTGATCTGAGGAGAAGTAAAATCTGCGCAGGTTTTCTTGAGCTCCAGAATCCCTACCATCCTTTTACTGCATGTAGTTGAATGAATAAAGATACCCATAAACGTGACGCACAACATTTGAAAATTACACAGTTTAGCTCCCAAACAAGAAACACCGTATTTCCATCGGCAAAGGACCTACAGATTTTTTTAAACGAGCGAGAAAATAACAACCACTCCTCCTGTAATTACCAGAAAGAGATTAACAAAACAATCGTTCAGTGAAGCTGAATAATATGCGCAGAGTGAAGCTGAAGCAAAACAAGTAGCCATCTCCGTATTTGCTCTACGGATCAAGAAAAATTTGAGCGAGATGGAGTTATTGATCCACAAGCTGAAATACCTCCGTATAATGCCCTCCTTGCAATACGTCCGCTGCAAGGAATTCGACTTAAAGGAACATTCTCCTCCGTCTGGGCTCGAACTCTAGGACCTCCCAGAGACACTCACTGCTGTTGCCCGAACCGATTTAGCTAGTCTAAAATGTGTGCCTAAAATGTCCTAAAAGGGCGGTTGATGCCTATTTTAATGTTTTTGCCTAAAACTGCATAAACAAGTGATTTTCAAGAACGATCATATTTTAAATGCTACATTTTGAAATTCTTTTACGGAAACGCTAATACTTTTACGAAATAGAAAGAATATGGAGTTTCTGCCATCTCGAACGTTAAGCATTATCGATCTTCTGCGCATGCGCAGATGCACTAATGTGATGCGAAACTTGAACAGCGCATGAGCAGATCGATAATGCTTAGTGTTCGAGGTGGCAGAACTCCCTATTATATGTGATCGAATACGCTATCGAGAACGCATCTGATTCTCTTACCCAAAATACCGAACACAAGGAGCCCTACAAGTTAACATAATAAGGATGTTCCCGTCTCCGATCAGCACGCACTTCTTTGACAATATTTTTTTTATTTATTTACGTCAAAACAGTTAAAAACTGTGTGTGACGAGGTATGAGGAGAAGTGAATTTTGTGCACGTTTTCATAATTCTGTGATCTCTATCCTAAACCATATTCTCGTCGAATTTGAATACAGAAAAGAGCGGTTGCTTTCAAGTTTTGTTGCACCCCTTCCTGATTCAGCTGCGCTGTTGGCAGGTTGAGGCTTATGGCAGCAGCGCGTTGTCTTTGAAGTCAAGGCGAGGAAAGCCACAGGTCAGGCAAAATTCTATCCTCGAATACGGTCCAATATTTAAATGGGTCGTGTGGTACAGGTTTTTTGGGGGGAGGGGAGACGAGTGAAGAAGTTCCAGAAGATGTGACCAAGAGAAATGTGATTAAATTTGTTTGCTCCTATAAATCTGTCAGGGAAAATTTCATTTTCAGTCTTCAAAATGATTTTAATAGATAAGACAGCCTTATTGTAGAAAATTCGGAGAAAATATTGATTACATACTATACTGCTAATTATGAAAGTGAATAAAATACACTTGTAGTCTCTCTGATTAACGTAAAAATACTTTTTCCTGCATAATAAAAATTGGCTAATTTAATCCTTTTGGGATCAGTTCTACATGCTACAAATATAACTTTTTCATGCCAATTTTCTTTTTGCCTGGCTTAGTCATTTTGTCACCTATTTTAAGTGTCTAAAACGTCGATTTTCATGCCAATTAGTGTCGAATATCGTAATGTAATAATTATGTCATAATTAGTAACGAACTTCTCTTAATTCGTAGTGAGAAATAAACTTTAACAAGAAAAACGTGATTTGCCGTAAGTTTTACAAAGTGGACAAGAGACGTTTTGGAATTGGCAGACTTAACTGAAATGTATGTGCAAGGCTCGTATCGACATAGGCGATTCTCGGAAATGCGGTGAAGCGGTGGTGCCAGGCAGCAGAGGCCTTTCTCGGAATCGCGAGTCGATATGGCGAACGTATTTTACAGTTAAATAAAATACATAATGAAATGGTTGTACAAGTAGGTTAATCATATGCGATGGGCATATATAAATAAATGATAAATAGCTTGCTTGTTCGAACGGTATTGTTGCTTGACCATTGCAAGTTGTCACTGCAAACCGAAAGATGTACCAAAACATCAAGTGGGCTGCCTATTAAAACGCTTAACAGACGGCAGAGATTTGTTGTGCTAAGCTAAATTTATTTATCAAAATGTTATTAAGAACAAAAAATATTTTTTTACATAAGGATGCATCTTCTCTTCGTGGTTTGACCATGCTCAGTTCCCTGAATTCAGAAGAGAAATACGGAATACGAAGGCTTCTTGCTCTGAAAGACAATGCTCATATAGACAAAGAACGTTGGTGAAAAATGTACGATGTTCTCGTACTTCTTAGTCAAAATTCATAAACAAATAGTAATTATATTATTCTTAAGCACTTCCATTTTTTTCAAGTGAGAGAGAAAACCTTTCAGAGTCGAAATAAAATTGGGAATCAGGATATCGTCTCTTAGTGAACTCTCACATTCCACTTCACGGTCTAAAGTGAATGGTTTACTTGGTTTGCTCAATCTCATAGCTTTCAAATCCTGGTTTGACCACCATCCTCGGGAATTTCACAACTTTATATGGTGGATCAAGATGGGATAATGAAGTGAATTGGAAAGCAGTTCCTGGTCAGCCGACATCTTTCGTTGATCAGGAGGAGATTCTTGCCATCGCGTCCTCCGGAAGAGCGCGCGTCTTCATCATTATCCCCTGTATTGGATTGCATCAATGAGCAACAACATGAGTTCCTGGTGAAACAAGACATCTATAGGACACAAAAAATATGGATCATGCTTAATTTACTGAAACTTTCCATTTCGAATTACTTCCCTGATAATATTCATATTCCACATTTGTTATAAAATCTCATTAAAGTCAAAAATATATTATCTAAATATAACTTGTTAAAACATGCATTACGGCCATGAAATCTGCAGGTATAAAAGATGTTCATTCATCCCACTCTGCTTTACTGTAAACTTTCAAGTGTTTTATATTTTATTATTTTAACTTACTTAACAAGACATGACATTACTTCGCTGAATTTATTTTTCAATTTATAATAAAAAAAGAAGGGCTAGTTTAAATCAATAGCAGTATAACATCTCCACAAAAACGATTTTTCCTTAAAATCATTCCCTATTGGCAGGTTGCCTTTTCCGTTTGATTGATAGTCTTCCGGCTTGCTTGTGGCTTTACGTTTTTCTTAAACAATTATGGTTCTTGAGGTATGTTGCACATGACAATATTGGATAGTGTTGGTTTATCACTTCCCATCTACGGCACAATCACAATTTGAAATCAGCCATGCCTTGCGCGGGGGTTCGAACGAACATTACCGTACTTCAATACAAAACGTTTTCTACAAGTCCGGATTCTCATTAATAATGTTTTCCCCCAAAATTTCCTTTAGAATATAAGAAAAATTAATACATCCTTAATTTAGGAAAAAATATGAAAACATGTAGATCAATGTTTCAAATTTTGGTGGAGCATTCACAGCGTCTAGCTCCCTCCAAATCGTTTTAGTGAAATTAGTGGATAAATCCTATTAGTGTGAATGTAGTAAATAATACGACCACATCAACAAGAAACCTCGTAGAGATTGTTGTTTTAAAAAATAACTGTAGAGAAGTAAACGATCCGGAAAATGAACATTTAGGAAAATTTTAATATTTTAGGACTTCTCAAAAATTCAGCTTTTACACGACTTAATGAGTTTAATGAACATTCTCTTTAGAAGAATGTCGTTTAAATCGTTTTGCTGACTAGTTTCCTTCCACAACTTCCTCATTCTCTATCCCCATCACTTACAACTCACAACATTATTTCTTAGGATGGCGTCTGTTATGCTCCTTTTATTCCTCAGACACAGAAACATAACGTTTTTATTGTACGTTAAAACTTTAAAGCGTTCGGAAATTACAAGCGTTTTTGTCACCTTTTATGGGGCGAGGAAATGTGTCTTTTCTTTTGCTGCCGTTCATACCACCGGTCGCAGGCCCCGAATTCATCGCTGTAGCGGTAAACCTCTGCCATCCACGAAGCCGCGATCCAGTTCGCGAGAGACCATCTCTTGAAAATTGCAGATAAATCATGCGATAAGAACGGAGGTTGCACAGCAAAGCTTCAATAAACGTGAATCACACCGTCGAATCCAAAAGTTCTTAGTACCGCCCGATACTGTATAGTGCTGGATAAAAAATGTGTATGCTATTTTTAGCAGATAATAGTATTATTCAACTACTCACTAACTGCTGCGTCTATCAGACTACATTACTACAGGTTTTCAAAAGAAACAATATAGTTTTGCTACATTCCTGTATATAGAAAAAACTTTTGACAAAGTTTGGCACAATGGTTTATTATACAAATTAAGAAATTTTGGTTTCCCAATATATCTTCAAAACATTATTGCTATTGCTAGTTACTTATCTAACCGTACATTCCAAGTTAAAATTAACAGTAGTTTCTAAAGAATGTAGTCGTCAAAGATAATATATTATCGAACAAGGGTAAAAAAATTATTTTAAAAGGCAGGTATAAGTGATTTCTGTCATATGATTTTCTTTTTTGCTTTTTCACAAACATTATACATATATATATATATATATATATATATATATATATAATGTGTGTGTGTGTTTCCTTCTACAACTTCACGTAATTCGTAATGTCCGATTTTTTGTGTGGGTAAATCTGGATACTACGTATTCTTATAATATATATTATTCTTCGTGTTCTTATAATATAATATATTCTTATAACACGATGGTTAGTGGTGTATTTTATTTTTGTATTGAATTGCATTGTGTTATTTTTACTGTAATAAATAGCAATTCGAATGTACCCAAAAGAAGTTTATATGAATTATATGTATAATATATATAATATATATTATAGTGTTACATTGTCTGTTGCACAAACAGTCAAACATTCGGGATGGACTTTAAAGCAAGTTTGAGTCTTCTTAGATACTTCATTCCATGTGCTCTAAATTTCGAAAGAAATTCTGGTATTGTGCTGTGTAAAGTGCATAGAACGTCGCAGACACTCTCGATGGGGGAGAGACCAGGCGATATAGCGTACTAAGGAATGGTGACATCTTGAACACGCATTCGTGACACAACAGCAATGCACAGACGAGCGCTATCCTGTTGGAACATGCCTCCCTACCGTGAAATCAAGTAAGGCAACTGATTGAAAGTATTCAAGGTTTCGCAAGGTTGTTAAATTGCCTGTCGGTACGAGAGGCGATTTACAATCATTGAAAATCGCACCTCATATCATCAAACTGTCTCTTGTAGAGATATGAACCGTTGATGTCGGCACTGGCCAAGGTGTCTTCATACATGGATTCGCAAGTCATCTCTGCCAACACAAAGCAGGGACACGTCACCAAGGACCACTCACGATCACTGAGGATGTCCGAGTTTCCCTCGTAGTCGTAACGGTCGGCGTGAACGAATTCTTTCTACAGGCAACTCTCTGACAATGGTGGGAAATGGACAGGATTATTCATGGAGGAAGCAATAACACGCTTGCACCGGATGCCCCCAAATGTATAAGCTCCTTCCAAATCTGGCGGTGGATTCTGCAATTTTCTCTGTGATGCTTTGTCTTTGTGTTCTAGAACCTTCCCATCGAAGGTGAAAGTATTCTTTGTAGCCTCTGGTTCCAAAATTGTTCTACGATGATGTGAGTATGAACTGAACGACCCGTCGAAATGATCAGGTTGTTTTACGCAAGGTACCCTCTGTACTAACTCGCCCACGTACTTCTACTGGCTGTGAACTTTACTACGACGCAACCAACTTCTAAGCACACAGCCACCATCTATCCATGATCCACAGACACACGGGAAATTGCCCAGCACTTCCTAATACGACTATATCAGTCAAGCAACCGCGAAGGAGGTCCGCCCTAGAGGCAACAGGTGAACTGTTAGGCGAGAAATATTAAACATTGACACGTAATAATGCTGAAAAGTATTACTGTACAATGTAGAATATACACACCTAATTTGAATTCTTTCAACCTAAGTCTTCTTCTAGAAACAACTATTTTTCTTGTCTTAAAGTGTAAGATTAAGCACTAAAATTGAATAGTAAGGTTAAATGCAAGAGAGATCTGCGTTTATGTGATTGTGCTCGTCCTACAAGTTTTTTTTTCGTAATAACACCATTCTATTTTTTAATTTCCATCTTAAGGAATATTACAGTATTTAATTCATATATTCTTGAGTTATTAAAAATGCGAAACAAATCGTTTATATTAACTTTCTCTTATGTGCGTGCTAAATCCTTTAATTTCTTTTTCCAAAAGAATCATGATGTTCAAGCACGAGTAGTTTTCTGGATGTTATCGTTTTGCAGAATGAATTTATCGGAGGGAGAGAGCGGTAGATTATGGTTCATTACCGCCATAAAATCCCCGCATTAATTAACCGGATTTTTTCCACAAACCAACCCCACCGTTTCCCCGGCGAGGTATCCAGAAAGAAAGTGAAACGGGAGATGGGCCGCTTCTCACTCAGCCTCTGCCTGCTCCGGCCGCTGATCGGTATTGGCAATCAAACGCGAGCGTGAGCGCTCGGCATCTCCCTTTCCACGGGCGGGCAGGGCCGAGCGCGTCGGAGGGAAGGTCAAGGGTAGCGGCGAGGCCGCGGGGTCGCGGAGAAAACGGCGGCGCGGGTGGAGAGAAAGTGGTGAAGGCCGCTGAGTGCAGCGCGCCGCGCCGGGGCCCTCCGGTGCGGGGCGTCGGCCGGCGCAGCGCGGCGCAGCGCCCACGGCCACAGCCGGTGCACGCTCGCTTTCCAGCACACAGCCGCAACGGGCTCTCCGCCCACACTTCGCTACACGTTGGGAAAACCACGATTGCGTTTTCGTTATTCTGTTGTTTTTTTTATGAATCCATAACCACGTGGATTTATTAATCAATGATAATCTCGTTATTACAATATTTTATTGATCACATTGCGAATATTTCGTCAATATACAGTTTGACCTTTCAGAGTTAGAATATTTTAATACATTTTTACAAAATACAGATACATAAGAGTAACAATTCATAAGCTATTCGCTAAGACGAGGTCTCCGATCAACAGCAGGCGAATGCCCAAACAGTACCGTAACAAAAGAGCCACAGACCGCGCGCGATCTTTCCTTCCTCTTCCTTGGCATATCCTCACGTTCCTTACACACACTTGTAATTACTTGCACTACACTACCACACATGCCGGGAGACCATTCGCGAGCTTAGAGCTTGTCCAGACTGGGGAGGAGCGCCACTGGTGGGAGATATCTAATAGTGAAAAAAACCTGCAAGCCGACGGGTAGGTCGGTACCGGATATCGCCATCCAGCAAGGGAAGATCACCTCCTCTTGCGACAGAAACATGCACTACATTTACGGGACTACTGACCTTAGCTGTTGACGCGCCAGGAATCACTACTGAATCAACCTGCCTTTTCTGACCTCCCGTTCTTTTCCCGGAGTCAATATGTAATATGTAGTTGCTGCATAATTTAGACTATTAAACTGTTCTTTGTATAAATATAATTCAAATGCCCGAGAAATTATAATTAGATCTACTAATTAATTAATATTGTAATTATTGTATTTATTTATTCAATTAAAACTTACACATTTCATCATAAATGCATTTTTAAGTAAATTAGCACTAATTAAAAAATCAAGCTCTCTTCTTCTGCAAGCTGACGCAGAATACGTAGAACTAAATGCTTGCAGAATTTAAACCATTCATTACTGTAGATAATACACGATCTCGTGTACTTCCGTTACAAAAAGAGATGATAGTATGAATACTTCTGGTTTTTTATTGTAATTTTATTTTGGTTGACATTACATTGTTCAGTTTACATAGTACTATGCATATGTTTGATGTTCTTAATCCATCCTATACTATCTTAAACTAATTTAAAAATATACACATTATAATTATATAAAAATAAAAAATACAGCGGGAGAGGTAGCAAGAAGCATCTCAAATAAGTATAATTCCAGGTTTGCGAACATTTATAGAATGAATGAAGGGGATGTTGTTAATAATCGTTTGATAATTGGGGTTGTTGAACAGTTTATAGAAGGATGATGAATGTATTTGGGGAAGGTTTGTGTAAAAATGGTGTGCGAAATAGGGTATTTGGTTATTTTTTGGGTTTATATTTAAATCTTTGTGCAGTTGATTGTTACTGACGAACCATGGCGCTTTTGTAATTAATCTTAAGAATTTATTTTGAATCATTTGCATTTTGTTTAGGTTGGTATTGGCAGTTTTGGTCCATATCGGACAAGTATATAATAAGTGTCGGCCGGATTATTGCTTTGTAGACTGCAGCGCACGCGGTCAATCTCTCAGATGACTCAGTTGTTCTTGCGCTGATAACGCGTCATATAAATTTTTCAGAACACAATCCTTTCCAGTACCTCTTTTTTGTAGTTTTCAAATATCATAGCTTGATGTTTATGGCAATAGGCTTTATGCTGTCGTCATCAGAATAGTCTCAACCAAACCGTGAGCGGCGCAGCATACCGCAGACTACAGCGTGTTGTACAGTTTACAACAAATACAGCTTTCTATACAGTAAAATCTGTCTAAACCGGAAACGATTGGGACAAACAATTTTTCCGGTTTAGGGAGGTTTCCGTTTTAGGCAGGATGGTCCGTTTATGACACTTTTCTTGTTGATATTTCCGTCCTGAAACTAGTAACACGACATAAAACGTATACTAACATAAAACTCATTTATGGAAGAAATCACCAATAAATGAATATTAAAATAATTATTTCTGACAAATAGGCAAAAAGAAATATTTCACGATTTGTTTATTTAAATAATGTTACTTTTTTCAACATTAATCTAGAAGTTTTGCGTTTGGGTTTCTCTCTTACTAACACCTTTTCAGTTGTTTTCCTAAGTTGAAAAAATTTAATATGTAGAGTTTTATGTTTTTTGTTGTTTTTTTCAATCATTGTCAAACTGGTTGTGAAACTCATAAAAACACATCACCTCGCTGGCTAGCGGCTGCACCCGAACTTCCCGCAGACTCTTTCAACGCACAATGCGTCACAGCCCAAAGTACTATACTGCGATTTTTCTAACTGACTCTCAAGCTCCTACAGGCCACGATGGAGTATCACACGGCATTTCGCGTCTTTCCCGGTCTACCGCTAGAAGTCGCATGATCGCAAGCACTGCTTGATACGGTCGCGATCATGCGATATCTAGCGGCACGACTGACAAAGACGCGAAATACCGTGACATATATCATCGTGAAGACGGGCCTTGAGAGGTAAAGTTAAATCGCGGTATAGGTCTATCTCACATCCTCGCATGGCCTTGAGCAATTCGGCTCTGGTCAAGGGGTCACGACTGCCAACGCGAGACAGGGAGACGCGTAAATTGAAGCCATGCCCTTACACCTACCCACGCTTACAGAGTCGGGAGAGAGGGAATTCTCCGACGGCCTACGCCATGAGAGACAGATGACCTCAAGGTCGAATTCTACGATAACAGCGGGAGCTCATTTCCTTCACTGTGCGGCCATATTGAAACACATAACATGGACAGAGATATTAAAACAGACTTGCAGATGCATTCATTTCAATAAGAGTATCTCCCGTCTCTCTGCGAACTGCATTAAATTAACAGAAATTCCGTTTTATGAAGGTTTTTTTCGCCTTGCAGGACATGAAAAACCGTTCCGTTTCCGCGTTGGACAGATTCCGTTTTATCCTGTGTAAAAATGCCATTTAACTTCACGGGCCGGAGAAATTTTCCGGTTAAGACAGGTTTCCGGCTTGTACAGGTTCCGCTTTAGACAGATTTTACTGTATATATATATATATATACTATCATATATATATATATATATACTTACATACACAGAATGAGTCAGGAGGAAAGGTACATGCTTTGAGGGTTGATAATTCTGTTGATTCTGAACAAAATACTTCTAATTAATATATGCCCTATTCTTAACCGTTTCAGGGTAAACTAGGAACCGGACAGTGCAGGTGACAGTAAATGAGATTCTGTTATGCTATGATCTGAGCTCATTTCTGCATTCCTTTACTTGATCACAAGCATCTAAAATACGAGCGAGCAGTGTGTCTTGTGTCCACTCTGCGCTTGTATACTGCGATTTTCTAAGAGCGACCCTCAAGGCCACTCAAATCCCATCTTCGCGATGGAATATGTCACGGCATTGCGCGTCTTTTCTCGGTCTTGCCGGTAGAAGTCGCATGATCGCAAGCACTGCTTCATACGATCGCGGTCGTGTGAAATCTAGAGGAACGACTGAGAAAGACGCGAAATGCCGTGACATATTCCATCGCGAAGATGGATTTGAGTGGCCTTGAAGGTCGCTCCTAGAAAAATCGCAGTATAGACTTCACTCTTACGCCAACACCGCAAACAGTAATCCAATGGGGTAAAATCGGGTGACCTCGGTGACCAAGCAATGGCTCCACGGCGATCGATCCACGACCAGGATACGTTTCGTTGCGATACTTTGTCACTTGCCGTATGGAATGTGTAAGAGCTTCGTCATGCTGAAAGTACATACGAGTTCGTGTTGCCAAAGGGATATCCTCCGCGTATTCAGGTTGAAGAAAATCAAGTTACCGCGCTCCATTAAGACGATTATCTCAAATAACTGGACAGATGAGTTGGTAATCAATAATACCGCACCACACGTTGACTGAGAAACGTCGTTCAAAATTCATTTCCACAGTAGTGTGCACATTTTCATTTGCCTATACGTGAGAGTTGCGCGTGTTTTTTGATTTCGTTGGTGGTAAATGTTGACTCATCAGTGAGCATAATACATAGAATTAATCAATCATTGGCAATGATCCGTTGACAGAATTCTTGCCGGTTGGCATCATCTCCTTCATGCAGATGGTGTACACTCTGCCGATTAAATGGATACAGACCTTGCTCGTGTACTGTGCGTATCACTCGTGTTTTTGGAATACCAAGTTGAGCAGCAATCTTCAAGAGCATATAGTTGTACTGCGTTCCACTAACTGAAGAATGTTCTCAGCTTCATTGAGAGTTTGTTGTACGGGATGTTCCGATACAACACTTACGCTGGGAAGCGTACTACGATCACGCAATCTGTGAAAATCCTTGCTAAACTCCCTGCTATCTGGCACTCTGCAATTAGGAAATCGTTGTTGCTATTCTCGAACAGCAGCTCTGGAATTCCCATTGGACAAACCATACACAGACATCATGAGAGCATACTCTGCATTTGTGAAGATCCAGGTCATTTTCACTAAACTAAACTGTACAGTATTTTTTGTTCACGTAACAACAACACTGTAGTACCGTGCACTAGGACAAGCATTGTCGGACTGCACTGCTGGACTTGAGGTAAAAAAAAACTGCACCATACGCAAGTGAACTGCGTGCCGAAACGGTTAGTAAAGACGACGCGACACTTTTCCCGTTTCTAGTGGTTTTTATTGGTTTAATCTGAAACGGTTAAGAAAAGAGCATATATTTATTTAAAAGTTTTTTGTTCAGAATCACCAGTAGTATCACCACTCAAAGCATGTATCTTTCCTCCTGATTCACCCTGCGTGTGTGTGTATATACATATGTATTGTTTTTATTGTTGATAAACATTGTAGTTTCTTAAAGTTTTAAAATTTTGATAACAAAAAATGTGTTTAATATGTTTTTGAGCCTAAAATCCCAGAGTAATATAGCATTAGATGTGGAGTTGACTGTGTTGATTCAGTAAGGGTCGTAGTTGAATTAGTTTAATTTTGGCTTACTGAGTTTTTACCTCTATAAGTTGCTTCCAATTGAGTCGAGTAACGAAGATTAAGCCCAAATATTTTATTGTTTTATTTCTTGGTGTCTAATTGATGGTGTCGTTACTTATGAAGAATGAGGAGGGTGAGGGAATGAATTTAATATGAATATTTTTGCTACAGTTTTTGTTGGATTTAACTTTATTTTCCAGATATTAGCCCAATTTGCAACAACATTTAAGTGATTTTGAAGCTGTGTTTGAAGAGTTGTTAAAGAATTTCTGAGATCTAGTGTGCAGTGTCAACGGCAAATTGAGCGGTGTTAATACTTCTGGTATTCACGAACAGCAATATTCTAGCACTGAAGAGATAACATTCAAATAGTATGTATACATTATTATAATATATTGTGTAATACAAACAAACAATATTTGTTATAGTATTTTTAGTACATATTAGAAAATAAAAGTTGCTTAAACCAACCAGCTCCACGACTAACCAACTGGCTTCAAGAATGGGACGTTTAGCTATGAATAGTTATCAAGGTGCAATTTAATATTAGTTAAGAACTTACTTTCTAGAATTTATTGACCGTTTGCATTTCTTTACTCGTGATATTGTTGTATGGACTGCAATATGTAACATGAAATATACCGTATAATAAATATAATAAATTAGTAAGTAAATTGTGATTAGTATCATGCTCGTTTCTGAGCGTAAGATAGGGAGGAGCCTTACGCTTCTATGACCTCCCCTGTCCTGTGTAGGTTTTAATGGTGGTTTGCCTTTAGATTAGGAAGAGTGGTAAATAATCACGAGACGTCGTGAATATGTCAATACTTCGTGGTAGTGCGAGAAGCCAACTTCGGCACAACCACTCGGTGAGAACATTCATTTCTTGTGTGGGCCGCGAATCCGCAGCCTTCGGTGTCGGGTGCTTCGGCGATGATTTAAACACTTGCGCCAATGTGACCATCAGTACACGTTCACATATTAAGCTACATTTAAATTCTTCCTCCTCTAATGACACTTCATCGCAATTCGAGCCTTCGCCTGACTTGCGCTTTCACTGTTCATGCGGAGATTTAATAGATCATGCGAGATTGATTTGTTATGTGTCTTAAAAAATTATATTAGGTACTTATTTTTAACATCGATTGGAGCAGAGTACAAGTCTTTTACAATAGTCATTTACGTTAATTTGTTTCCGTTATATTTTGTTAATAGCACGACGATGATAGAAATATATTTCGACAAAAGATGTTCAATCATAAAAACAGATAGTGAGCTTCTTCTTCACTTCATGGTTAAGGCTGCAGTCTCTTCAGTCTTTACATTTCCATATCAGTTTGCTTCCTTTTGTCAGTAATGGTTTAACCGCCGCTATTTTCCATCTTTCGTGAAACTTTTCCTTTTATCAGCATTGATTAATGACGTGATGTTTACAATCCGTAATGCGTCAGCATTTTTAGCAGCTCTACACTCCTTTCTTTAATCACATGAATTTATTTCTGCCTTAAGACACAATAAGAATGAAACAGGTTTTCTCATTAAATGCAGTACGAGATGTATCTCGTCCACCTTTTACCCCTGAGAAATATTCCTGCCACCAACCCTTTTTAAAATCTATCTAGGAGAAGTTCTAAAAGTGTTGGAAGAAAAAATGTGAAAAGTTGGGAATAAAATTAAATGACGATATGTTATGTTCACTAAATTTTGCAGATGACCAAGTGATATTCGCAGAGCATGAAGACTATGCACATTATATGTTTAGGAAATTAAATGAGGAATATGAAAAATGGGGCTTGATCAATTTCAAAATGATCGCGTACGTGGTAGTGTGAGGGAAACAAGTGGTGGAAAAAGAGGGGAGGATGGTGAAAAACGATGGAAAGAAGTGGTGGAAAGAGGAGGTCGCGGACATGGTGGTAGGGAGGAAAAGATTTAGTAATGGAAGGTGGCCCGGTTGTTAAGTGCTGTCAGACGTTTAAGTATTTAGGAACGATTTTAACAGACCAAGGGGCAGTGAAAAGGGAATAAAACATCGCATTCGGCAAAGAAAATCTGCCATTCGGCAATTACATTCAATAATATGTAATAAGAATATTGCTAATAAAGTGAAAATTAGAATTTATAAAGCAATTGTTGAAAGCATATCACTGTATGGCGCTGAGCTGTGGGAGATCTTAAAAAACAATCAGAAAAAGTTAAAGGCTATGGAAGTGGAGTTTTCGAGATGCTGGCAGTTGTGGTGTAACGTTAATGGAAAGAATCAGAAATGAAAATATAAAGCAGCAAATTGGTGTCACTTCGGATATAATGGAAACAATAGAAGGGGAAAGTTAAACTTGTAAGGGCATTTTAGAAGAATGCCGGAGGAAAGATGGTCCATTAAAATCCTTGGAGGTGGCAGGAGCCAATGCACAGAAAGAGAGGTAGACCATGACTCATGGTATGAATGGTGTACGACAGGACAATGAGAGATCGTCACATTAAAGAAGATTGGAATAGAAGATGGAACCCTGGGTGCGAGAGACAGCCGCATGGTGTAGTTCAACTAGGAGGAGAAGAAGGGAATTTATCGATAAAGTGGAGATAAATGGGATGAAGAGCACGGCTGTGATGTAGTGAACCAGTGACTATCTTTCACTGACAATTTAACCAGAGATTATATTGCACTCCCTACTAGGGCCGCTCTTTCAAAACAATTTCTAATGGGGGTCACAGAAAAATTAAGCGAGAAATAAAAAAGGAGTCGAATGTGTAAATTGTGTTTTTATGTCTCGCTTAATTTTTTCTTTCTGAACAAATATATTCATTTCGTTTGTAAATAATAAAAACTTACATGTTTCTGGAGTGTTTCTATGCTTCCATAATGCATATTTTTGCCTAAAAAATCAATTTTTCAAACCAATTTGTGAGAGCTTATTGCGGCTCAACCATTCGGAATATCCACGTAGTTTATTAGACAAAATATGCTTAGAAATGTCTTAAGAGCTTATTTTCGAAGTTTCGACGTTTCCTCCCCGAACACCCTGTATTCAAATATATTTTAGAAATTTACCCCATGAATCTAGAATTCTTCTACTTATATTACTTTTCCTGACCTACAAGTTTTAAGCATAGTACAGGTAAGAACAACAGTCAGCTGGAAACCAGTTTTTATGACTTCATGTTAATGGTCAGAAACGAATAAACACCATCCTTTTAAAGTGTTCCCTTTTCTTCTTCTAAGCTTTTATCACCCATGAAGATTTAATGTAGCTTCTCGTACTATTTAAGGAAGAGTAATGTTGACAGGAATGGCTGTACGGTGAATGAGTATAGCCACTGAAGGGAGATGATGCGGAAGTAAAAGGTACTGTGATGACCACTGCAAGAATTTTAACGGATGTCGAATTTTAAAGGATTTTAACGGATATCGACAGTTCCTTTAAAGAAAGATTTTATATGTACTATTCTTCTGTTGAATGATTATACTTCATAATAACGTAAAACGAATAAAAGATTAAAGCGGAAAAAACAACGTTTATTCAATATGCTAGATGTTTTCTTTTCAGAGCAAATCCCAAGACCTACGATTTATTGTATTGTATTGTGCCCAAAACAGTATTTTTTTGTTTGTTTATTTAAAGTTGCATCGACAGCTGGGTCATTAGTGACTCAGAAAAAATACATTATAACAGTAATTCATCCATGATTAATTTAGGTTTACAGATTCAGTACAATGTACAGTAATTTACAATAATTGTTTACAGTATTGCAAAGAAGGAAAGAGTAGTAACAATAATACTTAATGAGATATGTAAACAAAAAACCATGAGCAAAACAAAGTTAAAACACTTGATAAATTATTAGTTACATATGCGACATTAGTTACATATATTCGTATATCAACAAGCACTAAGAGGTAGACAGTATGCCAAAGATACCCTATTACAGACAAAGTGATATAGTGTGGGATAAACCACACTTCTTTGAAGTGATATTTTTATAGTGAAGTGTACCATTTTTGTTTTACAGGTTCAGTATAAGGATACGGTTAAACAGATTGTGTACAGGATGATAACATGCACATGGAAAGAGAACATGTGTGTTTCATGTCGAAAATCTTTAAAAGTTGTCAGGTGATGAACCATTTTTCTGGGTCCAGTATTGTATTCGAAATTGCCCATACAATTCAGATTTGGCTGAATATTCCCCTCTCCTTTTAGAACTGTATAATTCTTCCTTAATACTTCTCAGATTCAAGTATACATTCCAAACTTGTGTCGTGAAGATACCTCTGCCTGATATGTTGGAAAGTAGGACAATTATTGACTATGTGGGACAGGGACCAAGGCGTATTGCACTGGTCACATGATGGAGGATTGGATCCGTCAATCAAATATAGATGGCTTAGCTTACAGTGACCTGTTCGTGTTCTCGTTATGGCCACTTGTTCCTTTTTGTTGAGCTTTTTGGTATGCTTCAGGCTTTGAAAATTGGTTACGTTTTTATGAAGGTCGCTTTTTTAAGCGTAGTCCATATGGAGAACCATTTTTCTTCTAATATTTTTTCAATAAGTTTCACTAGATCTTGGAGTGTATTCGAAATTGCCAGTACAGTGTTGGGATATCAGTTGTACTTCCACTAACTACTCTGGTAGTTTCCCTCTGCATTTCTGTATCTTGATTCATATCCCATACCAATATTACTTCTTTACCTAACGTGGTAATGTCATGATACAGTTCTTGAATTGTAATAATCATTTCACTAAATGTTTCGTTATTTGTTGATGCTTTTTATTGCAGTGCGGGAATTTGAGTATAAAATGAACTTTGAGTGGTTAATATTTTTAGTAAGTTTCATGGCCGCCAAGATGGTGCATAATTCGGCAATAAGATGGCTGGCATAGTAGTTAAGTTGGTGTTTCACCGATACATCTTTCGTTACCACTGTTGCTTCTGTTCCTTGTGTATTTTTAATTACTTTGGCATAAACTGGATAAAACATGTCGCAATTGTTGGTCGTCCAGAGTTTATGTCAGATGTTCCATTTCCTTGATGAGCGCCTGATGATAAGTCTACTGAAATATCCGAGATTATCCAAGGAGGAATTTTGTAATTTCTCTTCTTTTCTACTTTTCTGTGATCGAAATTAAGTTCTCTAACTACTTTTCAAGTTTTTTATACAAAGCTTATAAAAACTTATAAAGCTTATAAAACGCGTATGCTTATTTATTTATATATTTAAAACAGTAAAAACTATATGACGTGTGGGGAAAGAGATTTATGTACTCTTTATGTTCTCTAATGCTCTATGTACTCTTGTTGTTTAGGATATATGTCCTGTACTATGATTGGATTGTTGGACGTGGCTGCTATTAAAGCATATTTGATTATTAGTTCCTCTCTGCGATGAGATAATGTGTTCATTTGCTTCAATTAGTATGCTTCCGATGGGACTGGTATGGAAACATCCGGTGCATATCTGGAGATCTTGATTGTGGACTGTAACCAGTTTTTTGAGGTAATATTTACCAGCAGATCTGTAAATTATTAATCCGTAGTCTATTTGGATTTCACAAGTGCTTTGCATGTTAATAATAGCAATTGTCTATCTGCTCCCCAGTTGTTGTGTGCCAGGCATTTAAGTATGTTGATTCTCCTTTTACATTCATTAATAGTATTCAATATGTGCAACTTCCAGGTCTGTTTAGTGTCGAAGTGCATTCCTAATATTTGGTACTGGTGATAAAGCTCAGGATCTGACTACCAATTTTAAGCGTAGGTTAGTTGTTAATTTTCTTCTTTGAAAATATAATACACTCCGTTTTCTGAGATGCAAATTTAAAACCCTTATTTGAGTGACCATTCATAAATACTATTTAATGCGATTTGCATAATTTCTTGGCTTGAGTTAATATTTCTTCATTTACAAAGCATAGTAATATCATCGGCGTATTTCCTAATGATAGTGGAAGGTTTCATTTTTTCGTCCCGCGTCATTTATTGCTAGTAGGAAAAGTGTAACACTTAGGATGGACCCTTGAGGTACACCGTTCTATATTCTTTTCTTCACAGATAATGTTCCATTTGCTCTCACTTGCATGACCCGATCTCCGTAAAATGTTTGATTAACTGAAATATGTCTCGAACCCCAATTTCGTTCAACTTCTGTAGTATTCGATGCATCCATACCATATCGTATGCCTTTTCGATGTCCAAGTTGACAGCTAACACATGTTGATTGTTGGCAAAAGCTTCTTGAATATAGGTATCCATGCTTACCAGTGGGAGGTCGTGAGTGTCTTGGTCGAAATCCAAACTGATTGCTGGATATTATATTCTTGTAATCGAGATACCATCTGAGCCCACGATTAACAGTTTTTTCCAAAATCTTGTACGTATTGCAAGTCAATGATATGGGCCTGTAATTACCACTTAGTGTTGGGTCTTTTCCGGGCTGAGGAATGGGGATCACAATAGCCGCTTTCCACACTTTTGGGAATGTCTTTTCTATCCATACATTGTAGTGATACCGAACATATTACAGTTAATTGCGCGCCTAAGAATTACTCCGCGTCGCACGACAGCGAGGGTCAGCCGACGGCGCCAGGACGGCGGCGGCCACTCGCCGCCCCCTACCCTTTGAATTTGTCACGGCCACGTGTCCCGGAGCTTGGGTGGTCGTTTCGTGCGCACGGCACCCCCGGTATTTTCCGCGACGCTCAGAGCCCTCCCCAGCCTCCCTTGAGATTTCCAGCCCCTCACACCCCCAGTCATTAATAACTGCCCCTATTGACGCAAAATTGAAGCGAGAGGGAGCGATAGCCAGCTTCTCTCTCATTTCTCGGCCTCAAAAACACCCGACGATTGGGCAGAAATAGTTTGAGACGCACTACCCTTGCGCCAATAGCCGCCGGAATTAGGCAATGTTCTGAAGGTTCCAGAATCTTGGGGATAATTTTGGTGGGGGAAAGAAGCTTCGAGGGACTTCGAGCAGGCGACGCGAGGAGAGAAGCGAACGAGTTCGGGGTAGGACGCGAGTAGCGGTCAAGGGGGGACAAAGTTGCTTTGTGGTGGCACTAGGCGCCGGAGACAGAGTTCTGTTCGTGTCGGATGGACTTATAAAAAACATTGAGTTTTCTTGGGAGAATTTGTGCAGTCCCCTTTAACAATTGTAGACCGCGGGGCTGTGTGACGGACAATTGACAGTGAATTGTGCTGTGTTAATATCCGACTTGTGCTCGAATTCGGGACTTTTTCGTGAGATTATTAGATGATTCACGAACTCGCTACGATCTCCAAAATACCGTGTGATAGATCGAGAGTGAGGAGATCATTCGTTCGAGCAGGCATTACCTAATCATTCACAACAGTGAGCGGACGGCGCTGTGTGTTGGGCCAGCCCCAGCAGCCCCCTCGCGTATACCTGGTTCAGTCCTGCGCACCACCCACCCGGGCGGCGCCTCATCGCCCGTGACGACACTCGCAGTCAGCTGACGGCCCGAGGTTATTCAACTTTGGTGGGTTGTGCAAGCCGCCTCGCGGAGGCAGTATTTATTTTTGCTTTTGTGGTGCGCCCGTGGTCGAAAGGCATAAACTGTGTGGCGAACAATTTTTGCTAATTACCTTTTGACCGGGCGACGAAGAGAGATTCCCCGGCTGCGCTTGGCCGCCAAGAGGGAATTTGCGCAAGGAGAAAATCTTTGTCATTGTAATTGTATTAATTTGTATTTCTTAATTTTAACTTGTGTGTGTGCATGACATATTCTTTTGATTTGGGTAAAGGGGGAGCATGCTCGCCGACATGATTGGTACCAGTTTCATTCGTAATTTATTACTGAATAATCCCCCATGTTGTTATATGAATGCAATGCTTCTCATTTGACCCCGACCGTCAGCTTCCTCCGTCATCGCCATTTCAGGCCAGACTGTCTATCGACTGAGCGAGCCGGCTACCCGTCCGAGGCGCCCAACCGAAGACGAAGGGTAGTCGCAACATAGTTGTATATTTTTAGTAGTATATCTTCCCTTCCTGTGGTGGTTTTTAAGCAAGATATTTGAAATATTGTCCGGTCCGGGAGAAGACTTTTTGGAGGCCTAGTGTTGTGACAAGGTCTTTTATTGATATAGGTAAATCAAGGTGCTCTTGACTGTGACACGCTTCTGTGTTCACTATCATCTTTCTCTTTTCTGTTCATTTTTGTAAGTTTGGAAAGGCTTGAGAGTAATTTTGGAGAGGTAGAGTTGCTGCAAATTCGTGGCCGAGCTCATTTGCGATCATCAGCGGGTTCATAAATAACTTGGGCATTTTCGGACAGCATAAATGTATTTGATTATATCTTTTGTTACCTTGTATGGAACTATTTTTTTCCAAGAATCTTTAATGTTATTATAGGGCACTGGTTGGCAAGATGCCAGTTTGTATACAATTTGAAGCATGGCATGGTGTCACTTGTAAAGTAAATCCTATATGTTGTATTGCCATAAAATATGGTCATTGAATCTGGTACCTTGTTAATGTCCTTTGGGTCAATAAAATATGTCCCCTAAAACTCATAATATGTGAGAAACCAGGTTCTGTAACTCCTGCTTTAATGAAAGAAATGTAGAGTGATTTTCTATGTTTCTCTTGATTAACTCTCTTTCAATTACATCATGAGGTATGATAGGACAGACATTTGATATGATAATTCTCTTTTGTTTACTTATTAGGGACCTGACTGTTAAAATATGGTTTTGGATATTAATATTACTATGACTATATGTATATGGTCAGCAATTTCCTTTCTGATTAAGAAAACACATACTCTGTTGTTATAAATCCTTGTTATAAACCTTATATTCGTAGTCAACAATTGTGGCTAGCTTATTTAAATAGTCTTATAGTAAGTCCTTCTTTTTGATTCTTTACTATAGCTTGATCCTTGTTGGGAATTCATCTCTTGTGCTACTCTAGCATATGACTTATTACCTTCTTGGTTGTTGGTCATGTTTGTTAGATTTATTTGGTTATGTTGCTGTTACAGTCACCATTTGGCATAATAAGTCCAGCAGCTGCACACGCAGGCGGCTTGACTATTCTTGTAGTTTGTACAGTAGATATTCCGTACAAATAGAACACTTGACACTTTACACTTTACACTTTACACTTTTGCACTCGTATCACAGTCTTCGTGCGGACACGCAGCGAGAACGATGTCGAAACTACGGAATCCACGAGTCGAATGAAACAGTATTGTGTAACTTCTTACGTACTAAAATGTCACTCTCAGGTGTTCTTATTATATCCATGCACTACACCTTCCTTATCGTGAAGAGCAATTGGTGGGATTAACTGCAAAAAATTAGTTAATTTTAAAGATAAATGTAGAAATAGAGGGAAAAAGCTGAAAACAACTGAAAGGCACAAAAGTCAATGGGACGAACTGGAGAATGAAATCCGGACTATGTATTACTCACGTATCTATCTGCATTCTTATACTTTTACAAAAATATTTTACAACATACTTTTACAAAGTTTACTTTTATTATTTACATACTCTCACTAAAATTAAAACAATTAACAAAAACAATAACAAATTAAATTACAAACTACTTTTACAAGATTTCTATCACAAATATTTTTTAGCATGCCTATAAAGCAGGTGCTCCTGAGCTGTTTTCGTTGGTATCGTCATTTCAGAGTTTTGGTGATTGAGTTGAATTTATTCCAAAGATTAAAAGGAAAAATCTAACAGAGGAATACTACGAGAGAGAACAAACGAACAGAGGAATACTACGTACAAAGCAGGTAAAAAGAAAAGTAAGAGGCGTGCCTTCAAAAGTGTCCATTTTTAATTATTTGTTTTTCCTTCATTGAGTGAACTTAGTGATTCCGGGCGCGCCAACGACTGAGGTCATAAGTCCCCATGAGTGTAGTGCATGCTTTTTCATCGGGAGGCGGCGGTGATCTTCCCCCGCTGGATGGCGAGATCCGGCGCCGACCTACCGTCGAGTAGTGGGGTTTCCCAACCAAGTACCTCCCACCAGAGTATCCTCCCCAGCCGGGGACAAGATTTAAGCCCCCGACCGGTCACGCGGCGTGTGTGGTCGTGTAGTGCATGTTAGGTGTAAGAGTGTGTGTAAGAGATGAGAATAGGACAAGGAAGAGGAAGGAAAGATCACCTGCGGCCTGTGGCCCATTTGCTATGGACCCTCTCCGGCATTCGCTTGGTGTTGACCGGAGAAACCACGGAAAACTACCGTCAGAGCAGCCGGATGCTAGAATTCTCTGCCAGACAGCGACTGAATTCGACCTAGCTGACAAGCTAGTATCGAAAATCCTGCCGCCGTCGGAGTCGAACCTAGGATCTCCCGGTCAGATGCACTGCAGTGACATCAGTTGATTGACATCTGTTAATGCACTGAGCCACCTCTCCCGGTCCTTTTCGCGAACAAAACATTTGATTCTTTGTAAGGATGCTGACAGAATTTCACAAATCTAATCGCAATGTCCCTAAAGCGTAACTTCAATTTTGTAAATGTTTAATTTATATTGGAAGATGTCGACGATTTTGGAAATAACGTCAAATTCTGAAAAGTTAATACAATTTTGAAATTCGGTTTAGAAAAATTAGTGTTTCGTTACTTTCAAGGTGGAACCGAAGCGGATGGCGGTCAAGTTAACAAATATTCCGTAATTGGAAAATTACTTTAAAAAATAATTAAAGTATTATTTCTCTATATTGTAGGATACTGACGCAAAAAAATCATCGCTAAAAGTTTGGGGAAACACTTGCCTAAAAATATTGAAAGCATAATGATCGAAATAAGATGTCGGAATCAAAATTATACGCAGGAAACATAGCTGGTGTCCGGTGGCACTGACTCCAGCTTGGGGTCGCGTGAAGAGTCTTGACAACGGAAAGCGAGTGACAGGCTGTTCAGTGACTTGCGAATGTCGTGGGAGAGTTCTTGCTTCTCTCTTCCTACGTGCAATTCAAACCTCAAAGCGTGATGCTGCCTTTCAAAACACGACGAACAGTGCCCGCTTTCCGACTTCTAAAATAACTGCTTTACGATGCATTAAATGTACGAAATTGGGAAACTTGATATAAAAGTACAAGAGTCCGGCAAAAATTCTTGTTCATATTTCTCAAAACAATAATTCCAATGAAAATAAAAATATACAAGACAAATTTTGATAGTGTCTGAATTTCGATTTCACACAAATTACTAAACAAATATTAGAATTGGTAGATTCTGGAAGATATATTTTGATGCCATAAATGCTGTTTTACAGGAATACTTTTTTTGTCTTTCTTTTAAGATGATAAAGCCGTTGAACATTTCAGCCATAAAATAAGAAGTCAAGTCTTATGCTCATGAAGTAGTTAGTGCTTGTGTGTTATGGCATTCATTTTTATTTATTTGCTCAAGGAAGAAGAAATCATAAAATCATATAATTACAATTTCTTCTTATATTGGAAGATGGACTAGTACTCTTCTCAGTGGACCAAGAAAGACAATTTTGTGACGCTATTTTTTAGCAAAGTGTAGGAGGCAAAAAATGAGATCGAGTGAAAGTTGAATACTCTTATAACATAATTACAGCTACATGAAAGTCATAATAAATGTAAATAATGACAAGTTTGGCATTACATCATGCAAATATTACGAAACCGATATAACTGTTGAAAAAAAATTACAAATCCATTACGGGTTGTTCGCATTTATACGATTTATATAACGCAATATCATTTGTATGGATGTTTGCCTGTATTTCACGACAATCCTACTAATGTCTGTGTTTTAATAAAATGTCCACTTGATAGGAAAGAAAAATTCCAAAACGATATTTTCTATATTAATTACTTTTACTTTACATTTTTTGCAATATAAGTATTAGATAGCCCGGAGGAGATATCGCGCTTGAGCAAACGAACCTAAGAACGGGAAAACACAACGGTTTTGAAACACCTCACAAGAACGATTGCAACATCCCCTCACGCTTCAGAATGAAACAGTGCTTGCACCAACGTAAATTCCTTTTCCTAATACGCAACCGCCAAACATTATGCGGATGCAGCGCTCTAGCAAGTCGCACACAAAAAAGTCAACAGCCACCTTCCTTGCACATCACGCCTGACCATAAACGCGCAGCGCCTTAAGAGGCTCCGGGCGGCGCTTCCTCGCTGGGCGGCGGGCGCGCGCAGGCGTGCAGGGTGAAAGTAATGCGGCTCTGAGAGGGCTCTGGCGATTTACCAGCGCCACACGGCGCGGCGCGGTGCGGCGCGGCTAGTCGGCACAGGCCGGGTGTTTCCGGCGTGGGATCGCCGGCTTTCCGCGCTTCTACCGCCGCCCCCGCCACCCCCGCCG
>JAHLJT010008446.1:88411556-88484604 GCA_031308135.1 Acheta domesticus | reverse complement strand
GGAATGAAAGCGAGGGAGGAAAGAGTTGGTGAAGGAGGAATGCTGTCACAGCATTTGTATGTTTAAAGTTATCAATTTCGAGTTAGGAATGCAATTTAAGAATTGATCCCAAATATATAAAGTTAAACACTACGAGATTTTACTCAAAATTTAGAGAAATTATCTTTCTTTGACTAGGCAAGTTACATATTGAAGTGGATTAGATAGAGATTGTTTAAATCGGTGAAGTATTAATATGTACTTCTAATTTTTTCAAAAAGATTTTAGTAGAAACTATGATTGCGTATGTATTTCTGAAATACTCCTAAATGAAAACTAAAAAGGGAGGGAGTCTCGTCAGCATACAAGCGAAAACACATCAAGTCAAATCAATTATATTTCCATTTCCAATTAGGAAATTGAAAAATTAAGAAAATGTCAAAAAATGTACCTTGGGCGGCGGTAGATGGCAGCTAGCAGTGGCAATTCCGAATAGCTAGCCCAGACCCAAGGAAATAGAAAACTAATACGAGAAAGTCTGTGCAATTCTGTAGCACCACTAGTTTTGTTTAACTCGATCCCCGATTTTTACTTTCCGGTATACATACGTATAAACGGTGTAATAAACGTAGCTTATTATATAATGTTGTTAATAAAGTTAGTTAATAAAGTTATATAATGCTGCGGAAAATCGATTTCGAGATTTCAACGGAAGTACACGTTTTGGGGTCTCTTTATACCGAAAAAATGTTTTTTTTTAAACATCCGCCCGTCCGTCCGCCCGTCTGTCCGTCAGTGAACACGACTGCCGCCGAAACCATACGCAGGATTTTTTTTCCAAAATGGATATTCCCCAGTCGATCTGGCTCGACTCGAGGCTCTGCAATTTTGAAAAACTTTCTTAAAAATTTGGGTATACTTTACATGAAGTCCCCGGACATTTTCAAAATTTCCTCAAAAACGACTCCAATTTTTTTCTTTAAATTTCTTTAAATTTACGAAATGGGCACGTATGTCCGCCGGCACCTTCCGTTTCATCTGATCGGTGACAATCAAATCTAATAATTGATCATAAGTTTCAACTTTCAACCCTGAAATCCATTTCTGGCAATAGTTTGTCAGTTCGCGAGCATAAACATTCCATGTAGTTTTCGCAACCTTTGCATGACTGCAAAACATCTGACGACATTTTTCAGGCGTGAATTTGTACATATCCAAAAGCTGCGTTTTGATTTGATTATAATCCTGCTCTGAAGAATCTGATCCTACAACTAACCATGTATTTATTTCATTGGGAAGCAATCCCATTAATTGACTGACCCATTCTACCGGCGCAATGTCGAGCTGACGAGCATGCGCCTCAAATACACTTAAAAACAAGGTAATATCCTCACCTTCGCCTTTGAATTTATCCATTACATGGCTGATACGGATACTACTTCTGTTTCCCGAATCTCTACTACCTAAAGATTCGCGCGAGGTAGCCTGATTAGCTAATTTCAGCCGTTCGAGTTCGTACTGCCGTTCTTGCTCTTTTTCCTGCCTTTCTTCTACGATCCGCTCTCTCTCCTGATTGGCGAGTTCTCTAACAAACTCTTCCTCATATTGTTCGCTCCCCGCGATCATTGTTTTTAGCCTTACAACCGTTTCATTCCCTTCCAACGTTTTCTCCCATCTCCGTCGCGACCCTAACAAGCACCTCTTTCCTATAACCCGCTAAGAAAGACATTTTGCCTGAATTGATCCCCGGCCAGTACAAAAAACACACTTACGTTCAGTTGACCTCGGTGTCGCGTGAGCGCCAGCGCCTTCTGGATCCGGTGTTCTGGCCTCCTTCCTTCCTCTCGTTCTGGTCCGTCCGGGATGTCTCCTTCCAGTGCCAGTACCAATACCAGCTCCAGTTCCAGTACCAGTTCCAGCTCCAGTTCCAGTACCAATACCAATTCCAGTTCCAGTTTTAGAAAAGAAAGGTTCCGAGTCGGATTGTACCGCCCCGAAACTACCGTACCGAATTACCGCACTTTCGGTTTCTCGTGGCGTGCACGACTCTGCCGGCGCCACGTAATTACGACGCGTGTGCACCTTTAACTGCGGTACACTGTCTTTACGCGTACTGTTCTAATTGATCAGCGTGCACCGATGGCTCTGATGCCCCGCTACTGTCCCCGCGGATGCTGTTGCAGGCTTCCGCGTTTCCCGTTCGTTACGAACGTAGTAATTGCCTCCACAAAGCTGACTGCTACTAACGAGCCCAGACGTGAGTCTTTAATCTGCTGTAACTCCAGCGTGCATGTACTATAACCGCTGCTACCAGTTTTAGACAAAAACTGCGGCACTCCGGCGTGAGTTTACAATAACCGCTGCTACCAGTTTTAGAAAAAAACTGCGGCACCCCGGCGTGAGTTTACGATAACCGCTGCCACCAGTTTTAGAAAAAAACTGCGGCACCCCGGCGTGAGTTTACGATAACCGCTGCCACCAGTTTTAGAAAAGAAAGGTTCCGAGTCTGTGACGTACTGGACATGAAAAGCACAGACGACAGATTCTGAATAGTATGTACAGTATATTTACAATAATAAATTACAAGATAATGTTACAAAATTGAAAACCTTAGGCAACCTTTCTATTCTCTAAGCCGCGAAACCCCGCGACCGTCCCTAGGCTTAGCCCAGTGCCTCTGCTCGAGAGCATGAGAAGCTGCGCGAAGTGCGAGCTGTCGGACATAAAGTCCCCGTAACTAGATTGTTACATGGCCGGATGCCAAAACGTGCAAGGTTGCACGGAGATACCTCACGTCTTTCGACTCACTAGCGTATCCCCCGAGCGCATGTCGGCGCCGCAATAAATACCCCACGGCTCGTCCCCCACTCTACCAGCGGCGGGCGTCATTCGGCTCGCAAGCCAGCCCTCAGCAGAGAGCAACCGTCATAAATGAACTCGCGCTCAGGCACGCCCTGTTGTCCAGGTTATTTTGAGGCTGGGATTTTCCTGCCCGGCGCGCGCCGGCGAGGCGCCGCCGCATTCCAACCCCCATCCCCCATCCGGCTTAAGGCCGGGCTTTCCAGCGAAACGGCACGTGCGCCACCTCGCGACGCTACATAAGAATACCATGAAATACACTTATAAAGGTGGCATAGGTCAGATGTTCACGGTTAACTCTGAATTTTCAAAAATTGTAAAACTTTGAATGTTTTTGGGCGTCTTCCTACAACTACAAAATTGAAGATAGAGATTTTTTCCTTCAAATAGAATTTGTTCTCCGTAACGAGTTCTTTCATCAAGAACCAGCCCGACTCATTAAGAGACAGATCGACTGGGGAATATCCATTTTGGAAAAAATTTACGTATGGGTTAGAGGCTGTAGTCGTGTTCTCAGACGGACGGACTGACTTTTGGGAAAAAAACAACACTTCTTCGGTATCAGGGGCCCCAAAATATGTATTTCCGTTGAAATATCGAAATCGATTTTCCGCAGCATTACAAAAACTTTCCTACGTTACTACGTGTATTACTCCGTATATACCTATGTATACGGGAAAGTAAAAGCTGGAGGGTGGTACCGCAATTCGACGTACGTAGAGAAACGTGTCAAGTCTTTGGGTTTGGTAACATCCCCCGAAAAACAAAAAAATACAATTTTCACTGTAGTTCTTCGCGATTTTATAAAAAATGGAGGGTGGTGGCGCAATTCTGGCTTCAGATTCGGATTCAGCGTGTCGACTTGCATAGTGAAAGTTGTGGCAAGTCTTTGGTATAACAATCCTCCAAAATAGAAAGTACAATCTTCACTGTGTTTTTTCGCGAAAAATAATTAAAGGGTGATGGCACGATTCTGGCTTCAGAGTCAGATTCTCCGCGTCGAAATACATAGATAATCATCTGTCAAGTCTTCGGGTCTGAGAACTTTTGTGTGTGAATGTGTGTGTGTGTGTGTGTGTGTGTGTGTGTGCGCGCGCGCGCGCCTGTGTTTTTCATTGAGAGCCTACGAAACCGGCAAAAATGCTGCATATTGCGTTATTAATAATATAAATAATCCAGATAGTGAACCGTACATTTCTCAATAGGAAAATAAGTTTTTCAAGTGGGAAACTTATTCTCACCCTGATCGTGTCATATACGACTGGATTTGGATATTAATTTTTGCCGCCAAGAACCACGGACATTTACCACTCCAAGATGCATTCAACGTTCGAAAGTGGCTTTTTAACCTGGCGAATGTGGGATCTCATGTGGAAGAGTTTATTTTGCCGGGTTATTATGATATTTTACATGCTGCAAAGCCGATGTTCCATTTTCATGAAGTGACAGAAACGATACCTCCTTCTGAGAGTGAAGACTCGGCGTTACCAGGTAACGCTTTCCGCGAAGGGGCAGGATATCTCAAGAAAACAAAAAGCGTGCAATTCATTAATAAAATACCCTCCTGAACATAAGGCAAAACTTTTTTATCAAATTGCTCATTCTATGTTTCGTGAATGCGATATTACTTACCAACTATCTGCAGGCACAAATTAAAAAGAGAACAAAAATGTGTTCATTCCGATCCTCGCAACAATTTAGTTTCTGCATCTCATCTTTGCGCAGTACACAAATAAAAGATTAACGTATTTTGCATTATCCATAATGATTTTACAATTCATAAACATTGTTCTGTATATCGTCTGTAATGAGTTAAATAAAAATGGCGTTTCCTACCAGTTCTTCAAGAAACTAAAACATATTTTGTACACATTTTTCTCCCTTTTTTCATAAATGATTCATAATTGTGAAAAGTAAAGGTTTTTATTATTTCCCAGACCTACGTTGCTGATATATTCCTGGCACAGAGTTGGCGTGACTCAAGGCTACGTTTGCCGGAGTATATGAGCGAAGAATATCGAATCCTAGATGTCGAGTGGTTAAAGGACATTTGGAGACCAGACTGCTTTTTCAAGAACGCTAAGAAAGTGACCTTCCACGAAATGAGTATTCCCAATCACTATCTCTGGTTGTATCATGACAAGACGCTGCTGTACATGTCCAAGTAAGTAACCATCTTCAGATGTCTCAAAATGAAAACTGTTATATGCATTTATAGATATTGAATTTGCTCCTGATTGCTAGGCAAATCCCATGTGCACAGATGTTTGACAGGTCACGTTGTGCCTTAGTCAAGAAGATTGCATGTAGCTGTCGAATATCTATACATACGGGGTTGCCAGGAAATAAGGAACAATGCCCCTAGTATAAATGCAAATAACTCCGGTACATGCAATTTCCCACTATATGTTCATTGGCGAAAAGTGTAATTTGCGATACCTCTACATGTCCAAGAATTTGTAACATTCATTCTGACATCTTGTGTTAACACATCCAAATACCCTCAACCCTAACTGAACGTAGGCGATCAAGTATCAAGGAATTGGATTTTTTATCTCCCTTTCCTGTGTACATGTGAATTAATGTATGCCATTGCCATTGTGTGTGATATTGCAGTGCCATTGTATGTGACACTAGCTTGTCAGCTAGATCGAATTCAGTCGCTGTTTGGACGACAATTCTAGCGGCCGGCCGCCCTCATCGGGTAGTTTTCCGTTTTCTCCGATCAACACCAGGCAAATGCCGGAGCAGTACCCTAACAAATGGGCCATGGACCGCGCGCGATCTTTCCTTCCTCTCCCTTGTCCTAACCTTATACTTACAAACACACTAACATGCACTACACTACCTCACATGCCGGGAGACTGGTTATGAGCTTAGTGTTTGCCCCTCTGGTATGAGATACCTGGTTGGGGTGAACCTACTAGCCGACGGTAGGTCGGCGTCGGATCTCGCCGTCCAGCGGGAGGAGATCACCGCCAGCTTCCGAGGAAGAAACATACACTACACATACACTACGAGACTAACGACCTTGGCAGTTGACGCGCCCGGAATCACTAACAATGAATCAAGCAACCAATCCATGCCAGTGATGAGGCGAAAAATCCTTACGACTTGCACAGGATTTAATATCACAGTCTTTCGTTCCACACAGGGCGGTTGCCTCAGGCATCAGCCCCAATTTAAACAAAAGAAATTTATTAAAATACAGAAAGTGGGAAGGCTCTAAATTTCTTTGTTGTCAGACTCACCTGCGAAATTGGATTTTAGGGACCATTTATTTGTATAGTACGAAAAGTGTCACAATTACAGCCTAGGCGGAAAACGTTCTCGGTCTAGGTCAGAAAAGTAAACATGAAGTACCAGCACAATACAACAGCACTAAGTTAAGCCAAGTATTTTATTATAGTAGATTGTATACATTGCAACCGTACTGATAAAATAATTTCTTAGGCTAGTAGCCTAAGAAATTATTTCATCAGTAGGTTACTTTGTCACATGAATATGAAAACGCAATGTTTTACATTGACAGAGTCCATTATTACATCGCATGGAACTTACACACTTGTCCTGCTTAGCACCTTTCAATTGTGTTGAACTGTCGATGCATCGGCAATATTCAAAACAATTAAGTTTTTACCATTGGCAAACTAAGTAAACTGAAATTAGATTGATTGTGCAAATAAATGTATTAATGTTATTAGCCCGACAGAGTGCAAGTAACCAACCAAATTCGCACAATCGCACTTCACGCTATTCCGAATTCAAGGGCTGCAGTGTCTTCTAAATGATAAGGAGATAGTCAGAATGTGCGTAAAATAAAAGTATTCCTGAACTGCAAAATTTATTCACCTCTTAATGACAATAAATTGAAAAACTATTTGAAAAAGGAATTATTGCTTGTATTTAGAATAAACTGTTTGAGAATTCCCCTTCTTTATATGGTTTCAGGTGTATAAATCTGTGGTACGCAATTTTGTAGTTTAAGCGCATTGCAGTTTCTATTCGTGGAACGTCTTTCTAAATGAATTGGATGACCTACAGCTAATTGCATGAGTAACAACAACCCACAATAGATATAAAGCTACGGTGACATTAATTTGTCTAATATCCGCTTAATCCGCGGGGATTATGTCCTGTTCGCGATAACAATAGATTTCTGCATGCTCTAAAGCTTCTTCAGATTGTTAATTGTATTTTGTAGTTGGTCAAGAAATGGGAAGAAACAAACATAAGCATGAAAAAGAAAAGGATGCAAAAGGAGGAAATTAATGAATTTGTATGCGAGTTGTTGGAAAGAAAAGCTTCCGATGTTTTGGAGTTTAAGTGCAATTAAAAAGGTGTTAACAGTAAAGCGCACTTATCTTCATTGCAAATAGCAATCTTGTCCACTTCTCACGTTCGTAAAAACTTCATTAATCCGAAAAATAAAAACATCTTACGTATATATTTTGTTGCTGTGTTTTCATTGTCACGTCATGTAGAATTTTGGCTTTCTTTCATATAAATCACTTTTGTGCCGGGTGTTCTTTTAATTTTCATTGATTGAAATTACACATTAAAATTTCACATTATCGCTTTTATGTTTTGCAGGTTAACTCTGGTGCTATCCTGCGCAATGAAATTTGAGTCCTATCCACATGATACGCAAGTGTGCTCCATGATGATAGAAAGCTGTGAGTAAAAATTTAGAAATCAATTAATACTTAGAACTATATCTTCGACCAGTAAATACTTTAAACCATGTTCGATTAATCACTGTTTGAGGCATTGCTGAAGATAAGATACTCGCGACATGTCATATGATTCACAAAAGCATGGACCCAAGAGCGGATTTTGGCTTTCTTTCATATAAGCAGACAAACGTTTACAGCAGACAAACGTTTTCATATACGCAGACAAAACAAGCACTTAACAAGTACTCACTAGATAGGGGTTTTCATCGTTTTAAACAAAACTTCATATTCGTTCATGAATATGTCCTATTTTAAACCATTTTATTGACAAAAAAATGAAAATTTATGTATATAATTCAGATCATTAAAATTGACATAATACGCTTCAAAAAATGACTATAAATTATTGCAATTAATTTCTCATTTAGAAATATTTAAACAAATAAATTTGTAGAATGTATCGAAATATAATTGTATCGTCAAATACACAGTTTAAAATATTTTCAATTGAAGGACATAGATAATAATTAATAATGTAGTCGGACTTTATGGAGTGGATTCTTGAAATAAATTCATATTTCTTCAGTTTTTTCAACTTCTAAGAATTAAGGAATTTTAAAATGAATTAAAAATCCGAGTCGGTTCTTAAGCTCTCATATTAGTATATAAAAGCTGATTGACGCTATGTTGATAGCGTAATACTTTCCTGTTGCAAATGGGTACTTTGACATATTTTAGGGGGCCTATGGTTAGTCATTATTAAGATTTCTTGCGATATTAATCCGAAACCTCATGGATTCAAAAGTACTTAAGAAACGATTTTGTTTGGCTGTGCTCTTTGCAGACGTAGAATGAAGGTTACTTTGATTTTGCTGATCACTGGAACGCTTTATGACCGATATCTTGCACTGTGCTTCTTGCATACTTTTTTGAGCTTTCATGATGATGGGTCGGTATATCAGTATATCGTTTTATGATTTTCGACTTAACTTGTTCAAAATTGGAATTGACATGAAGCACTTTTAGCTGGTTCTAATGATGCTAGTTGTGATTTTCCACATTTGTCGAACTTCGATACCTTGTCTCCTAAATGTTGGCACGTACATTCCTTTCTTGTGCTTTTTAAGAACATGAAAATAATGTTTTTTTAGTGTCGCACACTGTCCATGATTTGGTATTCTTGTGGAATATGACTGACCCGCTTGTTGTGAATCCAGAAATTGAACTACCACAGTTGGACATCTCCAACAATTACACCGCTGACTGCACTATAGAATATTCAACAGGTAAAAAAAATATTGCTGACTCATAGTTTACATTGTTGTAGTGATAGTTTCGTATTTTTTATGGATGATTGAAGATTACAGGATTAGACTGTGATAAAACTGCTCTGAATAGTATATACACAATGATGAATTATATGTATTTCATCAATACACGGTAAATGGAAGACAAAACTATTCGCCTTGAATTTTAAACTGAAGTTACATTAATGTAATACTCGTATTTTTTCAGGAAATTTCACATGTTTAGTAGTAGTATTTAATTTGAGAAGACGTTAGGCTATCATCTTTTTCATACTTACATACCATCTGCACTAATTGTTGTTATGTCGTGGATTTCATTTTGGATAAAGCCTGAAGCTATACCTGCAAGAGTCACACTTGGAGTAACTTCACTGCTCACTTTGGGGTATGTATCACATTTTTTTCATAATATCTACTACTAAATGTTCAGTGATGTTTTTAGCACCACTTTTATCTAATTGAAACGAAAATTTCTCTAAAATAATAAATCTTCTCAATTCACAGCTGGTGGTGCAACAGCACATAGTTATGAGTATTATTTGTAACCTTTATGTAATATTATAATATTGCAACTCGTGTCTTACTAATTCTTCATCCATTTCTGGAAAAAACTCTTTCTAGCCTCTACCCCTCCCCCAAAAGGCGAAAAGTTTGAATTTGCAATGTTTCACGATTTGCAATTTTCGAAATTTCACACGTTTTAATGAAAAATCATACTTATACCATATATAACCGCCTTTGATTTATTCAAGCCAAAAAAGAAGAAGAAAGTTTGCCTTTGCTGATATTTGAACTTCAACCTTCACGTGTTCACGACCTTGCCGGAACGCTATGGGCAACTCCACGAAAGTGTCTGTTAATAATGTAGACAAAAAAGGAATTATTTCCACAGATGCTTTCGAAATTTCAAGAATGTTAATAAGAGATCATTTGAAGTATTTGTGACTACAAAACATGCAAAAAATTATCACATACCATATAATGTATTTATTAACATTTGAAATGTTCCAGAACAACGTAGTATGTGAAATTTTTGAATGTTCAAAAGCGGTGTTCAAAAAGGCGCTGATAGCGGGTGATTTAGTGCAGTGTGTCCTACCTGTACAAATGATTAACAAAAAAACATTGAGCTGTTTTTGAGAAAATCTTGTTTAGGTGTGTTTGAAGAATTGTCACGATTTGATTCAATATTACGCGAAAACTACTAATATTTTGGAAAAAAAAAACTGTGCATGAAATCACTTAAATTACGAATACAGAAGAATATTGAAACTTAGAGTGAAAGTGTAGTACAGGCTGAAAAAGTGAAATTCAGCAATTTTCGAAAATTCAGATGTTTTAATGAAGATCGAACATCTACAACATAGTAATTCCCTGCGTCCCCGAGATTTTACAATGAAGTTTGAGCAACTGAAGCAAAATAGAAACTGTTTCTTTTGGATAGTTTTACATATGGTCTACGGAAGTGCTGCCAAAAAAAAGATTTTTCTGATAGAATGCCTCCACAAGCAATAAAAAAATGAAAAACCGACCGAATTCCTATAAAAGTTGATGCTATTGGAACGTCATCTGGTGGCACAATTCAGAAGGGTTTTTTTTGAAAGGCCTTTTTTTCATTCGACAAGAGCTTAACTTGGCGTAAACAAATACACAAACTGAAAAGTTGGTATATGTCACCAATGGACGTCCTCCGTACCCGTAATGGTAGCTCATGGGGTACAAACCGTGAATGTTCCGCCCTGTCTTAGATTATGGTAGTATTGTATATAGGTCAGCGACTCCAACAACGCCCCGGCCATTGAATTCTCTCCATAATGCCGGCATGTACGTATCTGCAAAGGCGCCTACCGCACGAGCCGTATCGTCTACTACTTCTCTGGGGCTGGATAACCGTCTCTGAGCCGGCGGCGAAATATTTTAATCGGCTCTTGTGGTGTAAAATTATCGGCTGTAGATACTCCCCCATGCGAAGTCACCGGGCATCGTATGTACTCAGACCATCCCTACTTCATCCCCTGGAGTATCCGTTTCTGCACTCTTTTGCAAAAACTCAAAATACAACACCCCATAACCGTGAAAGGCCCTCGATTTCGTGTATCCCCTTGGAAACTTCTCCGGCCCATAATAGACCTTAGACTGCCCAGCCTTCTTAAAACAACACCCCCTAATAAATGTTTAAAACAATTTGAAATAAAATTCACGAACATCGGCCACATCCTCATTTACACTGATGGTTCCTCATACAATGGCAAAGTAGAATGTGCCTTTTATTATCACGTTACATGTAGTTTTCGTATCGACTCTTCGTGCAATGTATACACTGTGGAGAAATATGTGTAGTGATGTACAGCTATTCCAAAAGTGCACTCCGAATCCATCTCATCCTTCTCTTCTTGCGACCCCTTAACAAAGAAAATCCAGTATAAAATGCATATCTAGTAGAGCATCATTGCAATTTGGTTGTTTACCGAGTACCTGGCCACGCGGAAATAAGAGGAAACAAAATAGCTGACCAGGCAGCAAAGTTGGCCGTAAAGAAACCAGAGTTAGACATATTTACAGTGTCTATAGACGATACGAAGCAATTTATTAGACTTTCCGTACTCAAGGCATGGCAGAGTGGGAGAACTCGGAATTTAAGCCCACGAAAATAAAGGAATCGATAAACCCTTGGGCTTCGTGAACTTGTAGTGCTAGGTGTGAGGAGATATACGGCGATTTATTCAACCCTGCCTCTGGCAGGTGTCAGCTGTTGACGGTTTCATCCAGTGGGGAGCTAGAACGTCACCATGGTGTCGTCACTGTAGCGACATATAAGCTCCCGATGTCTTCTTACAACTAAAATATTAGATAAGAGATTTTAAACTAAAATATTAAGATATGAGATTTTTTTCATAATGAAATCTGTTTTTAAAGACAGATTTTGAAATAACTTCAAGTAAAATTTTTCTAAGCTTAAGTAATTTTCGCGTAATTTTGCGTGAAATATAAACAATTTTTAATTTTTATAAACAATTTTTTCTCAAAAACGGAACCAAATTTTTTAATTAAATTTTGACCTCGGATAGGGTAAAGGACACTTAAGAATTGCAGGTCTTATTTTCGTTGAAATCCCAAATTTCCCGAAAACTGCAAAAATTCAAAATTTTTTCAGTGTCTTCCTACAATTATAAAGATTTTTTTTTTAAAATGAAATGTGTTCTTCGAAAACAGGTCTCCAATCCATGCCATGTTCAATTTTTCGAAAATATGAGTATTTTTTTGCGTAATTTTGCGTCAAACGTGGGCAGTTTTTAAATTTCAAACAATTATTTTCTCAGAAACGACTCCAATTTTTTTCACGTATGTAGGAAAGAACGGTAAAGAAAGTGATGCTGGTCCCATTTTCGGCGCACTCTCCGTATTTTTGAAAATAAAAAATTCGAAATGGTAAATTCGTATTTCCCGCGCTTCGTTTCAGGCGATGTTGTTATCCATTTCTCTCTGATTACCAAGCAGATAAATACATAAATGTTATTTCTCTAAAAAAGGAAATGATAAACAACGTATTGTAATAAACGTAAACTTAATATAATGTGCTTAAAATTCGTTTTTTTATTTGATAAGATTTACACTAAGCGTTGGAAACTTTTGTAGTACTTGCTACAAAGGGTCCCGCCGGATAAGATGGTAAAAAGTTCCCCTCAACCAAATTACATATGAGTGGTTACACTATAATTCTAACATAAAAATATATTTCTGAAAGGTTTCTTAGCCCCCGTCCCACCACCCACACCCCTATACAGCCAAAATTTTCAAAGTATATTCAAAGTCCAGATGTTTTAAAGGCGGGGAAATGGTTTTTATTTTTTTAACTGCAGCCCAGCAATCGAAAAAATCTGAAAAAAAATGAACAACAATTTGTGTTTTAAGAGGAACCTTTGACTTTTTTTTTCGAGCCTGTTCCAGGCTTCTAAGGCACAGTAAAAAAAATATTTCTTGATATTTTTTTCAAAAATATTTTTTTGTGTTTGAATTTGAGCCTGAGAAAATATTGAAAAATGTTTTTCTGATAGTACAAATTGTGTACTATTTTTTTCAGTCTGATAAAATAGTGTTAAGTTGTCGAAAAAAATTAAAATTAAAAAAAACACGTTTTTGGCTTTATAGGGGTGTGGGTGGTGGGACGGGGGCTAAGAAACCTTTCAAAAATATTATTTTTATGTTATAATTATAGTGTAACCCCTCATATGTAATTTGGTTGAGGGGAACTTTTTACCGTCTTATCCGGGGGGACCCTTTATGTTTACTTGGTATTACGTTTATTCATATGCACATTATGCATTACCAATTTAATACAAAAACAAGTCGCTTAAAAAAGAAGGCATTCTTAAATTTACTGCTATAATTTTATGTATGATACCCCCCCCCAATAAAACACACAATTATTTAACTAAAGATGGCTTATTGAACTACTGTAACTATTATTATATACATAAGTGTTCAAATTCAAGCTCTGTGGTAGTTTGAATATATACTCATCATTAATACAGTAAATTATAAAGTACTGTTTTGTTATGCTGCTGCTGTCCAGAACATCTGTAACTGTTTAGCTTCTGTTTGAAGACATTAATTGTGAAGAACCTATGTAATTGTGAATTTGGTTGGTTGACAGTCTTCATTTAAAAGAACTTTCATAAAAGCCACAACAATGAAAACTGAAAAACAGTTCCATTTATGGCAAGAATGACTTTGAATTGATAAGAAAATATGCATCCATTGTTGCATTGCCCACCATGTGCAACCATTGTTGCCATCGACCATTGACATGTGTAAATATGGATAGAAATTGCTGTATATAGGCCTAATAATACAACCTTTACTAAGGACAAGAAATTATGTGCTGTTATATCACCACTAGTTTGTTTTAAATGTGTGTCTGCAATATGTTCTCCTCAATACATGTAAATCTGGTCCTGAGAATATGTGAATCTTTACAAATACATAACCTATACAATGAAAATACTGACACAACAACAACCACAAGCATTAGAGAAATTGCCCCACAGCAAGGATGAGAAAATATCTTGTAATTACTAGTTAACAATCACCGGTACACTGTATTGAAAGGTGGATGACTAAATGTATGAAAGTTCTGTGGCCATAAACCTAAGCAGGAATTTCACCCTTGTTTTCACTAATAATGTCTGAATTACAGGAATTCACTTTACTACAGAGGCATATCTACGGTATAGCAGACATGGCACGTGCCATGGGCGCCACTTACAAGGGGCGCTATTGAGAGTACACTTGCTAAAACAAGTAACAATCACCCTAATTTGAAGTAACTTGACTGGGGCGCTAATTCTGTGCTTGCCAGGGGCGCCTTATTTCCTAGATACGCCTCTGCTTTACTACAACCAACTACTACTTTTTTAACACACATTTTCACATGAAATTAAATATAATTGAGTAGATAGGTAATGTAAGAAGATGTTTGCAACCTAAAATTGGCATTCAGTAAGGTGACACAGTAAAGGTAGGCATTATAATGGGGGTTGGATTTCTAGTTTTGAGAGAAAAGTTTTCTTTGTTTCAGCTACACAAAATACCCAGTCACAGAAATCACTACCACCAGTCTCATATGTGAAAGCTATTGATGTATGGATGTCTTCATGTTCTGTATTTGTTTTCCTTTCTTTGATGGAATTTGCTGTAGTCAACAATTACATGGGTCCAGTTGCTACCAAAGCCATGAAAGGCTATTCAGAAGAAGATATAAGATCTGCTCTTGATGATTTCAAGGTGACAACAGTTGGTTTATGCTTCTTGTATATTATAACTGTTAAATTAAGTAGTAGGTAGTGTATATTGTAGCTGTGAATATATTTAAAACCTACACATCTAGTGTTTAAACAATGCCAATACATTTCTTTGTATAACAAAATGTGTAAATTTGTTTTGAGACATTTGCCATTTATATCAAATCATTTGAAACATTGGATCATTTGCAGTAATTGCTTCACATAACTTGTTCAATAGGAAAAATTCTCTAAATAGGTTCTAAAAGTTAAAGCTACAAAATTCTAGAAAAAGTGAATGAAACAAAAAAATATTAAGTGTAAAACACAACTGCTTTTCTTGTACATAAAGTATTAGCTTCAAATAATTTATTGAGTGAAGATAATAACAAAGATAGAAGCACAGCCCAGAAGATTGGTTAACATATTTTACTTATCTGTGGACAAACGATACAAAAGGAGATATTTTAAAGAGTGACTACCAAATTTCTGAACTGATAAATGATATTGACCTTACAGGACATGAAATGGAAATTATTGTAGTTTCTTTCCTTAATAATAAAAGGCCAGGAAGGGAGTAAATACAAAACTTCTGAAATATGAACCCAAGGTAGTAAAACAATGACTTTTTGATGTCTTGAACTTGTGCTGGACAACATACAGCATCCCCCCATAGTGAGAAGAAGCAACAATAATAACTATTCATAAAAAGGGCAATTGTTCAAATCAGAATAATTAGAGAGGAATTACTTTGCTAAACACAACCTATAAATTATACTCTAAAATAATTATTCACCAATTAAATGTAATAAGAGAAGAGCAATCAGGTTTCAGTTAAGAAAGATCATGTTCAGATTGTGTATATATCTTACAGCAAACATTCCAAAAAAGAAAAGTTCCCAACGTTCATCCTCTTTGTGGATTACAAAAAAGCCTTTGATAATGTTTACAGAGAAAAAGTATGGAGTATAATGTAAGCCAAAGGCTATCCTAGACATCTGGTTAAAATCATCCAAAACCTCAATAAAAACACAAAAATGAAAATACAAGCAAATACCAAGTACATCAATACTTCATTTGTCAATCAGGGTATCAAACAAGGTTGCCCACAGTCACCGGCATTGTTTAGTTTTTCCAAAACCATGTTTTTTGTCAGTCTAGAACATGCCAAGTGTGAAATAGTTATAAATAACGAAATTTTAGAACGAGTTTCTACATTTATTTATTTAGGCTGCATTGTAGCATATTTAATAGAATGTGGTCTTGATGTCAAATTAAGCAGATTCCAGAGAAGGTGCCAAATTAGGAAAACAATAAAAAATAAATCTCAAAGAGAGACTTAATTAAAATTTAACCAAACACTAGCTGTCTGAATATTAAACTACCGAAGTGAAAATTGGACTTTAAATAGAACATCAAAATGAAAAATTCTAACTAGTGAAATGAAGTTCCTGCAAAGTGTGGCTAGTTATATTTTATTAGATCATAAAAAAATGTAGATATACAACAAGAACTAAACTTTTTTTATCTCTCGGAAATGGTCCAGACTCCCTAAACAACTAATAAATTATGTATCAGAAGGATTGAAAGATCAAGGACAAGGTGGTTAGATTACCTAAACATTAATGATGTTAAGGATGGAAGAGGCCTTCAGGACTAATCCATTGTGTTGAAGAAGACAATAACAAATTCATTCTGTATCTAAAGATACAGGAGCTAACAAGCCAAAATGTTAGAAGGGCTACAACATAAAAAATAATATAAGAAACATATTGTTGATAAGAACTATGAATAAATGGTGCATATTAAATAATATTAGATTTAAAATACAAAATTTGTTTTTATCCTCATCCAATAGCATCTAATTTTATTTACTGTGGTTATAAGTCAGAGATTTACTTTAAAAAATCTTTTAAAAAACTTATAGCTACATTCATGAGCATTCTTCCTTAGCTGTTGCTAAAGGTTGTACATAACTGGAAAGCAGAATTCTGCAATATCTATAATATACACTGAGCAATATCCATTTTGTAGAAACTCACATGAAACAGTGGAACACTGAAATGTAGCAATATTTTACAAAAGGCCAGATGAAAACAGAAGAAATAAAGTCAAAAGAAAAAGAATTTTGCCAATTTGTCTTTTTTATTGCAGAATTACTTAGCTCTAAACCCCAAGTCAAATCTCCTGAATTGGCATGTACTGAAGTTTGAAATTAAGAAAAACAAGAGAGTGGTACAATGTAAGACTAGTAAGAGAAGGAAAATGTGAAGCTTTTCACCAAAAATAAGACACCTGCTTTGCATCTTGTTGCAACTAATTTTATGCCAAGAAATGTGCAGTAATTTTATTTTCTGTATGAAAATGTTCTGAACATAAAAGTGCATCTCTTTATTTTCTCTCTTTACAATCTGATGGTACTCTCGTAAATTGTTTAGATTTGTTAAATTTGAAATGTATTCCTAGCATTAAGATTACCATACCCAGCCATATCAAAGAACTACTGGCCTTCCTTATTTTATATAAATTGATCATAGCCCTTTCTCTTTCTGGCAATTATTAACATAATTTTTTGATATTTGAAGCACATCTAAGACTTTTTTCATTTCTTTCTTCCTATCAAAGTATTGTTATTTCATGACATATACAGGAATATTGTTAATGATTAACACACAGTTGTACATTTGTAAGAAGTCTGTGAATCCAGGAGCCATAAAGGAAGCAGTCGTATAAGTGGCATAAAAGAAAAATTTAGTCCCATAAAAAATCTGATAAAACCATTCTGTCATCTATATTAAATTTGTAACTGGAATATGAAAAAGCAGTAGGGTATTATATTGAAAATTTGTGTGATTATTCTTCAATACATTGATTGCCATTTTATATATTTTTTTAATACTTGATAATAATAATAATAATAATAATAATAATAATAATAATAATAATAATAATAATAATAATTTTATCATTTATGTACTAGAAAATCCATTAAAAAGGCTTGAATTTTGAAGAAATCATGATCAAGATAATCAGAGATATCAATGATAACTTGAGTATTGTGATGTTATTTAGAAAATACTTATGTTTTGTGAGATTTTATAAATTTATAACATATTTTAAAAATCAACCTATTCAATTCATTTAGAGCAATAGAAGAGTCACTGATGATTCTGATATGTAATATCAAAGCTAAACTAATTCCAAAATATTATTAATAATTATTTTATCATGTACTTCACAATAAAAGGCCTTTTGTTTGTGTGATAATTATAAACAAATTTACTTTAGTTTACTAAAGTAAATTTGTTTATTAAACAAACTTAATTTACTAAAGTTTTTCAAATTGGTTGCAATATGATACAAGTTGTGAGATTGCAGTTTTTGGAAATGCCAAATTTTGGCCATCGTTCTGTGCTCTTGTAAAAAAGCTAAAAACTCATGTGATTGCTAAATCAAATCATCTCATTCATTTATTACAAAAAGGAACCTAGTGTAGATGTGAATTTGTAATATTTTTTTCAATTGTATTGCCTGTATTTTAGGATGACCAGATGTCCTGTTTTTAACAGGATTGTCCTTTTTTGTCATCATGAAATGTCCCGTTTTTTCGTTCTTGGCTCTAACCTCACTCTCCCTAGATGCACTCAGGATTTTGCTACTTTGATAGCTCTTACATTTCAACAACCTTTTATCCAGAAAATTTGAGGAATGGGAAAAAGATAATGTAGAAATTGATAAAAAATGGTGTGATTGTCTTCACACATTTCAAAGTAGAGGCAATCCATGTAAAAACATAAAGGTGATTGTGAGTTTTGCTCTGGCTGTACCAGGCAAAAATGCTGGGGTGGAAAGTGTATTTTCAATTATGAACTACCAAGTGATTGATGAAAAAAATGTTTTACTACCAAAATTATTTAAGCAATTGTATTTTAAAAACTCATACTCAAGACCTGATCTGTAAGGATTTCTGTGTGTTATTAAGTAATTCCAAACTCTTGCAAGATATTAAATCTTCTGATAAGTACAAAGTTCATAGTGATGTTCCTGAATGAGAAGCCATGAGATCATGTTCAGCAAGTTGTACAAAAGTTGATTATTAAAAAATGTCTTTTTACATATAAAAAGTAATTTGTACTTGTCTCAGTGAAGCAGTGCAATCACATAAGCATATTTTCTTTGTAAGTTCATGTCCTGTTTTGTCCTGTTTTTTTCCTTCCATATTTCAGAAATGTCTTGTTGTATGTCATAAAAAATCTGGTCACCCTACTGTATTTGTTAATGTTCTTTTGTTTTAAAGACAAGTGACTGATTTTTGTTTTGTAAAGAAGCAAGTTAGAAACCACAGAAAGTAATCAGAATCCAAATAAATAGAAGGAAGGGATAGAATAAAGAGAATTCAATTTTTTCAGCCTGAAATTTAGTATTAGTATTTAAAAGAAATATTTCCTGTTGTATTTATTTTCAAAGCTATACTTAAATTAATGTTAAAAATATTGTTTTGTTTTCTGTAAATCTCCTTACAAAGTTGTAGAGTTCTTTTGATGCATGAAAATAATACCATGAAATTTGAATGCCAAATATCTATTTGAGTTCATGTTTTTTTGAAAAGTATAATTTTTTTTTTACAGGAACTTGATACTTGTGGACAAGGACCAGTACAACCTATGAGACCTATAACTGCTACTATTCCACAATATGCCACATTTTGTAATGGTCGGGAAACAGCGTTATACATAGACAAAGTATCACGCTTCTTTTTCCCATTCTCTTTCTTTATTTTGAATGTTGTTTATTGGTCAACTTTTCTATGAAGAGGCACCTGCTAGCTTTTCAGCTATGAGTACCTTAATAAGCACTTGAATTGCTTCGTGATGAACAGAAGTGCATAGTATTTTGGTGGCATTTTTACCTCAGGGAAAAGTGGGATGAAATACTCACTAATGAAATCTCACTTGAGTTATATTTTATCTCTGAAATGTTAATAATGGCTGAGTGAGATTTTGAATTTAAGTGGAGAAAATGGATATTGGAATCAATGATTTGATGTAGGTACTTCAGAGTTTCATAAGTGCATGTTTATTTTTGAATTTCAAACCATTGTGCTACTTTCTGTTTCAATATAAACTGAACTAGTACAATATTGTTACAGGCTCTAAATGAACTTTCAGATCCTTCTCATGATGACTAAACTTATGATTGTTAAGCAAGTGCCTTTTCATATTTGCCCAGCATTTTTTTATGATAATGTGCATGATGTTGTGCAAATTGTACGAAATTAATTGAATGAAAATTAGACAAAAACATTTCATGGTACTGTGAAATATTGGCATTATTGTTGGAATGGAACGAACATTGTTACATAGAAGTAATACATGGTATTTCGATTCTGCACGAAGACAGTCTGAAGGGGACACTGCAGAATGTGTTGTTCCTCTGCACAAAAATGAAGTTCTTCAATATGGACTAGATAAAAATCAATTCACTGACTTTTTAATGAAAATGTTCACTCAACCCTGCAGTTAATAATACTTTCTGCATATTATAAATCAGTCTCACTCTCCAGCTGTCATTCTTCAACTTGTTTTCATTTACTAAAACATTTATTTTCTGGTCAAAGTTACTTAGGCGTTGCAAAAAATAGTTACTCACTACCCCTAAGATAATAATTTTCCTAGTAACAAATCAAAAAAGACACTGTAGTTTTTTATATTGTTTTGAAGTATTTATTTCATAATGACAAGTTTATTCAATAGCTATGTGACATGAGATTAATATTCAATCACTCATAATTATGGATTATTTCAAAATAAACTTTGCCATACTCTGTATAGATTCAATTTGTCTAATTCTTTCTATTTAGAAATGAATGTTGATAAAATCCTGAATAAAACTGTTATCACAGATTTTCCAGTAAGAAAGTGGCAATTTATTTACAGTAGAACCTTGCTTTTTTTCTTCTTTCTTTCTTTCTTTCTTTCTTTCTTTCTTCTTCTTCTTCTTCTTCTTTTGTTCTTTTCTTTCTTTCTTTCTTTCTTTCTTTCTTTCTTTCTTTAATTTTTATGCTAAAAAGAAGCAGTAATGTAGGTTCAATTGTTGAATTAAATCCTTTGGAGGCAGTCCAGACAATGAATATTGATTCAAACATCAAGTTTTTAACAAGGCTACTTCTGTTATCTTTGGAAAGAGTCAAGAAATTGGAATTAAAATTTTGAACTCTGGTAAAATAATATTTCAAGTTACGGTGCAGGACAGATCAGCGACCTTGGCGAACACATCGGTCGTATTTCCCATTCAACAAACATTTGGGTGCAACCATCATATGTTACATTCAAGGTAATGAGTTCACATTTCATCCAAATGAATCAATTGAAGTGGCAAGGAAATCAATATTTTCTCATTAACAGCATTGTTTACCAGGCAGATTTAAATATCTTTGATTTTTTACAAGTGGTGCTAAAGAATGGTACAGAATTTCCCGTATTTTCTGTTTTCTTTCATCTTGGCTAGCTATTTGGACTAGCCATATATTCTTACCAGCTACCATCTATGGCCGCTGAAAGTACATATTTTTGTGATTTAAAAATTTTCAATTTTTTAATTTCCAAATCGTGAAACCGAAATATTACTTAAAGAATACTAAAGAAAAGTTAAAAACCTAAATGACAATTTTCATTGAAAAATTTGGAGCCGTTTTTAAGAAAATGACATTTAAGCATTACAGAAAATGCAAAATTTGAAGCTCTTTTTCACAGAAAATTTTTGAGTTATCAAACAACTTCATTCAAAATCATTTGAAGCACATCCACTCCTCTCACAAACACTATAGTGAGAATCACAGGGAATGAAATAATCACTGGAAATGTGGATATTAACGGCATGAGAGATGTTTCAAGAAAGTTACAATTATGTAATTTTTGTAAAAACAAAAGAATACCCAAAAATTAACTTTATGTCGCTTTAAACAGAGCCATTATCACTATCCGTTGGAAAAGTTTGAATTAAAAATTTGAATTTTTTTAAAAGAAAATGGTGTTTAAGCGCCTCTAAAAATGAGGAATTTGGAACTCATTTTAACAGAAAACTATTGAGTTTTTGGAAAACTTTCTATGACATTATTTAATGCACATGTACTTATAAATAGATTAATGTGAACAAATTGCTGCTAATGTAAATATTAACGATGTGAGAGACAAGTCAAAATAATTACATTTTTGTAATTTTTGAAAAAAACAACAATAAAAGAATAGAGCAATATGGCATTTATGGCATCTGATAGAGTACATTTAGCTCTATCCCTAAACAAATTTGGAGCCATTTGTGAGAAAATCTTGTTTTTGTAATTTTTTAAAATTGCAATTATTGCAGGCAATATTGCGCGAAAACTGCTGAATTTTAAAAAAATGTAAATGACCTTAATGAAATAACTAATTATGGTTGCCCATACTTAGTTTTAATTATGGACAAATTTTATTTAATTTTTAAGTTTTTCGGTGTCTTCCTGCAACTACAACATGAAAGATAGTTTGTTCCTTCAAATAATAACTAATTATGGATAAAAAACTCTATCTTTCATTTTGTAGTTGCAGGAAGACGCCGAAAAAACTTAAAAATTGAAAATTTTCGAACATTTAGAGTTAACAGGGATTTTACTCTATTCTTAAAAGAAATTTAAAGAAAAAATTTGAAGCCATTTTTGAGAAAATGTTGAAAATGTCCGTGAAGCTTCACGTAAAAGTTTGAAGAAAGTTTTTCAAAATCGCAGCGCCTCGAGTCGAGCCAAATCGACCAGAGAATATCCATTTTGGAAGAAATCGTAAGTGTGGTTTAGGCGCTAGTTGTGTTCACAGACGGACGGTCGGACAGACCGACGGACGGACGGAAAGAGGGACGTTTTGAAAGAAAAAATCTTTTCCGGTATCAGGATACCCCTAGACCGCGTATTTCCGTTGAAATCTCGAAATCGATTTTCCGCAGCATTATATAACTTTTTCTATACTACTTATATACTCCGCATTTACGTACGCATACGAGAAAGTAACTAGTGATACTAGAGAATGGCACAGACTTTCTCATATTAGTTTTCGATTTCCTAACTCTTCTCATGGTACTTTGCTCATTTTCGTCATGAGTGTCTCTATTCAACGCACTTTTGTTTTTTCTGCGTAGCTTCAGTTGTGGATGTGTGCGTGCGTGTGTGTGGGTTTGTGTGTTTTACATCATATTCGAGCTAGAGGTGCCCATAGTCATCAATATCTTCATTACCAGAAAGATTAATTTGATAAATCTCCATTTAAAATTTCGCGTAACATGTTAATGTTCAGTTCTAGGTGTTCCCCCTCCCCTTCAAATTAACGTGAAAAACGCCGGTCCGATGTTCTAGGTCCTTAGTCCGTATTGTATTATGTTTCACTCCAGTTCGGTTCAGCACAGATGAGTGCATTAACCCTTCACTTCAACAAACGTGTACATTTTTTCTAGTTAATAATCCAATCGTTTCCTGTTTCTTTAAACACCTGTTATCCTTTGGCTTTGTAAGAAAAGCGGATATTTTAGGCGGATTTTTTAAAAAGAATGTTTCAATTGTCATTCACGATCCGCTGATAACTTTCGTTTTGGGCGTGACGTGGTGACAAAGTATAAAATATTATCGGCAAGACCGCGTATTCCACAAACCTGAAATAATCTTCCTGTTTTCTTAAGCTCATTTAATTCCGACGGAATCAATGTTCGAAGCATTAACAATTGCTACGCTGCTGTTCGCTTCACCAACTCTATCGAGGCAATCAAGTTTGAGCAAATTGGGCCCACTGCCACGGATTTATGTATTTAGAGCTTCACTAACCCTGAACTCGTGATCTTCTCTGATTCGCTCTCAACTATCATGTCTATTCAAAATAGACATTCCAAGAACCTTCTAATTCAAAAATAAAAAAAACATCTCCATAACTAGCAAATATTGATTTTAAATCACACTTGCTTGGCTTCCATCCCAGAAACCAATTTCAGGAAATGAAGAGGAACACTCAACTGCTAAAAAAGCAATTACACTCTCATATATTGAACTAGTGGTACTACACTAGTACATACTTGCTCCCGTTATTTTTAACTGTTGCAATTTTGGAAAGTTCGGAGTATTCAACGAAAACGAGACCTGCGCCATTCAGGCGTCCCTTTTAGACGTTGAAAAAGATTAAAGAAAACATTTTGAGCTATTTTTGAGATTTTTAAAAAATTCTTTTAATTTCAAAACGAAAACACGAAAACTATAAGCTCTTTTCAAAAAAAGAGGTTTTTTAATCTAATTTTTAGAACACATTACATTGAAGACAAAAATCACTAAGTTCAATATTGTAGCTTTGCAAAAATTACGCTTTGCCAATTTTCGAACATACAGAGTTCACCGGACATGAGACTAGCACGTATTTTTTACATTCTCGCTTTACTTCATAAGAAGAAAAAGTAATGTAATCGTGCGCCGGAAAATGGCGGTTTTTGACAAAGAAACAACCTTGAATTGTCAGGCCTTAGAAACAAAAAAGTGGGCAAATCGTGTTCGTAAGTATAGAAAATTTCTTCCTCTAACATGGTGTGTAATCAGATTCCACATTTTGTGGGTCCTTGATGACGAAAAACCGATTGACCGCAAATCGTCTTCCTGTCTGTGTGACCGTCCGTCAACATTAGCACCTAATCCTTTCAAACGATTTTCTCCAAAGTCGATATTCTTCGTCCGATTTAAAGGAATTCGTGGCTCTATGAGTTTGAAACGGATGTTTTGGAGATGTTTTACACAAAGTTTCCAAAACTTTGTCAATATTTTCTCGAAAATGGCTGCACATTTTTGGATTAAACTTCGTCCACGTATAGCGTAAAGTACGCTTAAAACAGACCTGCACAGCATTTTGCACTTTCACTGACCTCAGGAGCTGCGTGCGGGCAACTCGGGTGCAAATGAGAAAATCGATGAAGGGTGGGGATGAGACCCAATCTAGGAGTGGGGTCCACCAATCAGAATGCGCAATTCGAAAGATAGCGCGTAAATTTAAAGAGCAATCGGCAAGAACATGACGGTCATATACAGTTCAAGTAATATAGTCTTTTGTGTTATATTGCAAATATTTGTTCTCGATATATGACAGGGCGAAATATGAAACTACAACGAATTATACATATTAGATTTCGACACCAAGTATCATAATTGCTCGTAGGGCTTATAATGTAATTCGCTTTGCTCGATGTAATCATAAATTTAGTGTTGTGCTAAACACAAAATTGTGATACTGAATTGTTTTTGTTTGATGATGACAGCAATAAACTATTTTTTATTAACTATGTTTAATTGAATAAGACGGTTCTCTCAAAGCAAAAACATATTGTTCTTAAAAAATCATGATTATTTTCTGTTCTAATTTCTGACAAGAGTGTAGAGTCGTTTACTACATAATATAAAAATATAAAGCCCTTTGCATTCTATTTAACCAATACCCATGATTATCTTATGATTGTCCGTAACATATCGTGACAGAAGTTTGCTTGTTGATCTCTTTTATTCAGTTTCATAATGGGGAAAAATGGTCACAAATGTGCTATTAAACATTACCCTTCTTGGAATTGCCACATATTCTATTTTTATGTCAATCTTGATGTGAGAGATTGCTCTCATGATTTTGTTCATTTTTCTATGATTTAGAGATTATACCATTCCTGGTGAACAATCAATTATTAAATTGCAATTTTGTGTTAGAATTAAATAATATTTTTATCTTATATAAGCATATATTTTAAAGCTATTGCTTTAAAATAATTCTTAAGTCACAATGAGCATGTTAATTTCTTTGCACAGAACGTAAACAGTGAATTATGACCCTGGTAACTTGAAATACTAGATATAATCTATTTAAACAAATGGGCATATAATTTTGAAGCATGCATCATTGTATTAGACGCCCAGGCATTCAATCTACGCGCCGCGTCGTGCTACGTGAGACTTCTCCCCTCCCCGCAAAGATTCCTACTCCCCACTACTTGCACTTTCGGCGCTGCCACGGGCAGGCGAGCGGCTCGCAAGTGCAGAATGCCCGCGGGAGCAGGCGTTGTGCAGGTTTGGCTTAAAAGAACGGCGCCAGTCTCATTTTTTCTTGAAATCCCTGTTTTTTCGAAACGCACAAATTCAATTTTTTTCGGCGTCTTCCTACAACTATTATATTAAAGGTAGATTTTTTCTAAGCGAAATCTGTTCTTTAAAGAGAATTCTTGAAAAAAATGTACGATTTTTCGAAATATGAGTTGTCTGCTTAATTTTGAGTAGAATATGGGAATTTTTAAACTTTTTTCTCACAAACGATACCTTTTTTTATTTAGTTTTTTCCACGTATGTGTCAAAATTGAAGATAGAGATTTTTGTCTTCAACAAATCTGTTTTAAAAAAGCATATCTTTGAAAAATGTACCTTTTTTTAAACTAGTGGTGCTTCCAAAGCATATACTGTCTTGCATTGTTCCTAAATGCTCCGCAAAATTATACTTCTACAAAAAACATAAAATTTATTCCGCTCCGAGACACGATCCTAAATCCACACATTTAACTTGCTGGCATTCATGCCACTACGCCACATAAGCGCGCATGGAGCGAATTCGGGCAAAGGCATAAACACGTAAATGTCCGATTGTCCATGTAAAAAACAACAAATAATTCAGGACAAAGCATAAAAAATTCCACTGTAGATACATTTTTTCGTTTCTCATTCATATTCAAAACGTCATTCAACATGGAGTGCTACCAAAGCACATACATTTTTGAATCATTTAAAATGCTCCGCAAAAACATACACTTACAGAAAACAGCAAGAAACCAAATTTTCAAAAAACCAAGAAATTCCCGGAAGTAGAAATAAGACTATATTTTTTCTAGTCCCTCATTACATAAGTGAAGAAAATTTAAGGAAAAAATTTGGAGCGCTTTTTGAGAAACAACATTTTTTGAAAATTTGGAGAGCAATTTCGCATAAACTACTCGTTTTTTCAGAAAATTGTACGTGACCTTATTTAAAATGCAAATTTTGTACAACCGACTTCGTCTGAGGCAAAAATCTCTTTCTTCAATTTTGCAGTTTTGAAATTTTTTTTTTTGCGATTTTCGAAAAATTGGGGATATGAACGAAAATGATACCTACTTCATTCCCTTAAACGTCCTTCAAACTAGTCAACAACAAAATTTAATCAAAAAAATTGGAGCCATTTTTTTAAACTTTGAGAATCTCTGACCGGCTTTATGTAAAGTATTCCCCAAAATTAAAATATCGGTTTCAAATTCCAGGAGCCTTGACATAAGTGAAAACGATTGGGGAATATCAATTTTGAAGAAAATCGGCTGAACGATCTGCGAAATCGGCGGTTTAGGCGCCAGCGTTGACCAAAGACGGACAGACGGACGTTTTGCCGTCAATCGATTTTGCAGTATCATGAAGCATCAAAACACTTTTGACTACACCACGAGACAGAGGATTTTTTTCCTAAATTTAGCAATATGTTTTATGCACTTTTTCCTTACCAGACCTCAGCTATTAGAGTTTTTCAGGTGAAAATGCGTCATTTTCGGGCGCACGATCACGACTTATCTTCTTATGAAGTATTCGTAAGGCGAGAAAGTAAAAAACGAGTCGTTTAATGTACTTTCTGCTTGAAATTAATGCAATTAAAAAGCATTTTCTCAAAAAACCTGCCAATTTTCTTCTTTTTGTTTTCCACGAATAAAACAAGGGAGCCTAAAAGAATGGTGGTGGTTTCGTTTTCTTCGAATTCTCCGAATGTTTGAAAATTGGAATTTTAGAATTGCTTGCTGAAAAAACTGTAGTTAGAATTTGGGTTAGAAATTCTTAAATGTATTAAATTATTGTACTAATGAAGTAGTACAATTCATTTAATTAGAAAGTATTTCGTTAATATGATCACCAATAGTTTTATTTATTACTTTCAAGTTTCGCACGTATTCGGATGGTAGTTTTTGGGCAATATTGCACGCAATATTTGCAATTTTAAAAAATTACATAAACCAGATTTTCTCAAAAAGGGCTCCATTTTTTCTTTAAACTTTCGGTGGGGACAGTGCTAAATGTGCTCTATGAGATGACATTAACGCCATATTGCTCTATTCTTTTATTTTTTCAAAAATTAGAAAAATGTAATTTTTGTGACTTGTCTCTCACATCGTTAATATTTACATTAGCGGCGATTTGTTTACGTTATTATATTAATGAGTACATGTGCTTTAAATAATGTCAAATAAAGTTTCTCGAAAATGGAATAGTTTTCTGTGAAAACTAGCTCAAAATTTCGCATTTTCAGAAACGCTCAAACGCTATGTTCTCAAAAATGGCCCCAAATGTTTTCTTCAAACTTGTCGAACGGATAGTGCTAATTACACTCTTTAATATGGCGTAAAGTTCAATTTGAAGATTTTTTTAAAAACACAAATGTAATGTTTTGAAATTCTCACACCGTTAATATGCACATTTCCAGCAATTTGTAAGTTGTATTTTATTGTATTTGTAAGTTAAAATGCTTCAAATAACTTCAAATGAAGTTTTTCGAAAACTCATAAATTTTCTGTAAAAAAGAGCTTCAAATTTCGCATCGCGCTTAAACGTCATTTTCTTAAAAACGGCTCCAAATTTGCAAAAGAAAATTGCCATTTAGGTCTAGGTTTTAGTGTTCTTTAAAATTCTAAAATTATTATTGTGTTCTAGCACTAGGAAAGCGAAAAATTAAGAAAACGTTTTTAAAAAAATATGTAGTGTGGGCGGCGATAGATGGCAGCTGGCAAGAGTATCTGGCAAGTATGAATAGCTAGCCGAGACCCAGGAAAATAGGAAACTAATACGGGAAAGTCTGTGCCATTCTGTAGCACCACTAGCTAGTATTGGAATCATCTCAATAATGCGATTCTCGACTACTCTCGTTAAAGGTGCGTTTATTGTTGTTTTGATCTGTAGCTTCGCACACACGTCAGGATAAAGGTCTACTTACGTTCTTTTAAAAATGGTTAAGACTAACAAAGTGACGAGGAGAAATACGCAATTTTGTATCCCAAAATCGGGATCTCTATGTTGGTGGATTAATGGATGGATGGGTCAGGCAAAACTTCGTCAGATACAAGATTTTGAGCTCAGCCTTCACAAACACATAAAAGTAAGATCTAGTTGTGCTGTTCCGAGGATCAAATATTTTTATTTGGGGGCTACTTCACATGAAGCCCTCTGACATTTCCAAAATGTTCTGAAAAATGGTTACAATTAAAAACTAGTGGGGCTACGACAGCACGTACTTTCTCGCATAATTTTTAAATTAGCAATATTCCAAAATTCAGAGAGTTCAACGAAAATGAGATCCACAATATTCTTTTAAGCATCCCTTCTTTTATCCGTGAAAAAAATGAAGGAAAAATTTGGAGCAGTTTTTGAGAAAAAAATTGTTAATGTATATTTTTAATTTGCCTTTATTTCGCGCCAAATTACATGAAAACTACTCGTGTTTTCGAAAAATTGAACAGGAACGTATTTGGAGATACGTCTTTAAGGAACAGATTTTATTAAGTAAAAAAATCTTTATCTTCAATATTATAGTTGTAGGATGACGTGCCAAAAAATGTTCTTTTAGAATTTTCAAAAAATCTGGGATCTCAACGAACATGAGACCTGCAGGTCTTAGGCGTTCATGTGGCCTTCTCTTACGCGTTCTTTAGGCCATCCAGAGACAATGTTTGATTAAAAAAATTGTACCAATTGTGAGAAAATTTTGAAAATGGTTTTAAGGCTCCATGTAAAGTACCCTCAAAAATCAAAATATCCGTTTGAAAGTGCCAAAGCCTTGAGATCGTTCAGATCGGGGAATGTATATTTTGGGGAGAATCGGCCTCACGATTTAGGTGCGAGCGTTGACCACAGACAGACAGACGTTTCGCCATCAATCGAATTATTCGGTATCAAGGACCTACAAAACAGATTCTGGGTACACCACGTGTTAGAGGATTGTTTTCTATATTTAGCAACAGGATTTATCCACTTCGTTGTTACTAGGGCCCGGCAATAAAGTTTTTTTGGCGGAAAATTCACTTCTTTCGCGCACAATTACATAACTTTCTCCTCCTACGAAGTATCTTCGTTAGGGCGACATAGTAAAATTGTAGATTGAAAGGAGGAAATTGCATTTATAAATATGGTGAAGATGCTCTTTTCTTTAAAACCTCTAAAATTTTTAAAATTACAAAAGTTCCATTTTTTACTTTCTCGCCTTACGAATACTTCGTAAGAAGAGAAAGTTATGTAATAGTGCGCCCGAAAACGGGGAATTTTCACCAGAAAAACTCTTATAACAAAGATCTAGTAACTAAAAAGTGGATAAAACCTGTTGCTAAATTTAGAAAAAAATCCTCTATCTCGTGGTGTATTCAAAATCCATGTTTTGTTGCTTCTTGTACTGAAAAATCGATTGACGGCAAAACGTCCGTCTGTCCGTTTGTGGTCAACGCTAGCACCTAAACCGTTCAGCCGATTTTCTTGAAAATTGATATTCCCCAATCGTTTTTACTAGTGAAAAGTCTCCTGGAATTTGAAACCGATATTTTAATTTTTGAGGGTACATGAAGCTCGTCGGAGATTTTCAAAGTTAAAAGAAAATGGCTCAAAATTTTTAAATTAAATTTTGTTGTTGAATAGTGCGAAGGACGTTTAAGGAAATGATGTAGGTATCATTTTTGTTGATATCCCCAATTTTTCGAAAATTGCAAAAATCTATTTTAAAATTGCAAAATTGAAGGTAGAGATTTTTGCCTCAGACAAAGTCGGTTGTAAAAAATTAGCACTTTAAATAAGGTGATGTACCATTTTTTGGAAAAACGAGTAGTTTTTGCGTAAATTGCGCTACAAATTTAAAAAAATTCTCAAAAACCGCTCCAAACTTTGTCTGTAAATTTTCTTCACTTATGTAATGAGGGACGATAAAAAATATGGTTTTAGTCCTACTTCTGGGAAATACTTGGTTTTTTGAAAATTGCAAAAAAATATTTTTAAAACTACAAAATGGTAGATAGCGATTTTTACTTCAAAGTCTCTTGTCTGTACCAAGGAATCTGGGCCACTGCAAACTCAGGTGAAGTCGCAGTCAAATATCAACTTCAACATTATGTCGGCCAGGAAACAGCTGATCTTTGTTCATTAATGACAACGTTAAAAATCATTAAACAAATCCAATCCAGCAATTTTATTATGTAATGTAGTTCCCTAACTGCATTACATAATATAAACAAGAATACTACCAACTCTGAAATGAAAACCATCGTATATGAACTGTATCATGATATGACAACCTCAGGAAAGACAATGAAGCTGGTGTAGTATCCACAGCAAATTAGAACAACACAGAATGTAATAGAGAACCTGAACAGGAGAATAACAAATTCAGAAGACACCAATACAACATTAACAGCGTCCAATACATTCGAAGACCTAGTGAAATACACTGGAAAAGCAATGCAAGATAGATGGAATACCAACTGGAAAGCTTTAAGATCCAGTTCCCTTTATCAACAAATAAATAATTTCTATAATCTCAAAAGTAAAAAGCATCTAAACAGAAAAGAACAAAAAGCTATTACAAGGATTAGAACTGAACACTGTAAACTAAGCCACCTACATTTAATAGAAAGAAACCAAGCCCCCATATGTGACCACTGCAATACGACTATTAATATGTCTCATATCATTCACCAAAGCCCCCTTTACAATATATTCAGACAAAAATACCTATAGAATCTGATCGTGGAGCCAATCCTTACTTCTATTGATTATCAAGATAGAGTGATCCAATTCTGAAAAGATATAAATATATTTACTAAAATTTAATTCAAAAGTTTACTAGCAATGTAAACTGTATGTGAAGTACATATTATTATATATTGTGATCTATTGAAGTATGAATGTTTTTTAGTGTGTAGTATGTATAAATTGTATTCAATCTCTTTGTATTTATTTATTAAGCACATACAACAATTTTGAAACTAATGAAAAATTTTGAGTCGCTAATGACCTTAGTTGTCGATTCGACCTATAAATAAATGAAGAAAGAAGTCTCTCGTACAAAACTAGCTCTTTAAAAAAGGTAATGTGGAATTTTCTGAAAAAACGAGTCGTTTTTGCGTAATCTTCGCTTCAAATTTACAAAAAAAATTCTCACGAACCGCTCCAAATTTTTTTTTTTAAATTTTCTCCACGTGTGTAATAAAGGACTGTAAATAAATAAATAAATAAACTAGTAGTGCTATAGAATTCGACAGACTTTCTCGCAGTGGTTATTTTTCTAATGTCGATCGTCGGATAAAGATTTGGAGTAAGCCGTTCAGCGATCCCTTTCTTTGTTGCCCAAAAGACATGTGTTTCGCATGTTGATAATTACAGTCTTCCTAATGATAGATCTGATACAATTACGTTTTGACTAAAATAAAAGTACGTAGTCCGCATCTCACTCCAATTGCGAAGATGGTTAAAGCGCATTGGGGCTAAGCGCTTCACTTCGGAAGATGCCGGATTCGAATCCCAGACTAGGATTTTAATTTGATGAATGTGTTGTTGCAGAAAAAACATTGAAATGTGTAGAAACTTTATTGAAAATCATTTGAAGTACTTCTACTCACGAATAGAATCAATGCAGATAAATATACAGGTCGTGTCTGTGTTTTCCCAGATTGCATCTTTTAAACAATTTTTCAATTCTGTTTTTCGATTTCTGAAACGTATGTCATGTCAAATCAATCGTTGTCTTGTGTATATCTTTATGAACCAATTTAAGTAAAATTATGAGTATTTCAACGTTAAATTGAAATACAACATAACCAGAATGCATGCGATCAACTTACATATCCCGACGGTTCCGGTTACGCGGTTACTATAATACTTCGTAAGAAGAGAAAGTTATGAAATCGTGCGCCGGAAAACGGCGAATTTTTGCCAGAAAAACTCTTAAAGCAGGTATCTGGCAACGAAAAAGCGGATAAAACCTGTTGCTAAATTTAGAAAAACTAGTGGTGCTATAGTACGACACAGACTTTATCGCAGATCTTCGATTTCTAATCTCTAAATTGAACTTGTTTTTTTGTTATGAATGATGATCTTCTCCGATACTTTCTTTGAGCGCCTAAAGTACATTTCTTTTACATTCTCTTTATTTTTCGGTTTCCTAATGCGAGAATTGAAACCACCATACTGTATTACTATTATATAAGTGTAATTTTCATGCATGTCCATTGTGGTCGCAGTCGTTAATCAGCGAGCATTGGCACATATTTTCCGAGGGAAGCTTCGCCGGTTCGATTCCTGTTTGGGGAATATTATTTGTCAAAATTCTCTGTTGTCACAGGAAATAATTGAAAATTCTAGAAACTTTATTGAAAACTATGTGAAGCCATTTGAATCACAAATATTGATAATTACGATAAATGAACTGGAAGTGTCTGTATATATTGTTTCGAATTTTTAACTTTTAACAATTTTTCATGTCTCTTCTGTGATTTGTAAAGCGTATGTACTACCGTATCAATTGTTTCTTTATCACGCATTTACCATTTTATAGCTCTGTTCGATTCTTTTGATGGCTCTGTTCGACCCATACGGTGTATGTGTGGCTTAGTGGTATAAGTGCCGGTTCGTTAACTTTGAGTATCGGATTTCGGGTTTCGGAACGGAAAACGTTTGCTGGTAGAAAACACTTTTGCTGGTTTATGAAGTAGTTGAATAGCATTTAGGGCCATATAGAAGCAGTGTGAGAAAGTATGTGCGTTGGAAGCACCACTAGTTTCTTAATGCAATATTTATCCCTGAACTTAAGATAATTGAATAATATCCTTTATAACTAAAAAATTAGTAGCTGAGTAATTTTGACGGAAATCGTGACATATAATATCATGACATATATAAAGAAGGATTTCTCAAAAACAGGTCCAAAACTTTCCCTGAAGTTAGGGCTCAGATAAATGAAATATGAAATAAGCATATACAACACTGTTGGAAGCAGGGGCGTGCGGTGATTACTTTGTTTACCCCAGCTGCTAGCGGCTAACCAGCTTCCCTCCTCAACCCCCGTAATCCAATTGTTTTGTTACCTGCTGTAATTATGCCAAGGTTGGTATTGGCCTACCTCTTTCAATTATCTACTTCTTTTCGAGTAACTCCCTCGTTGAAAACAGTCTCCTCAAAATATCTTCAACTATGCACTCACTGGAAGACATACTAGACACAAGTATTCCTAAATACCCATTAGATTAAAAAAACACTTATTACTATTTGCAAAGTTACTACAAATCCTCACGAAATCATGGGTAAACACGACAATACGTTCCACACACTGCAATGGATTACCACACTGCGTCACGCGCAGACGTGCCACGCACACCGACGCACACTGAGAGCGGTGCCACGCACACCGACGCACACAGCATTCTCTGACAAGAGTACGCTGTGGTATTCAAAAATTCGGGGATTTTAATGATCTGATCACGTGTGAGTCAGGACTTTCTTCCTCAGAAAAATAATAAAATCTCTACTGAACTTTGTGGTTCACTCTCATAACAGCGAAAGAGAAATATATGCCCCATAATCATTTTATAAGTTATAAACTTCTCGACCAACGGTACGGTAATTTTGACTAACAAAATATACCATTTAAAATAATTTTGCATTGTGGTAGCACTGGCTTGTGTGTAACCGCGATCGCAAGCACGGCAGGCCAGGCGAGACGTGGCCTTGAAGCAGTGGGAGGGAGAGATACGTCATCCAATCCCAGCTAGCTGACTTTCGGTCACTATCGCCCGCGGCTGCTCCCTGAACCCCGCCTGCCGCTGGACCATTGAATTGGATGTGCACGCACCTCTCGTCCCCAGCGAAGATTTCAGAGCTGGGGTCAGAGCAGTGCAGACGCAGTGGGCCGCCGCAAAGATCGCAGTAGTGTGTGCAGTAGGTGCAAAGTTTTTGATCATGTAACATACAGTTCAATGTGATTTTTATTCTCAAAATTCATTGAATTCTCATTCTTGCTTACCAGAGCTGTGCTGGGGTTGAATGCACGCCACTGGTTGGAAGTACCCTAGACAATGATTTTTGTGTGTTACCATTCCTGTGTGTTCACGTGTGAGAAAGCGGGAAGGCAATATACTCAAGCGGTATTTCGGTAGCGTGAAGAGTTGTCACCATTAGCACATTTAGAATTTATTACACTATCCAAATTATGCATTTCTTGAAGCTAAGAGAAAAGTTTCGGTATGCCGCGCGTTCCCACTAGTTTTTATTAATTTTATAGTGACGAATCCTATAGTTGCGGTGAAGTCCTAAAGTGGGTTTTAATTTTTATTTGGCGTGGAAAGAAACAAGTACAATTTATTTCATTGACTTTCATTTCGATGAATCCTAATAGATATAAGTATATCTGCTTGTACCCAGCGCCAATTGCTTTTTAACTGGGTGAAAGGTGACATTCGTCACAAAATGATTGTGTTTCATATGCTTCACGATGACTGGTAGAAAAAGGAAATCTAGAGTTCAGTGTGTAACCACAATGCTGATATGCGCATGTGCAGAAAAATATCGGAAATGTCGGCGAAGTTGTGAAAACATTTTTACAACGGTCTCCACCTCACCTATATTATTTTTTACGTGGAGGAAATGAGACAAAGCTCTTTCTTTATACTTCTGTTTACAAAAAACACTCAATAAAGATAGTTATACCTACACTAAACACGACGACGAGCAAAGCGTACACCTCAATCCAAAGTTGAAGAGCAAGCAGTTTGCTTGGCGTCAACATTCTAAAACAAACATGCCTAAACCCCACCCCGAACACTACACAATTAATAGACACCATTTCGAACCGTGCTGCGGTCCTCACCCAAAAATACAATATGCTTCCCCATAAAAATATAATTATAAAAAAGTACCACGTAAAATGCACTTGGACAGGATAAAATAAATAATAACATATTGAAAAACTTACCTCCACCCGCAATAGCATACCTCTTACATTCATCGTCATAAAAAAAGCTGCCCCCAGAAGGACAAAGCGGATTGCGATCACTGTTGGCAGGCAGGTAGAGGGTATCACGCATACAAAATGATTACACTTTCACATTTGTAGGACCAACATTTATTGCGCTACATGACCACAGACGATACATGTTAGTATGACGTGAGGCCGCCAGGTTGGCGAACACACGCGTTCAGACGTTGCGGCATGGAGTTGTACAGCTCTTGAATGAAGTCCTCTGCTAGTCCATCCCATGCAGCTTGCACCTCAGCGCGCAGTTCTTGCAGACTGGTGGTTAGGGATGGGATCCTTATCGCACGTTCCATAGCACCCCAAACATTCTCGATCGGGGACAGGTCTGGCGATGCTGGTGGCCATGGCAGAGTATCCACGGCTACAAGGAATGCTTGAGAGATGGCTACGGTATGCGTTGTCCTGTTGAAATAGGGCATGGGCATGGGCGTTCACGAACGACAGAGCCACCGGTTGCAGGATCTCCTGAACGTACCGTGCGGCTGTCACGGTACCTCCGAGGAACACGGCTGTGAACGGGCACCATGGAATATCGCGCCCCACACCATCACACCAGGCTGGCGGGGCATGTGATGGGATACCACAAACCGCTCGTCGTGGCACTGCGCCTCCAGACACGGACCCGGTGGTCGTCGCCATCAAGGCTGAAGCGGGACTCGTCGCTGAAGATGACCCGCTGCCAGTCTACATGGCCCCAAGTCCATCGTTCCCGACACCAGGCGAGTTTGTAGCGACGATGCTGGGATATGAGTGACAGGCGTCGTACCGGTCGACGTGCGGCGAGTCTTGCGTCGTGCAACCACCTGCCAATAACACTGGCACTTAAAGGATGTGACAGTGGAGTCTGTACAGCCCGTTGAATAGCACCAATTGTTGCCGTTGAATGTGTTCGCGCGTGGCGGACAATCCGTCGGTCCACCCTCCTCATGGTGCGTGGTGGACGTCCAGATCCTGCATTTCGTGTGAGATTGCCCTCTTCAATCCATTGCCACCAACAGCGATGGTGGTGTCCGTACGACCGGTGTGGTGCGCAATACGGCGACAGAACCAACGAGCCACCCGCACACCCACGATACAGCCCCTCTCGAACGCGTCTAACTACACAACCGGCTGTCGAAAGCGTGGCCGAGGCAAAGTGTATTTGCAGATGACGCTCTAACGCTGCAGCTTTTTTTATGACGATGAGTGAAGGCAAATATTGTTTCAGAAATACCTACTTCCTCGAACAATGGAAACACGCAACAATTATCCCTTTTCCCAAACCTAGCAAAATTGCAACAGCTTCAAATAATTATCACCCTAAAAGCTTATTGCCCACATTAGGCAAAATATTATTTGAAAAAATAATTTTAAAACGTCTAACCATGTCCCGAGGCTTCACTGAATATACGGACTCAGCACCATCTACTACGAATCACGGAACTCCTATACTCTTCATTCCAGTAAAAATTTCATACAATAGGAATCTTTGTTGACATAACCCAGGTTTTCGAAAGAACATGGCGCCAGGTGCTACCAATGGCGTGCATCCAACCCCAGCAACCCCAGTACTGCTGGAGTAAGCAAGAATGAGAATTTAATGAATTTTGAGAATTAAAGTTACATTGAACAATATGTTACATGATCAAAAACTTTGAATCCACTGTACAGTCTACTGCGATCTTTGCGGCGGCCCACTGCGCCTGCACTGCTCTGACCCCAGTACTGAAATCTTCGCTGGAGACGAGAGGTGCGCGCGCATCTAATTCAATGGGCCAGCGGCAAGCAGGGTTCGTTGGAGCAGTCGCTGGCGATAGTGTAGTTAAAGTCATCTAGCTGGGAATGGATGACGTTTCTCCCCCTCCCACTGCTTCAAAGACAGGCCTTGCCCGGCTCGCCGTGCTTGCAAACGTGGTTAAGCCAGTGCTACCACAAACTAAAATTATTTAAAATGGTATGTTTTGTTAGTAAAACTTACCGTACCATTGGTGGAGAAGTTTTTAAAATGATTATGAACTTATAAAATGATTATAGGGTACATATTTCTCTCTCCCTCTGTAATGAGAGTAAACCACAATGTTCAGTAGAGATTTTATTAATTTTTCTGAGTAAGGAAATTATGACTCACATGTGATCAGACCATTAGAATCCCCGAATGTGTGAATAACACAGCGTACTCTTCTCAGAGAGTCGGTGTGCGTGGCAGGGCTGAGTGTCACGCGGTGGTTATCCATTGTAGTGTGTGTAACGTATTGTCGTGTTTACCCGTAATTTCATGAGGATTTGTAGTAACTTTGCGTATAGTAATAAGTTATTTTTCTAATCTAATGGGTATTCAGGAATCATTGTGTGTAGTATGTCTTCCAGTGAATGTATAGTTGATGTTATTTTGAGGAGATCGTTTTGAACGAGGCAGTTACTCGAAAAGAAGCAGATAATTGAATAAGGTAGGCCAATACCAGCGTCGGCCAGATAACAGTTACCAGAGTCGGCCAGAGTACAGGGGTGGACGAGGGAAGCTTGTTGGCCGCTAGCAGCTGGGGTATACAAAGCAACCACCGCACGCCCCTGGATGCTACTACAGAAAATAATAACTAGCAATGCTACAGAATGGCACAGACTTTCCCGTATTTGTTTTTTTATTTCCTTTGGGCTCGGCTTGCTATTCGGGCTTGCCACATACTCTTGCCACCTGTCATCTATCTCCGCCTAAAGTACATTTTTTTAACATGCTCTTAATTTTTCGGTTTCCTAATAGTAGAACGGAAATATTATTTTAAGAACATTGAAGAACAGTAAAACCTGGTTCTAAACGACAATTTTCTTTGAAAAATTTGGAGCCGTTTTTAAGAAAATGGCGTTTCAGCGCTACAGTAAATGCGAAATATGAAGCTCTTTTTCACAGAAAATTTTTGAGTTTTCGAAAACCACCATTTTATGAGATTTGAAGCACTTTTACTCACAAATACATTAGTTTACAATTTTCTGGAAATGTGAATATTAACTGTGTGAGAGATCTTTGGAAAATATTACATTTGTGTATTTTTTGAAAAAAAAAACAAAAAAAAATACCCCAAAATGAACTTTACATCATATTTAAGAGTGCAATTAGCACTATCCGTTTGAAAAGTTTGAAGAAAAAATTGTTGTAATTTATGAGAAAATGGCATTTGAGCATTTCTGAAAATGCGGAATTTTGAGCTCACTTTAACAGAAAACTTCAGTTTTCGAGAAACTTTATGACATTATTTCAAGCACATGTACTCATAAATATAATATTGTGAGCAAATGTGAAATACCATACACTCCTCCTACTCTCTTGACACTATACTTGGGTTTTTATTTCTTGGCGCGTGAGGGCCTGTCTTCATGATGGATTATCTCACGGCATTTCGTGTTTTGCTCGGTCGTGCGGCTAGATGTCGGATGATCGCCAGCACTGCTCGGTACGGTCGCAATCCTCAGCCTGGACCGAGGGGGTTATACAGTCTGGCCTTCCCGAATCCTACAGTGTTGAAGCGTGAGAACTAAGTTGCAAGAGCGAATCAGTTATTGTTGCAGGCGATCCTTGAGTTTACCTGAGCGAGAGCAGTGGGGGATGGCTTCGCTACGCCTTCTGAAGTAAGCAATGATGTTTTTTAATAAGTGGTCGACCTATAAGACCCCTCCTTTTATACGCATGACCCATCTGGATTAATAACGCAAAAAACTAACATTAAGAAAAGACAAATCTTCCAAAACCATTTACTAAGGATAATTACAAACGCCTTTAAGTTTGTCACCAACCACTAACTCCACAAAGAACTATCCATCGAACACACAGCCAATCATATCAATTACTTTGCCTCCAACTTCTATTTCTCCATGTCACAAATTCGCACATTAAATGCACTCAACCTCGGCCGAAATCCTACACAACCAACCCGAATCCAAAACAAATTTCCTTTCCATGTATTCCTGAAACATTTTGCATAAATTGAAAATTAACAGAGGTGCCTAATTAGACTTCTTCGCCCATGTAATAGATTAAGCTTATTTTGTCAGTTAGTAATGAGCAAACAAACATGTGAATAGTATAACGTTTTACTCATCCATGTACTTATCAACAAGAAAATAATTAGAAAAAAAAAACGAATTGAGAAGAGACTACTTCGTGCAAGAACACTACTCAATGGCAGCTAGCCGTAAGGCATGATCTACGCAGCGACGCACACACACGCGTTAAGTGTGAAGAAATGTCAGTCACGCGGATCAAGTCTGAGTCTGAAGAGTCGAACACAAGACGAAACTGACCCGGAAAGTCGGCCTCCTGGCCTATGCTCACTTGGTCAATGACCAGAGGATGTAGAAGAGGGGTGTTACTTTCAACTGTTCTCATCTTTTCTCATTCGAGGAAAAAGGTATTGCGGCGTGGTGCCGTACCCACCTACCGCACAAGTGTGTGTGCAGGGTGACTCTCGCGCAGAGGCGCAAAGGATGAGCAGTTAGGGTAGTAAAAGCGTTTCGTCGAAGTTCAGGACTCATCAGACAGGCTTTCAGCCTCTGACTCTGTACGAAAAACGAATTGAAGTTTTCACAAATGATATGAATATTATCATTCATAGTTCTTACTAAGATATTATTATGATTTTTCCACTATATCACGATTAAAGGTGTTATGAGACGGCTAAATATAAAATCTACTCCAGGTTGCAACTTAAGGAGCAGATCTAGAGACTGTCGGTGCCTCTACACTACTTTGCGCAAAATGTAGGCTGTTCCAAATAAAGCAATGTCTTGCACTTCCCAGACTTTTGGTTTACCTGGGAGTTTGGACAAGTTCTTACACAAATTTTGCGGAACAAATCAGAGCTCCGATGTCTATCGGTACAACCTGTGCTTTTACGCCCCACATTCGGCTGATCTCGATTTCCAAACTCTTGTATTTAAGACGTTTCTCGGCCTCCTTTGTAACAAAATTTTTATCACAAAGTACAGCAATGTCGACAAGTAAGCATGATTTTTTTCTCCAAATCTCGGATATCTAAATCCGCTTTGTTTGCCATTATCGTGCGATCAGTTTGAATTTGTTGGTCATACAATATGGTACACAGTCCAACAGATCTCACCGATTTTGGTGAGTGTGCGTATCACTTAGAGCATGTGTTTGGAACTTCGAGGGCGGTACAGATCTACCAGTGAAGGTAACTACACACCCTGTCATGTCTTTTCAAGTATTCGTTCTTTGCTAGGATTGGAAAAGCTGAGACAATATGTTCAATGGTTTCTATGTGTTCCAGAGAAATACGGCATTTATCGTCTTGGGAAATTTTGAGAACCGCTTTATCATAATGTGTTCTCAAAGCCTTGGCCAGTAAGTGCTTCTGATTCTGGCTACATTCTTCCCCTTTTAAGTCGCATAAATGATTCATCTTTATTAAGCTGTACCCTGTCCTTTCGTTTTAAATATTGTCCGTGAAGCGGTTTGTCTCTCCACGATTTCTTTAACATTTTTTGTGTGTCACATTTCATGTTAAATAGCATCAGAAGTTCAGTCTCTCTGTCATTCTGCGTGTCTTGCGTAGTCTTCTTTGCAATGCTTCTTGCTACACTTGCAGTGCCTCTGTTTCCCATTCTTCGGTCAGATTTCATGACCTGCCTCATTAGTGGGTCATCTTGATGGCTGTCAACATACTTTCCCATCCTGACTATTGCATTGTGCCAGGAGACTTCAATTTGTCTGAGGCCTCTTCCTCCTTTTTTACGTGACACATAAAGTCTAAGTACATCTGACTGAGGATGGGCGACATGATGCATTGTAAGCAGTTTTCTGGTTGATGTGAATTTCTTGCTCAGTCCAGTCCAGTAGTCCGAAACCGTATTCGGCTACAGGCACCGCCAAACTACCTATTGCTGATGTTTTATTCCTGGAGTGCAGAGCGGACTGCAGGACAAGTCTCATTCTTCTGTAATACTTCTTGCGAATTCTCTCTTTCATTGTGTCGTTCGAGATAGTCTCACATTCTTTAATGCCCAGTTATTTGTAAGTTTTACCTGGCTCAAGATCTTGAATCACAGTGTGCGTATCAACTTCAATGTTCTCTGACGTTGTCATTTTGCCTCTCTTTAAGTTGAGTTTTGCACATTTGTCAAGACCAAATTTCATCCAGATGTCATTGCTAAAATCATTGATAACGGACAGCATTTGGGAGATTCGCCTCATTCCTTGCAAACACTTTAAGATCATCCATGCAAAACAAATGTGATTCTGGCCTTTTATTACCATGGAGCTTTTAACCAAAGTCAGTGTGCGACAACTGTCTCGATAGTGGAATCAGACTGATAAAAAACAGCAGTGGGGATAGCGAATCTCCTTGGAAAATTCCCCTTATAATCTGAATACTTCTTGTTTTTACTACCTCCTTTTCCCTGCGTATTAGTAACCTGGTACTCCACGACTTCATACTAGACTTGCAAAACTCAATAATTCTAGGATGAAATACATAGATCTCGAAGGTCTTCAATATCCAATCGTGTGGCACACTGTCAAAGGCCTTCTGGTAGTCAATTCAAGTCATCCTTAAATTACGTTTTCGTTTCTTTACATAATTTAAGATGACTTTATTCAGTAGCAAGATTTCCTTACAGCTATACCTTTACGATATCTTTTCTGTTCAACTGGCAACAGATGATTCCTCTCTATGTGTTTATTCATTTTGTCAGCTATGGCTGCAGTTATAACTTTGTACATTACTGGTAGACAAGTGATTGACCTGTAGTTCTTCGCCAAAGAGCTGTCTCCCGTTTTGGGTAGCAAATACGTGATACCTGTAAGCTATTCCAGGAGTTCCTTCGGGATTTCTAAAATTGTATTAACAGCCTTTGCTAGATGAGAATGTAATGCTTTTAATTTCATAATCCAATAAATATGGATGTTATCAATCCCGGGTAATTTCCAATTTCCCGTGTTCTTAATTACTTGGCAGAGGTCCTCTTCCGAGAATTCGTGAACGTCTTCCACTGTTTTTCACAAGTTCATCGGCAGCATCAACTTCGGATTTGAGCCAAGATGCGTCTTTGTTGTAGGATTTCGTTTCCTCTCAGCTTCCTGCTCAAAATGTTTCGACGTCAACTTTTGAAGGAGGGGCAGCATTTCTATTCGATTTTTTAGTCAGACTGCGATAGAATCTCTTCACGTCTGTTTCAAACTACCGATTCTGTATACAGCAATCAATTCTACGATTGTAACGTCTAATTCGAGCCCATGCTTGGATTTTCTCTTTTAGCTTCTCAGCTACCATTAGCCTTTTTGTGTCGTTTCTTTTTCTTCTTCTTCTTCTACTTCAAGCATTGGACCCTAGGTCCGTTGCGCACTCACTAATCATTTCGCCGTATTTTCGGTCGTCCCACCCCGGTCAAAAAATCTCTGGGTCCCTGGGACTAACATCCGTGGGATGGCCAGACTTCGACAAGGTGACATTAGCTGGATTTCTGAGTAGGCATGAGACATTGGTAGAACAAGTCACATTAAGATTCATTACATTTCTTGTTCCATTCATTTTGCTCATTGGTTGTAAGTAAGATTCGCAGATAGCAAGTTCGAGTTCACATATCACTCTTAAACTATGGATTATTTTCTGCCATCCGTTACTGCGACCAACAGTGGCCTCGGGACATCTCCCTGCAGGGCCGAACAAGAAGTCCCTCCGATCGCCAGTCGTCATTACTAAACCGTACGGGATTTTCACTGACTGCTGAAGGCTAAATGTACCGACATTAGTTCAATTTGTCGCCACCACGTGGCAGCAACAAATTTAGTGAAATTTACTTTACGGATAACGTCTGAACAAATGGTCCGATGTTCGACCTGTAAACGGCATTTGACTCCTGCTTGTAATAAAATTTACGCTACGAAACCCTTTTTGAAAAAAAACTAGCAGAAACTCGATTTTTAATTTTTTTTTCTCAAACTTCCGGGGACAATTTCAAAAATGTGGGCTTATAGCGCAATGGCGACAAGCTTCCAAAATCCAATGCCATGTCGAACATGCAAATCGAATAAATAGAAGCGTCGGAAAGTCAAATTTCGAAAAACACCTCACCCCACTCCCCCTTCCACGCCGCCGGGTCATCCGCCCCTTGTGGGCGGCGCGGCGCGGCCAAGCCGGCACGAGCGACGAGCCGGCGCGGCGCGGCGACGGCCGAGGAGGCCGAACTTTCGGGGGAGCAAGCCAGGCACCCCGTCACTTCGTTGATGCGTCCGTCACTTCGCATCTCAATATTTTTTCCCCACATATGAAACTAATGATGCTGTAATAGGGGCAAACGGTCTTGTATCATCTTTTATAGTAGTATAAAAATATTATCTTAGTCACAAATTCCGTCTTCCTTCGAATACCATCATAAGAATGTCTGAGAAAAAGTAGTTACTTTTAAATTCGATATAATTAATATTTTATTAATAGAATTTCAAATTGTGAACATTTATTTTACTTTATCTCTCTTCTCAATCTTCGTACGAAGAGAAAGTTATATCGTGCGCAGGAAAACTCTCAATGCCGGGTCCCGGTAACGAAAATGTAGATAAATCCTTTTGCTGTATAGTAAATTACTTCCTGTAACTCGTGGTGTAGTTAGAATCCATGTTTTGTTGGTCCTTAATACCGAAAAATTGATTGACAGAAAAACGTCCGTTCGTGTCTCTGGTGTATGTAAACAACGTTAAGCGTTTACACTGCGTACAAATTTTTCCAAACTGAAAAAAAAACAGCTGTCGATCTACTGTCAGTCGAAGCTCTGCAATTTTCAAAAACGTGCATTACCTTTTGGAGATACATTACACGAATCCCCCCTGATATTTTCAACATTATCTCAAATATGGCTCCAATTTTTTGTTTATATGTCTCGTAAAAATGAAATAACATTCACTTATAAAGATGGCTTATGTCCGATTTTCACTGATAACTTTGAATTTTCGAAAATTGCAAAAGATTGAATTTTTCAGCGTTTTCCTACAACTACAATATTGACGATAGAGATTTTTCCTTCGTAAGAAATTTGTTATACATAATTAGTTCTTTCATTAAGATCATGCAATTTTTTAAAACAATTTTTGTAGTTTTGGCGCAACCTTGTGTGCAATATATGCAACTTTAAAATATAACAAAGCAAGATTTTCTCAAAACCGGCACCAATGTTTTTCTTTAAACTTTTGGTAGGGATAGTGCGAAATGTACTTTAAGAGATGACATAAACGCTATTTTGCTCTATTCTTTGGTTTTTGCGAAAATTACACAAATGAAACTTTTTGAATAGCCTGTCACATCGTTTATATTTACATTATCGGCGATTTCTTCTCATTATTACATTTATGAGCACATGTGCCTTAAATTATATCATTTAAAGTTTTTCGAAAACTCAAAAGTTTTCTTCTGACATGAACAGGAAATTTTTCATCTTCATGTTCATTTTCAGAGCATTTTCAGAGCATTTTCAGAAACGCTCAAACGCCACTTTTTTTCAAAAAGGTTCCAAATTTTTTTTCAAACTTTTTGTTCAAAGTTTTTGTACTTATAGTGCGAAATGCACTGTCTAAGGAAACAAAAAATGTTTTGTTGTATTATTTTGTTGTTGTTTTTCTTCAAACTTTAGACAAATGTATTTTTTAAATATCTCGCATGCCTTGTATGCACATTTGCAGAGATTTGTAAACATTATTGCATTTGTGAGTGGAAGAGCTTAAAATATCTTCAAATAAAATTTTTAAAAATCTCTCAAGCATTTACATAGATGCTTAAACAGCCTTTTCTTAAAAATGGTTTCAAGTTTATGAATGAAAATTGTCGTAAAGGACAAGGTTTCAGTCTTCTTTAATATTCTAAAAGCAATATTTTGAATCTACCATTAGGAAACCGAAAAATTGAGAAACCCTAAAAAAAATTGGACTACGTAAATGGCAAGTGGCAAGATGGGGCAAGACCATAAAGCTAGCCCATGCCAACAAATAGAAAATTTTACTACGACAAAGTCCGGATAGCTGGCCGAGACTATAGGAAATTGAAAACTAATACGGGAAAGTCTGTGCAATTCTGTAGCACCACTAGTTACTTTCTCGTGTACGTAGTCTACACTAAGTTATGTAATGCTGCGGAAAATCTATTTCGAGATTTCAACGAAAGTACACATTTTCGGGTCCCCTGATACCGAAAGGGTGTGTGTGTTTTGTCTTTTGAACGTCCGTTCTTCCGTCCATCGAACTGTGTCTGTCTCTCTGGGCGTATGTGAACTAGCACCTAACTAGCACCTAAACTATGTGTAGAATTTTTGCTCAATTGAATAAACCCCAGTCGATCTGAGTCGAAGTTCTGCGATTTTCAAAAACATTCATTAATTTTTGGAGATACTTTATATTAAGCCTCATGGAAATTTTTAACTAGTTACATTTTTTCTCAAAAATGTCAACCAGGATATGTGGCTCAGTGCTGATATCACTGCAACGCCTCTGGCCGAGAGGTCCTAGGTTCGAGTTCCGACGGTGGCAGGATTTTCAACACTAGCTGTCCTGAGGAACCGATGTCCTGAGGAAAATTCTAGCGACCGGCTGCTTTGATTGGAAGTTTTCCGTGGTTTCTCCGATCAACACCAAACGAATGCCGGAGCAATACCCTAACAAACGGACTGCGCGATCTTTCCTTTCTCTTCCTTGTCCTATCTTCACACACACACTTACACTAACTTGCACAACACTACCACATATGCTGGGAGACCAGTGGGAGGATTGTAACTTGTCCCGAATGTGGGCGGTGCACTGATGGTGGGAGATACCTGGTTAAGAAAGGACCCGGCAAGCCTACAGGTAGATCGATCGGTGATTTAGAGCTTGTCCCGGCTGGGGTGGTGCCCCGCTGGTGGCAGATACCTGGTTGGGGAAACCCCGCTAGTGTACGGAAGTTCGGCGCCGGATCTCGCCATCCAGCGGGGAACATCTCTTCCACCTCACGATGAAATAAACATGTATTGCACTTACGGGACTAATGACCACAGTAGTTGACGCGCCCGAAATCACTAACAATCAATCAAAAATTTCTCCAAATGCTTTCCTAAAATTAATTGTAAGAATAAAGTAAAATACACTAAAGATTGCATAGGTCTTATTTTCATTGTTGACTCTGATTTTTGGAAAATTGCAAAGTTCGAATTTTTGTCGGCGTCTTCCTAAAACTACAAAATTGAAGATGGAGATTTTTCCTTAAAATTATATTTGTTCTCCATACTTAGTTCTTTCAATAAGGTCATGCACATTTTTTTTAAACTTTTAGTAATTTTCGCGCAATATTGAGTGCAATATGTGCAATTAAAAAAAAATTACAAGGACAAGATTTCTCAAAAACGACTCCAATTTTTCCTTTAAACTTTTGGAAAGGATAGTGCCTAATGTACTCTGAGATGACATGAACGCCATATTGCTCTATTCTTTTGTTTTTTTCAAAATTACAAAAATGTAATTCTTTGAATAGCCTTTCTTTTCGTAAATATTTCCATTAACGGCGATTTACATTATTACATTTACGAGTATCTTAGGATGGTATTCGAATATACATTCTTATGATGGTATTCGAAGGAAGACGGAATATGTGAATAAGATACGTTTTATACTACATTAAAGATGATACGAGACCGTTTGCCCCTATTACAGCATCATTAGTTTCATATGTGGGGAAAAATATATTGAGATGCGAAGTGACGGAAGCATCAACGAAGTGACGGGTTGTTCAGACGTTACCGGTAAAGTAAATTCCTTCTGATAGTGCTGCGATCTATTGAATTTTCCTACAAGTTTTTTTCGGTACATTTAGCCTGAAGGCAGCCTCCTTGGCTGGCAAGGTTCGTGTCTCCGCTCTAATCAGTGGCCCGGTGTGCCAACCCAGTTTCTCTGAAACCTCCATGGGCCGATAGCAGGAAGTACAAAGGTTCATGACCCTTCCCTCTCTACTTTCCACTCTCCTCCGGAGTAGTTCTTCGTCTGACCCCTCACCTTAACCTTTTCAACAAGGGAGGCCCTACCGGTTAGTAGGCTACCACTGACAGCTCTCAGGTTCATGAGGGTACTCAAGCTCCACCATCAACTACCTACTCCCTAGGTGAAGTTGTTGTTGTTGTTATTATTATTTAAGTGTTCTGCAACGACAAAAAGGATAAACACTGATTTACAGAAATGATTTTATGTACCATATACTGATAAGTGGGATAATTACAAGATCCACCATTGGTTATAGAGATATTGTAGGTTCCTAGATTGTTTTATTTCACTGATTTCTTTGATGTTCCGTTGCATGTGTCTGTTGTATCTTGATGATTCTTCAGTTTTATAGTAGTATATACTGTAACAAGGCAATATACAGAAAATTATTATCAGTAACTTATAAAATGTGAATGCAGATTTCTCAAAAAGAGCTAATCAAGAAACAATTATAAGTATTAGTGAAATAAATAATGCGAAATAAAGTTAAACCGAAACATAGAAGGCATCAGAAGTGACACATTTAGAAGGATAATTTCATTCATTATAATTGGCTGATTGTTACTTTTCGATTCGGCTCTCGTTCACTCGCGCGGTCAACGTGAGAAGTTCACACGTGTCAGTCTCTGCGTATTTCTTTGTGGTGGAAACTATACTTTGTGTACGTGTGTTTCGCGTTTCGTAGTAATGGAATATTTTAAACGAAATTGCTGTAATTAACTGGCAGATTGGTAGTAATAAAATGAAGTTTTCGTTGACCAAGTGAAGAAAATCTACAATTCTGACGTTTTATAAAGTGAGTATTCAATTTCTTTTACTTAAATAGTAACGAGTGAACTGCGCCTTTTAAATTAACTTGCATAATATACTTTGGTATATTACATTTATGAATTGGACAGTTTTTAATGTCTTAGTATGTTACAGGATAGGGTCTGAGCCTCGTCCTCAAATTGAAGTGTTCATTTCCAAATAATTCTCATCGAAAAACTTAAATTTTTGGGGAAACTAAAAAAACGTTTAGCTATATTCTGGTTGTTTACTAAATTTTTCACATTCTGTTTTTGTTAGGGTATATAATGTTTCTTTTAAAAATTTTTCAAGAAAATGTGAATAATTTCATGTAAATTTGATTTTTTTATAAATGCCGTTTTGGAATGGAACGTGGGACACGGCTGTTTTATAACTGTAACGGACCAAGGTATTTTTGTTTCTATGAAGTTATTGCTCCAGATAGTTGCTTCAAACTTGAAACTGGCTTTGTGTTTGATTAGAGCTATAATTAATTAAATAATCATTAAGTGACTAAATTATATAATGAAATTGAACATCAGATATTTAAAATATTTATTAATAATTAAGAAAATACTCTTACATTGCTTGAAAAGGACCATCAATTCTAAATAAATACAAAAGCTTTCTAAACGTTAAATATTTTTATGTAGCTATTAATCGTATTCTTTACAGTGGTAAAAATAAAAACCTACAATTAAAGTGTCACAAACATTTCGGAAATGTCAATTTTTAAATCTCTCATATAAGTAATGTACAAGGGAATGTTTGGAAATAAATATCGCTAGCACAGTTAGCTCAGCTATTGGACAAAATTCCTTTTATATCTGTATTAATGAACATTTCCATCCACTACCATTTGTAATTTCTGCTACGGACTGTTTGATTTCTGTGCATTTTAGAAGCATTTTACATTTATATTTTACATGCACAACATGTAAAATGCATTCAATCGCATTTTACATGCTTTCAGAGGCATTTTAGAACTATATGAAATATACAGTTGAATAGAAAATAATGTGGTGAATGCAGGGATACCACAACCTCAACTTGTAAACATTGGGGACAAGAAACCTTTTGGAAACGGACTATTTAATTGTAATTGCTTAGCGAAGCATCAGCTTGCGCAAGGAAGTGCATCGCCCGCGAGTCAGTCCTCGGAATTACCAGTGGCTGAATCAGAGCCGAAACTACCAATGTACTACCAATTAATTATTTATATCAAGATTCTATTTGTGGAATAAAATATTTATAGTAATTCATATCAAATTACTTCAAAAGAAAATCATTAAAAATAGCTCACATAGGAGACATCTATCTTAAAAATCATGTTTCCTATGCACACTCTTTTGAAAGACATTGAATTACGAAAAAAAGAATACTGATTTGTGGGGGTCATTTTATTCTTCGCCATATGTCCTCTTTTGTCTTTCACATTTTCTATGCAAATTAAACTATTTTTTCCTGTAAGGGATTTAGAAAGAAGAAGGAATGATGGCAATAAATACAGAAGATATTCAATTGTTTTCATTTTATTAAAGACATAAATAATAGAAAATACCATTTATAACTTCAAAATTAAATCAATATTCAACATATAATACATGATGCAGTTAGCTTTTCTCAGTTATTTCATTTGTAAAATTATTAAAAATTGTTTTTTATCACAATATTATTTTTGAATTGAACATTAAACATTGAAAACTGCAAACACAAAACTGTGATAAGTAACTGTAACAAGTACTTTTGAAGATACATACGGTTTTTCAGATGCTTTTCTGTATTTTAACTTACAAGATACCAGAGAAAAGAGAGTGTTCACAATCCATTCTACATTTCATTCATTCATTCACATCTCATTTTTACATAATGTGTGACATTTGACATATGATATATGAATGATTATGTGAAGTATTACAAAGATTAATAAAAGGTTGTAAATAATGGAGATATGATTCTAGTAACATGCTTTAGGAATAACTTCTCCACTGTTCATCACGTATAAATATCTATAGGTAGAGATGAATGATTCATATTCTTACATTCACGCATATACTGAAAACTCTTAATACTAAATTAACAGCCAATACAAAGTATATAAAACGTCTTTGATTTGGAGAATTATCAGACAACGGTTTTCAACAGAATATTCGTAAAAATCACTGTGAACATAAATTATCACATTTTCACATTTGTACATTATCTAACAAGCAATAAGAAACATCTACATGAGCGTTGTTGGTATTTTGGTTTTCCTTGAATGGTTTCCCATGACAAGTCCAATGGCAAAGGCATCAATTCTTGAATCAATTATAAAACCTGCAGCGGCAAATGCTAAAATGAAATAAAAAATAAATGAATAATTTAAGCAAAACATAGTTAAGGACTTAAAACGATTTAATATTTGATTTACATAAATCTTAAAGTAACACTGTCAACATACCACTTAATTTCTCCAGCAGTTCAGAAACAGGGATAAGCAGAGCTTCTTTGAAGCGATCACTGTCAACACTTCCTTTCAGATGCAAATTATCAGGTTCATCTCCATTGATCTAAATTTGAAGGGGGAAATTAGAATACAAATAATTTCTACATGATATACAATGTTTAAATTGTGGGTGTATGAAAATATTAATTTGAAGAAAGCTTACCTCAATTGTAACAAGTCGCATAGCACAATTTGATGCACCGGGATCCATAGCAAGAATTGGCCCAATCTTCTTAATGGAGCGCTGAATCCTGTGATTTCTTTTAAGCTCTCGTACAGCTGATTCGGCAGGTGATTCATTTTCCTCCACAAGTCCTGTTGAAGAGCAGACTACAATCGATCACTTTTGGAATCTGATATGATTTTATTAGACAAAACACCAAACACAATGACATTTTGACAATCGGAAGAAGTAGATTTTGATTTTTCTGTGCCATTTTTTTCTTTAATATAGAATTAGACTCGTAGCATCTTTTCTCCCTGGTTTCGTCACTTTTTTAGGATGTACCACACAAGGTTTTCTTTACATCCTTATTAGAAGTAGTACAACTTTCGTACTTTCATGTTAAACAAAATAAACCTTAAAAAGCTTTTTCTCTTGTTCATTTGACCTTATTCACTTAGTCATATCTTATGGAAATAATGAATTTGACATATGACTCATTTTAACCATAATTAATAGATCGTAAATAAACAATCAAATCGTAAAATCATAGGCTCGTAGTATCACAGAGTAATTTGAGAATTAAAAATACTTAAGCATCACTAAACATATGTAAAATTAAATGAATTATCCAAATATTTGCTGCAAATGTGACGAAAAATATCAGAAACGTTTCCCTTACCTGAAGGCATTTCGATAGAATAAGCGTTGAGAGCCGGGCGATACTGTTTTACGAGAATAATGCAGTCATAGTGAAGCAAGCGTCTGTAGAAAGCAATAACACCAACAGCATCGATCTTCGTATCTTCATTCCTTGTAGTTCTCGCAGCTCCTTCCCAAACTCTGAAACACCATGTATTTCAATGAGAATATACAAACGCTCATTAAAAACTCACATTCTAATACTAAAATGTAATACACTCATTCATGATGTGAATGAATGTTTTTCTGGACCATACAACGTATTATTACAGAAATCCCTACGATGAAAGAACTGTTGCTTCAGTTGAATTTCATACAATATCAAAACGACTTACCTGGGTCGTTCCTCTTTGATCGATGTAAGTGTGGCGAACCAGAGACAGCCAGTCACCTCTGCTGATACTTTTCTTCACGCAAGTACAAGTTCGACATCTCTTCAATGGAGTTGTTGATGTTGTTGACGATGGTACTCATTGTAGGACGTAAGTCTTCTGAGATCACTTCGAGACCGAACGCAATTGCTACTGTGAGCTTCTCCGCACTCGGGGCGAAATTGATGCTGGGGGTGCAGGATCTCCCTAATGTATACCCGGGTGGTGGCGACGATCGACCAATCAGAAGGCTCCATTCAGAAGATCCACGCTCTCCTCGCGAGTTGTTGTGGTGGCCTTTGACCGCCCTCGAACGTTCAGTTAAAAATGAACAGCGTGAAATAAGGCTGAGCGCTATCTCCCTTCGTCGCGGCCGTGCCCCCCCCTCGCCGCGACCGTGCCCCCGCTCAGTCATTGCCGTCTGCCAACCGACCACAAGGATTTGAATTCTTAGACTTTATTCGAGACCAGGGCCATCTATCTTCCCTGTCAGCGAGAAGGTTCACAACGAAAATTTTGACTATGATATTTTTTTTTGAATTCCTTAAAATTTCAAACCACTGATTATTTCAAACACGTCAATCCATGCATTTAAGTAGAAAAGATGCTTAATGTCGCGATATTGAATAATAATATAATCCTAATATAATAATATAATAGTAATATAATAATAATAATAATAATAATAATAATAATAATAATAATAATAATAATAATAATAATATATAACGAGCTGAGTAACTTAAATAGGAATCTCAAACTAGATCTTCTCTTTTCATCTTAATATATTTCTGCAATGCCTCTATTCGTTATTGATAATTTTTGTTTTATTTTTGTATCTGACATATATGCTAAATATTGAAAAAAGTATGTGACGCTGCAAGAAATTGGTGTCGAGATTTGCACGCAAATCCGCGTTTTGAGGGGGTCCCTGATAGCGAAAAATCTATCCGTTCGTGTACAACTCTAGAACGTTAACTGTACCACGATTTTTCTCAAAACGAATATTTCCTCGATCAATAGACCCAAACTCCAGGCTCTAGTGAATTTGAAAACGGATCTTTTAATTTTTGATATTTCACAAGAAACGATAGGACGTATTAAAAATTTTTCTCAAAAGGACTCCAAGTTTTTCTTCAAAATGTTTGCTTCAATAAACTACACTTATAAATATGATATAGATCCGATTTTCTTTAAAACCTCTGAAATTTCGAAAATTACAAAATTATAATTTTTTTTCGATCTTCTCCTACATTATTTAATCCTGCCTTGCTCTTAATGCAATTACCTCCTGCCTTGATTTTATTCTAATTATAAATTTGTTTTGCAGGATCAGATTCTTCGGCGAGTAGTAACATAAAAATAATAACAGGTATCTAAAGCTGGTAGTAGACCTGTATTCCTCACACTTTCTTTTCCATTTCACTTTCATATTACCTACATAGTACGGGTTTCATATATTATATTACCTACATAGTGCGGGTTTCATATATTACCTACATAGTACGGGTTTCATACGTATTACCTACAAACTTGGGTAATAAAAAATTGGTCTTGAGGTTTTGACTAAAATGCCAAGTTTAAGCGATCCCTCATACCAACACAATTGATCTATATTTCAGCGTGTTTGTCTTCCCGTTCGTTTGCCTTTAGTGGCATTATGTTCATCATTATACTACTTTATCTTCTAGACAGTTATTTCTATGAATTTTCATCAAATTCGTACTTCGTCTTCAAGGTGCTTCAAAGTATAATTCTGTGATTTGGAGTGGAATATTTTCTTTCTATAAACTTTTTTTTACTTTCTCTCCCGTTTTGTTTTCTCATATGCCACTATATACGGAATATAGGTGCTATATGGAAAACGTTATGTAGTGTTGTAAAAACTGATGTTGAGGTTCTGACCGAAATACGTATTTTGGGAGTCCTTGATAACCGAAATAATGTTCATCTCTTCAAAACGCCTCTCCGTCCGTCTCTTCGTGAACAACACTGGCGTCTAACCCGTTCACCAAAATGAATATTCTCCAATCGATCGGGATAAATTCGTGACACTGTGAATTTGGAAACGATCTTTTAATTTTATGTAGTAGTTTACATGAAGCTCCTAGGACCTTTTTCGAAATTTTCTCAGAAATAACTCAAATGTTTTCTTTCATTTTTTGTTTAAAAAGAAGAAAATTGCGCTTTTGCAAAAAAGGCCAATGGTCTGATTTTAATTAAAACATCTGATGTTTCGAAAAGAACAAAAGTATTAACTTTTCGAGTGCCCTCCAACTACATTATTGATAATTTTTTCGTTTCAAATATATTCTTTAAAATTAAAGCTTTAAATTCACAGCTTTCACAGCTTTTTTAAATTCACAGCTTAATAAATTCACAGCATAATTCACAGCTTTTTTAAAATGTAAGTATTTTAGGAGTAATTTAGAGTAATTGTGAATGGACACTAAATTTATTTGAAGACATTTTTGAATTGTGATTGAACAAATTTTAAAAATACTTAAACATTTGTTCAAAATTAGTCCGTTTTTTTCATTTAACTTATTTCACAATGGTACACCTAGCTTTTAAATAATTTTATTGCATCAGTTTCATGAAAATTCGTGCGTTTTAAAAAATGGAATGTTTTGTAATTTGTTTCGAACTTTTCACATTTTCGTTAATATTATAGATATTACATATATATATATATATATATATATATATATATATATTAATACATTATAGATATTACATGGTTCAATAAATTTTGTGAACACAAACGTTTTGAACGATCTTTAACGAAGTTTTACACGTTCTCGAAAGAAACCAAAAATAGGGCATTTACACAAACAAACAAAAAATTTCCCAAAAGCGTCTGGCAAATTTTTTGTCGAAAATTTCATATTAGAAAGGGTTTGCTTCTCAATGATATTCCGAAGACCTCATTTCGAATAAACTATTATGGAATCCGAATATGAAGAACACATGAAAATGTAGTTCTTTTTTGATCAAATACAGTATATATGTTATTAATATTATAAGAACTAAAAGTAAAATGTGTTCAATTGAAATATTCTCTGTATAATGTGTTTAACGATATTAGATTATCTGGTTCTGCGCAATAGATATGCAGTCTGAGATTTTAACTCGACTTCCCTGGAATGTAGGGTTCGTTATAAGTAGAGACCGGAAAAATATGTAGTATAAAACGTCAAAATATGTACATAAATATGTAATGAAAATAGTAAGATATGTAATATATATGCAAACTGGGATATAATATTGTAATATTAAAATACACTAAGAATAAAATACAAATACAAAATACAAAATTAGATACGTAATACGTAATACAAAATTAGATTTATAAAAAATGCTCACTTCACATCATACAACTTTCTCGTCAGTAATAAAAGTTTTATCTATTGTAATCCAGGACCGTAGTTTTGCAGCCGGACTAATCGAAATAGAAGCCATCGCACAAACTGGCAAGATCTACGACCAGCAAATATACACTGTAGCATCTTCACCGATGTGTTACACGTCAGTGATTGCAAATTTTTTCTCCGAAATTGAGGTTACAGATCGCAAAACGCGGTATCAGTGATGATTTGGGACACCCAGCTTTCCCTAATAATGTAGGGAAAATGCTGATATTTAAAAAAATACATATTTTCATAAAAAATATGGAATTAGATAGAAGAAAATTGATAAAATAAGAAAATATATTGTGAAAACAGCAAAATATGTAATATATGTAATAAAGCAGTAAATATTTAAAAATATGTAACGAAAAAATTTGATATTGTGTTAGGATGGCTATAATTCGCCAAGATTACAATTTTGAGAACGGTAAGTAGAAAGACAAAAAATATGTAATTACATAAAAATCCGGTCTCTAGTTATAAGCATAAGAAATGACCTATGATATGGTTGCAACTTCTTTTTCACGAATTTTCACCGTTAACACATTTTGTGTTAATTCTTGCCACAGTTGTGTACATTGGTAAAGATTAATTGTAACTGCCTCACGTACGTGAATCAGTTTATCAGAGTTGAAAAAACGCAACCTGTCCTGTTTATAGATGGCTTTTTTGCCGTTTGTAGGGTGACCATAGAGACTCTTATAGACATGCACCACTATGAAGATATAAGATCGCGTCTTAGGCCGAGGGTACAACCGGTGTGACACCAAGGTCCGCCACGTGACTACTAGTACGTGTATACTTTACGCGTAGCGCTAACACTCCCTATCGTGTGATTCTTAGATGTTAGGTGATAGAAATTCTATGCTGTCATTGTAGCTGTGCGATGAGAGAGAGGTAGCTGAATTGAAAGAAATATATGTTAAAAGTGAATGAAATTGTCACAAATACAAGAATGAATGTGCCATGGTATAGCACTACTAATTTCCAAAGGTTTGTCTGTCCGCTTGTCTGTCCACCTGTCCATAGGCTTGTCCGTATGTCTTCCTGCTTGCCTGTCTTTGAAGAACACCAACCTAAACCACATTCAGGATTTTCCCCAAAATTGGATATTGCATCTCTATCTGCCCGAACTGGAGGTCGTGCATGTTTGAAAGGAATATTTAAATTCTTGAGGGAAATTCTTATATAAAGTCCCTAAGATCATTTCAAAATTGCCCCGAAGACGGTTCCAAATGTTTCTTTAAATGTTTCCCTCTAATAGAGCAAAGTCCGTTATAAATCTATGGCAGGTATGATTTTTCATTATTGTATTCTGAATTTTTCGAGAATTGCCAAAGTTCGAGTCGTTTTCGAACCTGTCCTACAACTTAATTTTTGAAGCCAGAAAGTTGAAAACAAACACGATGTTTATGAGATGTATCTTTTAAGTATTTTTAGTTAATTTGTAAGTAATTAATTTTTTTATATATTTTCATGTTTCTATTAAGTTTTTTAATTCATATTATTTGTTCAATTTTTTTTAATATTACATATTATTATTCCATTAAGATTCATTGTATTCTAAATTGTAAATTCGATTAGTGTTAATTGATCGCGATTTGTTGTTATACTATACAAAACCATTGAAGATGGGTAAATAAATCCTTGAAAGTTCTTGTCAATATTTGAATATATTTTGTATTTCCTATATTGTGGAAGATAATTTCTCTCTCTATTCCTTCATTTGTATTATTATATTTACATAATAATTGTTTGAGTGGAATTCATAAACAACACAAGAATTCTTTGTGAAGGATAAGTGAACTTTGGAGTTATTTTGATCTTTATATATGCGACTGTACGAAGGCTGTTGGCCCACATCTCCTTCTAGTCTAAACAAGAGCACGCTCTCGCGGAACTCGTTACTGTTGGCATTCGAGCGAACGAGATTAGTAGGCAATAACCTTTTCTTAGGGACACACTGCATCCTATCAGTTCTTATCACGTTCTATAGTTTATCACATCACACCGATTGCAGAGCTATTGTTCATTTAAATGAAAGAAAACTAACGCCAACCTCGAAATCTGTAATAGGGCAATGAACTTGTATTCGTATCCTTGTACGTAATATTTTTTCTTCTACCCTTGTGACCACATTATTTGCTTGAAACCGTTTGGCCTCTCTTGGTCCGGTCGACATAAGATCTATGTACAGGCTGAATATCTTTTTCTCTTATGAGAAAAAATTGATTAGTACTTTTTGTAGTTTGACCAAGTAAAGGCATGTGTCTTCGCAAACCGTAGCTACTATTAATATTTTCCGGTGACTTGCATACACATCTGACTGATATGTAGACGAGCACATCTTTGCAGTCTTCAACATTTAGAAATGTAATCTAATGAGTAGGGCCCGGATAATTATGTACTTACATATTTCCGTAAGTTGACTCTATCAAGTCAAAACAACGATATATTTACGTTTCACCTCGATTAGTGCCTAAAAATGTTGACTTTTTGATACATATAATTACATATTTACCCGAAAGTACATATATTTAAATATTTCTTAATATTTCCGTTTTTTCTGAATCCTTGTGGTATAATTCTTCATTTATCCTATAAGTTTTTGATAAGTATCACCCACACAATCAATTCAGCATAGTGAAACACAATTTTTCTGCAGCCTCCTCTCTAAATCGGAAAAAATCGCATAAAATGTTGATATTGCAGCACACCGTACCCTACAAAAGGGCAAGACGTTATTGCACTCCAAAGCATTCAGCGTCTAGATTTCATCGCGAGTATAACAAAGAACAAATTACTGCTCGGAAAGGAAGTTGGTGTACGAAAGTATGTCTAGTAGGCGGTAACTCTCGCTCACGACGCATTTTCCAGAGGTCTCCATTGTCCTTGATAATCTTCGCCAAAATTTCACGCACCATCGCAGCTCAGAAAGAACCATTGACAGTTTTCTTTCCCCGTTTGTTACACGCGAGCCTAAACCCATGTTTGTAAAATATCTCTGTGAGATGAAAATCTGAAGTAAAATCACGATGTGGCAGGGCAGCTTTTGGATAAGAAAAGGACAGAAAATAATTCACGGCGATGGGCTTAAACCTTGTGGTTAACGCAGACTGGGAATTTGCCAAAGGTAAAATTTGGTGTATCTTTTCAGAGAAGACTAGCAATAGCGTCCTGAAGAATGAGACACTGATGTTGTCTGGTATCAATGTTTTATTTACAGCTGCAAGATCTTTTTCGATAGCTTAGCTATCATCATCGGAGCTATCTGATAAAACATACAAAATTTTGAAAAGAAAGTTGCATTAGAAAAGGTTATTGACAAAAATAAGTTTTCGTAAAACATTGTTGGTGCCAGATGCGTAAGTAAACTGGATCGTTACCTTATAGCCTCTGGGCGGAAAACGAAGTTCTGCGTACATATATATGTACATATTTTCCTAATTTTTAGCACATAATTATCCGGGCCCTACTAATGAGGTACAAAAGCAGAAAATTAAAATCTCTACGACTAGATGTTCTACCTTAGAGATGTTACAATGTAAATGTTCTTTCTAAACGTGTACGTATTTATTTATTTATTTATTTATTTAGTCAAAAAAACAGTAAAAACTGTACTTTTACCCCCAATAATTAATTTTGTGTGCAATTCTAAAACTGGCGATACTAAAACAGCACGTACTTTCTCGCCCGCATATTCACGCAAAATTACGCGAATAAGGTCATGTACAATTTTTCGAATATTTGAGTTCTTTTCGTGTAATTTTGCGTGAAAATACGGGTGTGGTCAGAATTCTTCAAACCTAAAAAGTGTTTCACCAAATTCTAGATGAACTTGCACGGTCCATGCACGTGTTTCTAAATCATTTACTCTTCCTTCAAAATTTGCATTTTTCACTAGTTTTCTTAATTGTGGCCTCACGAAAATTCCTTGTTTCGCGTAACTAATTTACGAAAGCTTCTCTTTGAAATAAAATAGCACCTTCCATTTCTATCCATGACTTTCACGAAATTCTTCATCAAACCTAATTTGGTGTGAAGAGACGGGATATCTTTTTTCCTATCAACTAAAGGTCATTCTCAATACTTTATACATCTGGTGTGAAAATGTACGTCAAGGTCACATTCTATTTTTGAAGTGGCTTTTACGATACCCACATAAAATAGCAAAACCTGTTTATTCAGTTTGTAAACGTGAAAGCAGAGCAAACTCTACATATGTTCCAGATTTTTTTCTTACTGAATCTTCTTTAGGGTTTGTCTTCATATTGCAAAAAGTTTTATTTCATATTGCTATATCACGGTCAAGGGGATCTGAAATAAATTTTTGAGAATAAATTTCCATAAGAACTTTTGAGGAATGAATAAACAAAATCCATTTCTCTAACTTATAAGCATGTCGAGTGTCTCGTACTGATGAAATATTATTACATTACACTCTATTGCCTTCTTGTAAAACGGCCTTCAATGCTTTTTCATATTTTCCGAAACAGAATACCCTAATTTCTCAACAATGAAGCTTTTCAAGTATTTTCGATACATCTAATCACACACCAAATCATTCAGATCTTCTTATGGTAAAAATGAGCCTCATTTAAAAAACCCTCAAAACTCGTGGTCATCACCACCATGGTTTGCATAATGATGTTCTTCAGAAATTGAATTTTCACTTTAACAGGTGGATAACTCGATAAGATGTAATGGGAGATACAATCCACTGTGAGGAATAGGTCCAATTGGGTTAGTTGGAATGGTGTTTTGACTTTTTGAGATACTCTTTGTATTGGCTAAACAGAATCCAGTCCGAAGAATTATCTTTCGGCTCTCTCCACGCCATGGAAACAGAAATGGCATATAACCAGAACCGTTGCCCAACATGCTATAGCTAGTAAGTACATAGTAATGTTTATGAGTGTGCAGAGGCCAAAAGTTAAAAATGGAGGTTGTGTAGCGGAACTGGATTTGTTTGGACGAGGCAATAACAACATTGTAACATTCGTGACACGTTCAGAATTTTATCGATCACCATAAAATCTCACGACGTATGTGAAAAATTGACGAAAAAGTAATAACTGCGATAGTAAATAAATTAATTTTATTACTGTAGCATATTAGTACGATATTGAGAGGTGATGCTTGCGATTTATCTATTAAACAATATTCCTAAACCGTGGTTCGAGAAACCATTGACGCAAATAATTCTTCTGTAACCAAAGAAGGTTTAGACGCAGCTGCACAAGCCACACGGGATTTGAACCCAGAAAAGTCAAAAGAATGATGTGAAAAGGCATACCAGAAATTTAAAGCATGGCAAACACAGAATCACGTAGATGTGATAACATATGTAATGTTTCCTTACTCTAAGAACTTCGTAAGATAATGTACTAGCATTATTTTATAAAGACAAACCTTTTTCTTACGTTTCTTACGTTTTGCAAAGTCAGTCACATTCACACCGACAGTATATATGATTACCAGAGAAGAGTTTCATTTCGTGGAATGCCACAAAAATGATGTTAATTTAACTAATATACATTTTAAAATTGTACTATTGATAATATTAAAATTAACAATAATTATCCCCAAAACGAATACGAGTTACTTTTATTCTGATTTGTTTGAATCTGATACGTTCCGTACATCGCCATGTTTTTTTTTCTTAAAAACAAACAAAACAGTTGACTAGCGATGAATAGATGGATATTAAAACCTGCTAAGGATGTAAATTTATTAACATACAGTTAGGTAGGTACAAATGCACTTAACAAAGTGGGGTTACAAAAACACTTAACCTGTAGGATTGCATGTTAACAGAGGTTAAAGACACATGTGACTGATAAAATGACTTACAGAAGTAGCAGGATAAACACAACAGACATGAGATGCCCAAATTTAGTTCTGATCCCCTACCTGCGACTATTACTTTCATATATTTTCATGTAATAAACAATAATAAGATGTTAATGACAGTAATAGCAAAAATTAGCAATTTAACATAAACATTGTTAAATCATACTCTTGTATCTCCAAAACTATAAGTGATAGCAAAGTGTTCATACCATGTATGTATTTCTCACTCGAAAATATCTACTACAGATTCATGCAAACGTTTGTCTGTGGCAGAACATGTTTTGGACAGTATTGCTAGATCATCCGCAAATGTTTCATATTTCTATTGAACCTCACATTATTTACTGAAAGTGTTCTATCTCTCATCCATTCTCTAATCATAACATCAATATAGATGCTGGATAGTGTTGGTGACACACTGCATTCCTGTTTGACTCGTTGAGTTTGTGTGTATTTCAGACGTCAATACTTTACTAGTATCAATTCTAATTCTGATGTTCTTATGCGGAATTTTTTAGACTTGACTCAAATATGCATGGATTTTTTGTTACTACACACCATACAACTTTTCTGTAAATTCTACCAAAAGCCATTGTACTACACTTTGTATATTACAAAAATAAATGATCCTCTTTTACGGAACCCTACCTTTTTCTCCGTTAAAATGTTATCGAAATTCTTCATATTCAAATGACATTGCGTATATTTAAAAGAGAAACAAGTAAGAGAACTTAAATTGGATTAGATGTCAAAAAGAGTACTGAAACATTTGGTATTTGAATGCAAGATAGTTTCGGAACGTTTGTCACTTGCTATAAAAGTCAGGAAACTAACGGTTTACGAAGAGTTAGTGAACAAACAGACTATACGAAGTATTGCCAGGTATTACATGTCTGCGATAATTCGACCTGAGACGAACCCTTGAATAACCTGAATGCTAATGGAGAAAAAATATAAACCATTCAGGATTTCATAACTTATACTGAATTGTTAACGTCTAAATTACTTGAAGTGTCAGCGTTATATATTGTTATAATTTAAATTACAGTGGGCGACCATGATCAAAACAGTTGTAAAACGACCTTATATAAATAAACAAACAACATAGTTTGTTTGGTTGTGTATTTACTAACAAGTTGCGAAATAATAAGTCAAATAACATGTTATTAAAAAAAGACAGATTAGGGCAAATTAGGAGCCACTTCAGCTTTTACTCTAAAATCACTGAATCGGTAAATCGGTCAGTCTACAAACCGTGAAGATGATGTTCATGGCCCCAATAAAATGTGATTAGATATTTCACAAAGAGAACGTGGTAAAATGAATTTGAATGTCAAGAAAAACAAACGAGAATTATGAAAAACTTTCAAGAGGACTTGCCTAGAAAAACATTTTTACGTTGTCCCTGCATCATTCACATTTTTCATGTATTTTAAATAACATGTTTATATTATAAATAAGTAATTTAAAAAATAGATACAAATTCACCGCTAAATTGTTTGCCAGTGACGCCTGAGAATAGAGTAGTACGAGTCGTATAATGTCAGTGCCTCAGAGAGTAGAAATTACTTTTATTAATTGACAAATATATGCAACCAATCACTCGTGTTTTGTGAGGGAAATATTATTCTATAAATTCACAAAGCAATGTTTCCACCGTACAAATCCAAATATAATACGATCACAGGGTATATATACCAGAATAAAAAATGTCAATTGAAATAAGTAATATGACACATTTTCACATCTCAACATTTATGATATAGTGAATACTCTGTACTAAAAAAAACAAACAAAAAACAATTCAACTCTGTTTTTCGTTCGACTGAACTTCAAAACAATTTAGTAGAGCAAAATAATCTTTCAAATTATTTTCATATTGTGTGCATACATTACACATTATTTAATGTGAGTACGTAACATGGTAAACAGTAGGGGCACCCAGAGAAATCCAAAGAATTTGGGCAGTTGATCCACGGGCCCCTCAACTGAAAGAAAAAATCATCTCCTCCCCCCAATTCATAACAGAATTAATTTCTTCATGCATCAGAAATAACTTGTAGCGTTAAATTTATATTAGGGATAAATACATTTTTTATTTCTTTTAAATGAAAAAAATTCGGGGTCCGAATTAAGTTGGGGCCTGGTGTAAGTTTCCCCAGCTGCCCCCCTTCTGGTCACCCCTGCGTAACAGGAATCAACCTGTTCGTAGTAGCAGCAAACCTATGATAATAAACAGCAATCAATTTAAATGATAAGGAAAACATTAGAGGTATTGTATTATTAACTTTGACATTTGATATGAATGCATATCTCAGGTTTAAGGGCGAATACCGTGGGGTCACACATGAATAACATCGTAGTAATCTACGCGATTGCACCACACCACACGCCGTCCAGTCGAGACGCCACGTTCGTGGAGTCCCATTCACTGCCGCTGCGCCATCGGCGTGAGCGTGACCGCTGGCGCGTTATTTTTGATGTTCGGTATCTCCGTTGTTAGCGCAAACAAAACTGCATGTACTTCGGCGCTGAGTTTATATAACCGAACTGCCACCGAGGCAATCGTTTGGACTTCGGCATGCCCCGCGGAGGTCCGGGCGATGGACCCAGCCACGCCGCTCGCGCCCGCACAGCTTGTGGGGGCGGGTGGCGGGCGGCGGGCGGCGAGCAGCGGGAAGGGAGCGGCGGCCGATGGGCAATGGGCGGCGTGTAGTGGGTGGCGGGCGGCGGACAGCGGGCGGTAAGCAGCGGACAGGGAGCGGCGGGCGGCGAGCAATGGGCTGGGAGCGGCTGGCGACGGGCAGGGGGCGAGGGGCGGCGGGCAGCGTGCTGTGAGCGGCGGGCAGAGGACAGCGGGTAGCGGGCAGGGAGCGGTGGGCGACGGACAAGGGGCGAGGGGCGAGGGGCGCGGGAGACGGGCAAGGGGCGGCGGCGCTGCCGGCAGCGCGTGGGAGACGGCGCGTGGATCACTGCGACACGAAGCAGCGAAGATACCGCCCCTTACGCCCCCTCACCCCCTCCCCGCATCCCCGCGGCGTCAGCCTCCTCGTGCGTCGTATCGTCGCTTCTCCAAAGCTTCTCCCCGGGACGACGCGGCGAGAGCCAACGCGACATCCAGTGGGCGCAGCCGAGCCCCAGCACCCAGCTGATCTGGGCGTGTTGCTCTTACAGTTAGATCTCGTAAATACCGCATGTCTCGTTCTATTACTAATCTCTCAAATCGTAGGCGCGTGAACTCGGGAAGTGAACAGCCTAGTCGACATACGTACAGCTTCCCACTTGACGCTTCTCGTTTTCTTTCGTTTTACTTTCTGCTTTAATTTAAATCCACATTACCTTTTATTCCAACGTCTCCTTGAGGTAAATACGATTTCAATTATATTCGTCTTGCAAATATAACTTCGCCCGGCAGCGCTCGACAAGAGTGATAATTACACTCCGAAATTCCAATTCATTTCCCCCCTTCCTATATGTCTGTGTGTCCATTTCCCGTAACCTGATTTATTTTCCCCGAGTAGACGCACCCCAGAGGATTAACACGTCATCGGTTTGTTTTCCTTCCAGCCTGTGAGTTACGCCCGTCTGCGACTCCCTTCTTTGTTTCAAAATATTATCTCGATTTTCCTTGTACCCTCATTCACCCTCTTCCGTCGTCACGCCCTCAGGTAAAAAAGACCCCTGTCATAGGCGTATGCAGTCTAAAGAGGCATTTCTGGGCGCTCTTTTCCCTTAAGCGCTTTTTATTTAAATGATTTTTACAAATTTTACATGACATTTTACTAATAACTAAACAATAACAAATGTAATTGGTTTTATATTCAACCATTTACAGGGTTGCCAGATATCTGCGAGGGCCTCTTTCCTATAACAATAACCCAAATTATCAGGTTAAAAAGAGTAAAATCAGGGATTGAACATATTTACGGAAATAAAAGTCTTTTATTACGGAAGGTTACAGGGCTCCTTTCAAAATGTTCAGTGGGGCACGCCCCTCTTCCCCTAGGCGCACGACTGTCCTCCGTTTGAGTTTGAATACGCGGACAGACAGCATAGAGCACAGAGTGGCAATGAGATGGCATTGGATCCAAATTGTCCCGGGAATCATCAGATAAGTTTTTTGAAGTTTCGCAGATACATTCTTGAGAGTAAATTGCGTATTCATTAATTCATCATAGAGTCAAGGAAGGAAATTATGCTTCTTTGTAATCTTTAGCACAGAAATAATGTCATTACTTTTTTACTATACTTGATATTGAACAAATTCCAGAGGCATTGTAAGAAAGAATCTGGCGATGAATTGAAAACCCTTTTAGAAAAATGTATTGTTTATGGTGGAATATAACTATGAGTAATTCCATCCAAGAACTGGACGTTGTTCAATTGCGATCACGTATCTGTAGTCCACTTTATATAATGGTATCTGAATGATGTGCGACGGAGGAAGGGCCCTTTGACTCCAAAGCATTCCTCGTTCATCATATGACAAGGCTCCCCAACCTCTCACCCTTGCCACGAACCGTCATCCTGCCCAGCCCTCCATCCGCCACACCCTCCGTATACGCTCTTTGCACCTCCTCCGATCCCCGCCCTCGACCTCCGTATCAACACACCGACGATGCCTGCTCCTATCCCCTCTCCTTTCGCTTTTGCCTTCAAGCCTCTGCCCCGCCTCCTGCGAGATTTCAACCGCCTAGCTCATCCCCCCCCTACTCGCCACGCCTCGTGCCGACAACCCATCGTCCCCTCCAGCGCGAAAACACTATCGTTCCTCCACGTCAGCTGCTTCCAGAAAAACGAGCGGAGTTCGTAAAAGAAACCATGAAATACGCACATGTTGGTTCAGACGTAGGGAGAAACTTAAGGGAGTTGATGTGTGGGCGGATAGATGGAACGAATTGTAACTTTTAAGTCATTTCAAGGATGAGTATATTTGTTTAGGATTGTTTAAAAATATTCCAAGGTCTTGAGTTGGTGCCTACGACTTATGCAACAACATTACACAACGTCTAATGATAACAGGCTCTAGAAATGTGAAATATGTGACGATCACTACATCGATAACTCAGATTTGTTTATTATTTTCTGTCAATAATAGTAATATTTTTATAGGTTTCATAACACCTTATTCTCCCCTCCAAAGCTCCAAATCAGTATTTTTTACTCGATGACGCATGATATTAAATAAATCACTCTTACGCTTATTTATTCAATCAAATTTGAAGTGCAATAAATATTAGGCTGAATTTAGTATATTAAGCTCATTTTGTTATGCTTTCAGGACCCTTATCACTTCACTTTGTCAGAATGTTCTAACTCGCTGTGTAGACTTGATAAATGTCCATGATCCTCTAATTTAAGATTTTTTTGAGAAAATGCTTCGGAAATTACATTGATTTTCAGAATACAGAACTGAATTATGTGTAAGAGACACCTCTTGATCACTGCTGACTTTTATTCACTAAACTGGAAACACAGATTTTGACAATATGTTTATTAGTATGTCGTTTTATGAAAATAGACTCATATAATGGAGGGCTTGCTTGTTCACCCGAAACACCAGTTCTTAATTCCTTTAATTTCAATGGACTTATTTCCCAATGCCGTTTCTTCTTAGGGTACGGTCAGAGTGGATCCGTTTTCGGCCAAAGAAAAGTTCGCGCCGCGAACGGCCGACTGATTCTGCCGACCTGAGTGGTCACACTGCATCCGACTACAATAGACGTCTCTCTGTGAATTATTGAGTATAAGTGGCATGGGATGGAAGCGAGAAGATTAAAACTGCTTGCTGAGAGATCTGCTCTTAAATTTCTTCTGCTTGAAAATCAAAAGATTAGTGGGTGAACCCAATTGGGAAAATACTGGTGAATTTCATACCTTGTATTACCAATTACTGAAACAACCAGTGAATTTTTTCGAATACACAAGAATATCGCCTAATACTTTTTTTACATACTTGGAGCAATTAGAGATGACATTGAAAAAAGGTCGAATTTGAGAAAACGCGTTACAAAAGAGGAACGACTGTTCATGACCAAAAGGTATATGAGGTTACGTCCCGTGTTTACAATACGTTTTGTACTAGTTTCGCCCATTTGTTCTGCGATTTCAATCCATCATTTCTTGCTGTTGTCCCTATTGTGATATATGGAATCCGATGTCTTACACAGAGCATCTCGTTCGTGTAAAAGGGATACCAGCTTTTCAACATCCATCTCCGACAGCTCAGATCGGCCGAATAAATCAATTTCATCATTGGCCTGCCGACTTCCAAGTTCGGCCGTGTTCGCCAGAACTTGTCGGATGCAGTGTGACCGCGCCTCCGCTCAAGTGAAGGTTTGAAATATTCGGCGTAAACGTCCGTGTTCGGTCGAACGCGAATTCGGCCGAATACGGATCCACTCTGACCGTAGCCTAAGTCATAAATCCCACGAAAAATCTTATCAAATTCCCACCTGCCCAAAAATATAATTTTTAATTAATAATTAATATGAAAATACGGTACCACGTTAAGACAAATTTTCGAGCAAAATGTTTAAAGAAGCAGAAATGATGATGACTGCAAGAAGTGATAAAATGCTTGTCTTATTTTTGACGCAAGATATATTTTGGAATTTCAGATAAGATCAGTTTCATCGTACCTTCTTGGAACCTTAACATGTTATCCAATTTCTTAATACTCTTTTTTACTTTATCCCCTAATATGCACTTACGTAGTAAAAATAAAGTATTGTAATGCTGCAGCTGAAAGTGGCGATATTTTTCTATTTGGGGGACGGTTATAACCCGTACTCATGGTTCAGAAATAGCGTTACCTTTCATATTCGCTCTCACATAAGTAGGGGAGGGCAACCGATTCCAAAGTATATTAGGGAAACACCACCCTTCACTTAAATCGACCAATAAAGAATTCAAAAAAGAACACTGATGCGGAAAAGTTATCACAGTTCGTTATAGCCATCTACAAATATGAAGGGAACTAGTGGTGCAACAATAGTTAATATTTATCGTATTATTTATGACAGTTCCTTAATATGACAATACTAGATGAACCCGCCTTTCCATACTGCAAAAAATTATTTTCCCCGGTGGAGATTCAACAGTCTCGAGGAAAGAGTGTTTATCTGCGTTAAGGTTGTACGGTACCTGTTTCAAATGCTGTAATGGATTCTAGTGTTGTTGCAGTGATTCTAACAACTACATGATTGAAAGTAAAGAGGTTTTTGTTAATGAAATCCGGTCTTTAAAATTAGATCTTTAAATGATGTCACGTACCATTTTTTAAAGGTATCAATGAATTTCGTCTAATTTTGCATGGAATTGTGACAATTTGAAATAATACATAAACAAAATTTTGTAAAAATGGAACAAAGTTGTTGCTGGAATACGGCAAATTCGCCTTGAATAGCACAAAGTTGGAACAAAGATCATACATCCATCTGTAGTATTAAATTGTTAAGGTGGTAACCCACTAGCCTGATGAATTGAACTCCAGTTTGAACCCTGGCCCGCGAGAAAACATTTCTTCATTGAACATATTTGTAAGAGTAGGACATGATTGCTGAAGTGGCATTTTCATTAAATTTTGAATTTTTAAAATTTAAAAATATGCGTTTTTTTGTCTAGGAAGCGTCGTTATTGTTAAGAGTTTTTCAAGACAAGTGTGAAGTGTTATTAGGATACAAGTTACAACGTTGTAATGACACGTAACCGTTACAAATAATACAAGAAAGTATATGCTGTTGTAGACCACTAGTTTTCTTTTATGCTATCAATGTGAAGGAGGCACCTGCAACTCCAGGGCAAAAAATTAGCTCAGCCGGTTTTCTTGTGTATCACTTGATATCTGTTCATGGGGGACTTCGGGTACTCGTCAAAACAGCTCTGCATGGTAGGCGTCTTACGGATTACGTCGATGCTACACAGAAATGGAATATTTCGACATTTCTTAGATTTATTTAGTAAACATTTTTAAAGGTTTATACATTTTCAAGAACAAAAACATAAACGAAACACACGCCCAATTAAAGTTACGATCAAAGTAACTTAAACGAAGAAAATTTACTCCACACATTTATTCTTGTTGAACAGATCACCTCCTCACATTGAAGTTCTCGCTAACCTATGTTAAAAAATTTTGCATATTTTTGTTGAGCAGGCATTTACCACTGAGAATCTACGAGGAAAAACATGGCATATGTTTTCTGAAATTTGTATTTCGCGAATGTTCATTCTCGTTTGAGATATGCCGTAATATTCTCGGGAAACACATCCTACAACTCACATATTAGATTATAGAAAAGAATTGTACGAATACGCAGATAGTACTTTCCCGCCATACATCACACACGGTTTTTATTGTTCATTGACAAAATAAATCAAATAATAAGGAAATCTCTCACACATGATTCTTGTAAGCCTCTCTTACAAGAAAACCCAGAAATTGTACCATGCCTCTTGAATTACGAATTAGTGGATGTTTTTTTTATGAAAAAATGACTTACTCAAGAGTGGGAGTCTAATTTGAGCCAAAAGAAGTATATGAAATATCTATAACACTCGATGTATGAATCATGTTCATCATGTGTCGGTATCACTACAAAACATTCACATGCAGTACATATAGTACATGCAATGTTATAATGCCCAATGGCATAAAATAATGACATGATCTATTATCCATCTTCTAATATACAACTCTTTCAGTGGTATTCGTATTGTCTCAACCCGTATTGTTGAGGTACTTTCACAATTTCATATATTATCAAAAAATTTAAAATACCAAATTATTTAATTTGAACTCCTGTTTCAGTTAAATGGTTAATAATTATGGTACATTGATAAACCCAGAGCCAGACAAAATCTTAATCATTTATAGAGTAATCAGTATTTTAATGGTTATGTCTCAACATACCCTGTTTTTCCCCTACCCTACAATTAACAGTTGTCCCAACAGGGAAATTAATTCCAATTTCCTGTGTTAAGTAAGGAAATGATCAATGAAATGAAATACATATGTAATATTTTTAATATTCTCAATTGAGAGTAAAATTAAACATTTGGAATTGAAAGAATCTTTATTTAGTAATCGCAATTATTTAAGAGTATGAAGTCGTAGGCTTCCACGGCCGGAGTCATGTGAATGATCTTGGCTGTCCGGGTTACGCCGCGTCGAAGGCTGTGTTGCCGACGTTTCGACCGATCTGCGACGACCTGCGACGTTTCGGCTGACCTGCCGACCAGCTCTGAGGAAGACCACGATAAGATGGTCGAAACGTCGGCAACACAGCCTTCGACGCGGCGTCACTCGGACAGTCAAGAACATTCAATAATTGCATTAATTTCCTGTGTTCAGGTAAAGAGGTTGAACAAAGATTCTGGTCTCTTAGAAGAGCTGCCTGCCCGTAAGAGAGAATTGTTAACTTATTTCAAAATTGCAATAATATGTTGTACATTATATAACTAGTGGTCCTAAAACAGCACGTACTTTCTCGACCGTATTTCCATGCAAAATGACGCTATAAGTACTCAAATTTTCGAAAAATTGTGCATGACCTTATTTCAAAATATATCTTAAAGGAAAAGATTTCATTAAGGGAAGAATGTCTATCTTTAATATTTTAATTGAAGGAAGACGCCGAAAAAATTTTGCACTTTTACAATTTTCGAAAAATCAGGGTTTTCAACAAACATCAGACCTGCACCATTCTCTTAAATGTCCTTCCCACTATCCAACAACAAAATTTAATAAAAAGAGATGAAGCCTTTTTTTGAAAATTTGGAAAATATTCCAGGGGCTTCATGTAAAGTTCCCCTCAAAATTAAAATATCGGTTTCAAATTCAAGGGTTCACGACATCAGGCAGGTCGATTGGGGTACAGTATATCAATTTTGGAGAAAATCGGCTAAACGATTTAGTCGCTGGCGTTGTTCACAGACGGACAGAGAGGTTTTGCTGTCATTAGATTTTTCGGTATCAAGGACCCACAAACATAGACTCTGGCTACACCACGTGTTAGAGATTATTTTCCGAATTTAGCAACTAGATTTATTCACTTTTTCGTTAGCAGGGGCCCGTAATAAAGACTTTTTCTGTCGGAAATTCGCCGTTTTTCGCGCAGCATTTCATAATTTTCTTTCTACTCCGTAACAAGAAAGAAACAAATAACAGAATGATTATTAAAACAACACTATACCAAAGCAAGCAAAGGATTTATAATTGAAACATATTCCTACCCCTTGGCAAATATATTTTATACAAGGCAGAATTTAAAATCAAAAGAAACTTACAAATAATTGATTGATTGGTGTTTCCGGGCGCATCAACTACTTAGGTCATTAGTCCCGTACGTGTAGTGCGTGTTTTCTTCTCGGGAGGTGGCGATAATCTTTTCCCCGTTGGATGGCGAGATCTGGCGCCGACCTACCGTCGACTAGCGGGGTTTTCCTCCTCAACCAGGTATCTCCCCCCAGCGGGGCACCGCCCTAGCCGGGACAGGCTGCAAGCTACCGACCGGTCTCCCGGCATGTGTGGTAGTGTAGTGCATGTTAGTGTGTGTGTGTGTGTGTGTGTGTGTGTGTAAGAGGAGAGGATAGGACAAGGAAGAGGAAGGAAAGAAATCGCGCGTTCCGTGACCCGTTTGTTAGGGTACTGCTCTGGTATTCGCCTGGTATTTATCGGAGAAACCACGGAAAACTACCGATCAGAGCAGCCGGCCGCTAGAATTCTCCTCCAGACAGCGACTGAATTCGATCTAGCTGACAATCCTGCCGCCGTCGGGACTCGAACCTAGAACCTCCCGGTCAGAGGGACTGCAGTGACATCAGGTTGATGCACTGAGCCATCTCTCCCGGTAACATGCAAATAAGTATATAAATAATCCAAATCTCGTTTTTTTGTTAGAAAACATACTTTCTGATGAAGCCTCTATTCTTCGCGATACTTCTAGCTCGCTTTGCGCTTACAATCCTCGTTTCAGCTTACTCGTGTGCACTGTGCACCCTTTCTGGATTTGAAGGGGAAATGAGAACGGAGTCACAGGAACGGAAGTTCAGTGTCCGCTGGAGCGCCGCGCTTATCGGGCGGGTAAGTAGCACGTACGGGCGTAGATTGACATACCTGTACACTCTCTTACTGACAATTCCAGTGATGATTTGTATCGGAAATCATGAAGGGAAATGTGCCAAAGGGTATTTCTCGTTTATTACTTTGCTTTAGCTGGTTTACATTCGTTGTTTGCTTGGCTGCTAATTTTTATTTCCCAGGGTTATTTTAATTGTTGTACATATTTATTTTGACCCTGTCATTAATTTTGTTTAATGAAATTCGTGCTTATACATTTTTAATGCGCGTGCATATTCTACAAATAATTAAAAAATCAAGACAGTTTGCGCAACACAATAATATAAACAGTCATTTTAGTCATGTTACAAAGAATGTATCCAGTCCAATGGAAAACGAATTCGATTTCCACATTGAAATATTCCATCTCTTTAAAACTGTATCGTTTCTTTGGGCATTTGAAAGAAAGCTCCTGGCGGACGGTCTTCCAGAGCAAGTTACTGTACGTCGTATTTTACTGAAGCACTCGTAATGCAT
>JAHLJT010008446.1:88319613-88410556 GCA_031308135.1 Acheta domesticus | reverse complement strand
CAATATGGTCATGCTTAATTTTTTTTCAAAATACGTAGTAGTTTTTTTCATTAATTTTGTGACAAACATAATATCCCGCTGTAAATTTACTGCGCTTCGGACAGCTGGGTGCGTCGTCTAAATTAGAATGTGCCAATTTTGTATATTATTTCTTTCTTCGTTTCTTACATTCGATCTTTGTGTTATACACTTACACATTAATATTTTAGAAATTATTTATTTTGAAATATTTGAAATAAAAAGTAAAAAAAAATTAATAGCTCTCAGAATAGCGACAATGCAGGGTCTGCAACAATGGAATTCAATTTGCGCTCGCAAATATCTGTGAATTACATGTCATTGTTGTGACCTGATGGAGCTGTATGAAAAGGAGTTATAATTGTCTAATTTATGTTGATATTTGCATAAAAATATCTAGTTTTCGCACCAAATGCTGTATCATTTGTAGTGAGTAGAGAATTTGTTGCATGGTTTTAAACACTCTTCTCTAATCATGGCCCTATGGAATGCATTTCTATATTGTCCAGGGGTATCAGTTCCTTCTTCCCAATATATATTTACAAACTTTTGTATTCAATTTTTGTGCAGTTGTAGAATTGTTTTGACAAACACTGCCATGGAAACAGTGAGTTGTAAGCTGAAGATGTTAGTAGCGCATAAAGTGCAATATGTCAGTACTACGTAGCTGTTTCCCTCTAATACGTGAGAAGTAAGTAAGTGCTGTTGTAGCACCATTAGTTTGTGTTTATTTAAGGCCACATCAACTACTAGGTCATTTAGCGACCACTATTGGATTTAACGTTATGGTATGAGGGGAATGAAACGATTTGGTGATGATAGGGGATGGAAGGACGAACACATACAACCACGCCCGAGGCGGGACTCGAACCTGCGACCCCTCGGACCGAGATCATTACGACACTACTGCCTTAGCGCTCTCGGCCACGGGGCTGACTCTTGTTTTTACATCTCGTTAATTCAATTTTTTAGCTTCGTAGATTGTTTCTTTTTGTACCTCGTTCGTAACTTGAGTTTCGTAAATAATGCGTGATAATCTGCGCTCACGTTATTTGTCCCAGTGTTAGATACAACAAAAATTTACCATAATTCCATAATTAGTGAAAGTGTGCTTGCCTTAAGTGTTATTGTTTTAGTATTGTGCCCAGCTTCAACTGAAGAAAGTCGTTTGTAAGAAATACATCATCTAAAAGATATTATGCCTATGTATTTTGTTTGAACGTTTATTAGGTAAGATTTATATTATAACACAATATATATAAAGCGATATATAGATATGTGATATGTAACACGAAAAAAAGTAGTGAAGCAAGAATTGAGAGAGACAGAAGCAACTTCTTGGTTGTCACAAATCTTAATAATTTTTAAGTAAAATCATTCATAACACTTCTCTCACTTTTCCTTTTATTAATAAAAATCATTCATAGCAAAAATATTAAAATACATACCTTTTTTAAATATAAATTGTATCCCTTGTTACTTTATGTTGCATTGATATGAGCAGGGGTCCCCAAACTTTTAAAACGAATGAGCTACCTCACAGCTCCTGACCCTTTCCGTGAGCTACCCCTCAAAATTAAAAAAAAGTAGTTTCCCATTCAACAAGAAAATGAAAAGTTTTTTTTTGTTTTTTACTGGTACTCGCCACTATTAGAACAGTCTGAATTATCCCCGCGAGCAACCAAAAATTCCCTGCGAGCTACCAATAGCTCGCGAGCTACGGTTTGAAGACGGCTGATCTTGAGTGTTGGCCAGTTACAAATTAGTAGCTATTCTGTAGGGGAAACAGTATATTGTGATCGGAGATCGTGTTTATTCCGTCTAAAACATCATAACGAGCAGGGTCTTCTCGGTATCGAGTGGTGACCTCTCAAACTGGGAAGCATATGTGTTAAGAAGAGCAAATAGTGGAAAATCTCATAAACTGTTTTCCTTAATAGAAAAGGGGCTCTGATACGCGCTTGAGATACCCGCGATGCCCTTTTCTAGATAATTTTGGTCATAATTAACCTATTTCCCGAAAACTGTTGGAATAATAGGAAACGATTTTCTATGTAGGTCATGTCCGCTTGCACTCCAGTTCACAAGTTCCCAGCGTGTTCAGGCGATGATCTGCGAACGCGCATTGTACTCTGATACGCCTGCAACGTTAACACGTCCTATCACTCTCAATCGATTTCTTCTGTTTGGTAGTCGTAAGAGAATTTAAAATAGTTATTTTTGAAGCAATAAATTATTGTTTGTTGATCACATGATACATTTATCTCTTTGTTGGAGATTTTATTAAAACTCCAAAGAATTTTTTTTTTTTTTCAAATAATATTGAACATACGTAAAGATGATTGCACGTCCTGTCGTTCTCGAAAACATGCTCTTACAAGCTTAAAGTTGTTGAAATGTTGTTGATTAAAGTTGTTGATGACACCATAGAGCAGAGTTTGAGAATCGGATACCTATGGAATATTCGCTAAATTACGGTTTCATATCTTACATGAAATACACACTGTGACCAATTTCTCTTCCTAACTGTGACATCCACGTCTCATAGCTCATGAAGTATTTGGCGTATGCTGTGAAGAAAGCATACAGGGAAGTTCAGGCGGGGGGAGGCGCAGGTAGGACATCTTGTCCAAGGCCCCGACTTAATTGGAACCCCGATTTTTGTTCCATTCAAACAAAAGATGTTTATTTCCCATTCAAATTAACCGCTGTAAGTTATTTGTGTTGCATGGAGAATTAATTCTGTTTATGTATTGAGGGACTGTCTGTTTGAAATAGGGGCTCCTATGGATGCACTCCCCCAGGCCTCTTGTTTTTTCTGGTCACCCCTGACTCTCACACTCAAATTCGCATGCCCATGACTGTTCTCGTGGATTAAGGAAGTGAACACGAGAGAAAAAAAAGGAATACATCGATTTTCAGACTAAAGGATTATATTTGAAATTGCAAAATTCACGCGCTGGTGGTGGTGAAAGTATGTCGTGAGTGCACTAAAAGTAGCATTGAGAAAAACCAGTATGAAACTGTAGTGCTTCATGTGTCAATTGTCTCCGAAGAAAATGAAAAATGCGTCAGTCAAGGGAATATTCCAAATACATCATTAGAACAGTTAAAGTATGAGTAAAATATTTCTATACAACCTTATTTTGCTCTGATTGTTTGGGAGCCTTTTACATTTTCTGAAAAAGCGAAGAAGGATTTTACAAGGGTTTTTCCATCAATTTCAATAATGATTTTATTCATTATAGTAGGAAACTACATTAATTACGTTTTAATAACGTCTGCAAAACTATGACATCACTGGACATTTTTTGTTAATTAGTTCCTTTTCATGTACTTTTTAAAGACAGTGACATGGATGTCCATTTTGCTGAAACACGTCTTGCATACACAAGGTACGAATGGATTTTAGTATTTTACTTAGAACAATATATGTACATAGAACAATTAATACGTAGACCGCAACCAAATTTTCAGCTTTACAACATTTTTTCAAGGTTAAAACCTAAAATCTTGGGTTACATATCTAGATCAAAGATTCAATTCGGAACTTCCCTACGTTTTTGAAGTATCATGTTCAAAGTAAAAGCATTCTGGTTAGAGAGAGGAGAGAGAGAGAGAGATCGGCAAAATCCCAAAGAAATCAAGAAAACCAAAAAGAAAACATTCTATGTAAAGCCATTCATTTTAAAAAAATTTAAACGACGCTTCACTTATTCAAATATTTCATTGATAAGAATAATCGTTTTTAAATAGAATAGTTGAAGACACTTAAAATAATCGTAGTTAACGAACATTAAAAAGAGCGTTTTGTAAGGAACGTGGGTACACAGTATGCCCATACTCACACAATTTAAAATAAGAATAGAATAAACATAACAGAACATTTATTCTACTCGCTGTGAGTAGATACTGCCACACTTTATCTACTGATGCTACGCAATTTTTGTGGGTATTAGTATTTTTACATATTTTCATTGTACATAAACGAAAAATAATGGAATACAAAGTTCAATAAAGATTGTATTTAAAAAATTGATGAATCCTTGACAAGATACAGAAAGGAAGAAATCCCATGCATGAATCGCCTAACCCAGGCACACTTATGCTACATATATAATCTGTGAAAGTAGCGCAAATGAAAATAGTAGCATGAATGAAAGACAAGAAAGAAAATGAAAATAGAAAAAGTTACCGACGATGTATAAAAATCAACTATCCTGAACGTTCTTAGTGAAATGGGAAGGAAAGAAAGGCGTTCAGGAGTTGTCAATCAACCTGCTCTGCTTGTTACTTCATGCATCTCCCCGAAACCAAAGCAGGCAAGGGTTAACGTCTTCTAGTTATTGTACACTTGTTATCTTCGTTGCTGATATGAGAAATCACGCAGTGGCTCAGTACAGCTGGAGCGCCCGATCGTGCATTGGACGTGACTGTTGATGGAGGACGTAGTACGCACCGAAATTTTGCTGGTGTGTGTGTGTTATATATATATATATATATATATATATATATATATATATATATATATATATTACAAATAAAAATTAACCCAGAAATAAAAACCATTCAATTGTGTATATCGGATACATGTTTCTGAAGTTAAAATTTTGCCTAGAAAGTATTTTTTAAACTAACTTTTGAGTGCTTATTGCGGCCAAGCCATTCGAAATCTCGAAGGTGCTTATGAAGAAAATTATCCTTAAAATTCACCTAAGAGTTTATTTTCGATGTTAATTTTTTCCTTTCATTATACAATTACTTTCACTAGAACCCATGGCGTTTTTTTAGTGCAGCGATGTACGACATAGAGTGTTAGTTAATCGTTCTATTTTAATTGCAATAAATATTTTTTATTCCAATCAAAGAAAATAAATATGAGTTACGACATGGTTGAATCATTTTAACTTCTATGAATTGTAAATTGTTTTGTACATCATTCATTGTTTGTCAATTTATTTTCCAGAGACTTTGTCATTTTCTACGTTTATGTTGGTGCAGATGTCGACATTATAGCAATGTGTGACACAGTTACATCTGCAACATCGCTTTCCAAGAAGTTGGAATTCCGATGTTTACGGACTTTCCACAAGATAGCTGGGACGAATTCAACTATTGTCTGGAGGAGAATTCTAGCGGCCAGCAGTTCTGATCGAAAGTTTTCCGTAATTTCTTATCATTAGCAGGCGAATGCAGGAGGAAAACTGTAACAAACGGGTCACGGACTACGCGCGATCTTTCTTTACTCATTCTCGTCCCCTCCACACCCATTATATGCTTACTTCCCATATACCATTGTTATATCACGTGCACTGCACTACCACACTTATCGGAAGACCAGCAGGGCATTAACTGATGGAACTATAGTGTCTTCTAGGGTTCGAGTCCCGATGTTGGCAGGATTTTCGACACTAATCCAGTCAAATTAGACAAATGGGGGAGGGATCCCGTAGTTTTGAAACTTGGCATGATTGCTTGCTGGTACCTACTGCATAACATACTAGAATTCCTGAAGTTTTGGGGGTGAGCCGGGGGCAGTACTGCCGTTTAAAGGTGCTTTTTCGACGTGATTTGCATATTTCTTCATAACTATCAATCCCACAGAAAATCATGTGTACAAAATTAAAGAAGATAAAATTTGCTACAAAAAGTTCCCATAAGGTTTTATTGTTAAGTTAACTATTTTAGAGTTATATGCTTGAAAACGTCTTGTTTTTGTTTCGACAAGGTCCTAGTTATCTCCCTTATAAAAATCATATTTTGATAAGTTCAGTGCACGGAAGTAATTTTATTTTTGTTCGCCGTTTGTCAGCAATATGTATTTGCATATTGTGCGCAAAAACAGGAACATTTTACTCCTTTACAAATCTTACTTTGAATACAGACTTGCGAGTATTCGTGGTCATTGAGGTTTGAGATTACCTCGGACAAGAAAACTGATAATCCATACTTTATTTGATAACGATCGAGTACACATGTTTAGTAAAGAATGTGTACATTTTTAACATACAAATTGCGTAAGACAATACAAATGTCTCGATTAACCGAGGCAGTCATTAGAAAAGCAACATAAATTATTGCAAAACAGTCGAAGCCGTAAGTGATTTTAGGAATGTTGGAACTTCCCTCTTCACTATCATTGGATCCCCTCGCCAAACATTGACGTTCGTGTCGTTTGTCATTAACACTCTCAGTTTTAATTGTCCCTCAATGTTCATGGTAAACGTGATTACTCCATTTGTATTGTTTTATGTAATTTTTTTGTTGACAGTGTACACAATTCATTACCAAATATTTGTACTCGATCCTTATTAAACTATGGATTATCTGAATTAAACTATGGATTATCAGTTTTCGTACCCGAAGTAATCTCGGACCCCAATGACCACGCATACTCGCAAGTCTATATACAGAATAAGATTTGTAAAGATGTAGAATGTTCCACTTGTTTTGCGCAAAATCTGCAAATACATACTGTTGATAAATGTTGAACAAAAATAGAATTACTTCCGTGCATTGAACTTCCCATAACATCATTTTTTAAGAGAGGTAACTAAGGCCTTGTAAACAAAAACAATAATTTTTCAAGCCTATCATACTAAAATGATTATTTTTACAACAAAATCTTGTAGGAACTCTTTTGTAGGAAATTTTATCTACTTTAGTTTTGTATAGGACATCATTTTCTGTGGGATTGATAGTTTTGGAGGTATAGGCAATAAGTGTCGATAAAGCACGTTCAAACGGCTGCTCCGCCCCCGGCTCACCCCCACCATTTCAGGGTTTTTAATATGTTATGCAGTAGGTACCAATAAGCAATCATGCAAAATTTCAAAACTCCGGGATTTTTTTCCTTCGATCGCCATTTTTGGTCTAATTTGACTGGGCTAACTATCTACATAGGTCGAGGTCAGTCGCTGCCTGGAGAAGAATTCAAGAGGCCGGCTGTTCTAATAGGTGGTTTTCCGGGATTTCTCCGATCAATACCAGGCGAACGCCGGAACGGTACCCTAATAAACGGGCCATTGACCGCGCGCGAACTTTCATTCCTCTTCCTTGTCCTATCCTCACCTCTTACCTACACACTTACGTGTACTACATTTCCGCACGTGCCGGGAAACCGGTCAGAAACACAGCTTTTCCCGGCTGGGGCGGTGTCCCGCTGGAGGGAGAAACCTCGTTAGGGAAAACCCAACTAGCCGAAGGGGAAGGTTGGGGCCGGATCTCATCATTCAGCAGCGGGAGGTCTCCGCCAGCTCCCGACGGGAACATGCACTACACTTACGGAGCAAATGACGGAGCTGTTGACGCGCCTGGAATCAATAATCAATCAATCACTCATTCGGAAGACCAGTCGGAACTTGCAGATTGTATAGGGTGAGGCGGTACCCTCGCTGAGGGAAATACTTGGAAAAAGATAATCCCGCCAGACGAGCTGTAGGTCGGCACCGGATATCACATTTCAGAGGGGAAGGAACATCGACACATCTCTGGGTATAACATGCGGCACTAATGACCTGAGTAGTTGTCGCTCTCGGAACCAATAAATACTCTTTTCACATCTTTATCATACTGGATCTGGGAGTATTGCCTTTTTTTAATTTGTATGTTTTTGGATTTAAAAATTCAGTGGGTTAACCAGTCGACAATTACTTTTGAGTTTTCGTAGCCAGTACAGCTAAAGCATTACTTCGTATTTTTTGGAGGATGTACATTTCCATGCAAATTAACTCATTGGTTTATCAAAAATTCTATTATATTTTTTTCTTTTAATTAAAACTATCACACCCATGCATTCTTTATCACAAAGTTCGATGTTTGAGAATTTGTTATTCAGCTCTTTTGTTCACTTCAGTTACGAAATTTTACGAAATAAGCGAAGTGAACTGCATTTGTTCGAAACCTGTGCGACAGACTTTTTTTCATCTTTAACATACAAATGATTCAAATTTTTTTAAAAAATGTTCTCACGTATTCTCTCATCCCCAAAGTTTCTCGTTTCATAGTTCTAAAGGCGGTTCAAGGATAATGCTGATAAAAGTTAAGCATGTGCTCGTGTATCTTGTTTAGATGCCCCGCAAGTTTATATCATATGACGCAGGCCTCGGGAGCACACGATTCTGCTGCGTGAATCCGCTCTATCCCACATATGCTTCGCTTAGTGAATTAACAATCATGATTAGTTGTTGGATTTGCTTCTCATTTATTCACTTACGCAATTTCTTGTCATTCATTGTTAAGCGCTATTGCACAACTAAACCGGTTTCTGATCCTATTTGCGGTATTATACATACATAATACTGTAGGAAGTATTAAATTATGATATGAGCAATAGTTACTGGAAGAATAGCCATCCTTTGTTAAAATTTTTGTTTTGTTTTTTTCAAGTGTAAAACAAGGAGCGATGGTTTATTGCTCGTCACATCAAACGAAATGAGTCTATTGTATCTTTAGGACTTTTCCCTTATTCTACTTTTTACATTAATTATATCATTAGAACATTCAATGATTCAAACGAAATGTTTCAACATATCTATATTTCCGAGACTTCGTAATTACATATGAAAAATATCTGCTTAAATGCCAGAAAATAACGCGTGATCTCAAAAAATACAGAAGAGCAGAGTGAGCAAGAAGCGTGTGCCGTTAAGGCGTTATAATTTTTCACATTTTTCTCATTTCATGTCTGTCCTGAAATTAAATTTTATTTGCCATTCTTATTATTCAATACATTATGTCAATTTAGAACCGCGTGTAACTCCTTTAAGTTCTGGCAAAACTTTATAACGACATGGGTTTGTACGACCTACCAAGTAAAACGGTGAAAATGTAAAGTCTTCGGCGAAAACCGACTCCCATATTCTGTCATTTTCTGAAAATCCATTTATTACGATAATGCTTATAACAACGCATCGTTTTATCGACATATTTTACTTGGATAATTCAAGAATGCTTCGGTTATAACGACCATATTTTTAATTCAACACTCTTTGGTTTTCTGTGCCGTCTCATCTCTAGTACTTGTATGCCCAAAGAATCAGTGTAGCTACTGATCGATAGAATAAAGGCTCCACCCAAGAATGAGGAGCCCTGAGAAAGAGTGATGTGTGTCGTGTGTGTCATTCCAAACCAGTGAGGCTATTGGCGAGTCTAAACATATCTGTAACGATATTGAAACGATGTCGCAAAAACAAGAGTTGTTTACAACATTGAAGATTCTCATATATTATGGAGAAACCAATATGGAGAATATGGCGATAGTGGTGTGTCACATTAGTTGTTCGACAATTTTAACAATGTTGAAGGAAAGAGAGAAGATGAAGACTCTTTTCAAACAATTCGTATTTTCTAACATCCTTTATACTTTCCCGTATACGTACGTATATACGGAGTATATACATACTACATACGGAAAGTTATGTAATGGTGCGCGAAAAACGTCCAATTTTCGGCATAAAAACTCTTATTACAGGGCCCTGGTAACGAAAAAGTGGATAAATCCAGTTGCAAAATTTAGAAACAAAATCCTCTAACACGCAGTGCAGCCAGAATCCACGTTCTATGGCTCCATGATACCGAAAAATCGATTGACTGCAAAACGTCTGTCCGTTCGTCGGTCCGTCTGTCCGTCAGTCCGTTTGTCTGTGAATAACGCTAGCGACTAAACCGTTCAGCCGATTTTCTCCAAAAACAAAATTCCCCGATTAATTCGGTGCCCTTTGAATTTAAAACCGATATTTTAATTTTGGGGGATACTTTACATGAAGTTCCTGGGACATTTAAAAAAATGTTGACAAAAAGGGGGCCAACAATTTTGACTAAATATTGTTGTTGGATAGTCTGAAGGTTGTTTAAGAGAATGGCGTAGACCCGATGTTGGTTGAAAACTGATTTTTCGAAAACTGAAAAAATTCAAAATTTTTTCGGCGTCTTCCGACAACTACAATTATGAATTTTTCAAAAACATGGGAATTTTTTTGCCAAATGTTGTGTCAAACATAAGCAATACTTATTTCCTTTATAACATTTTTTCTTAAAATCCGCACAACATTTTTTTATTAAATTGGTTTCTTTAAAGCCGAACATTTGATTAGATAGCATAAAGGAAGCGTAAGAGAATGGTGCAGGTTTCATGTTCGTTGAAATGCCTGATTTTGCAAAAACTTTTAAAAGAATTTTGGCCTCTTCCTACAACTACAATTCTGAATGAAATTCTTAATGAAATATGCTAATCAGAAATAGATCTTCAATAAGGTCATATTGAATTTTTCTAAAATATGCGCATTTGTGGAATAACTGGGCATCAAAATTGGTCGCCCGTTCCCCTAATGAAACTGTAACCTAAAAGAATTTTAAAACAGAGGTAAAAAAGTGTTTGGTAATCTATTTTATAATCCTGAAATATAGAGAGTAAATAACGAAAATGCATTATTTTAAAAACATAAAATTTTATAAAAATCCAATGACAGCTTAGCTGAAATATAAAGAATGTTATTCTTTATATTTAGGACGATTATAAAGCAAATAGGAATAGACGAGGTTAATATATCGAACAAAAATAGTATTTTATAATAATTTATAAAAAAAATGTTTGTTAAATTAACAATTTACAAGCAATCCGCAAAGCTTTATTGAAATTTGCGCAACAACACCGCAATGGATATTTGTAAAGTACATTGAGATGGTGGCAGTGATAAGATAAAGTTTTATTTAGTAGAGCTTGTGTATACAAATTTTTTCCGCTATAGAACTTTTTCTCCGCTATAGAACGTTAAAGAGTACATTTCACTATTTTAAAAGTCTTCAAACTTACTTTTATTACTTAACTCGTATCCATACAGCATAAACCGGATGTATGTAAATGACTGAGTAATTAAAAGTTATGAAACCGAGATTTAATCGGTTGTCCTGGACCGGGCGTAATGACTGATGAGTCACAAAAGTACCAAAAATATCCCTCTGTCTTATGGGATCACCGATTTGGAACCAGGTCAGCATATCCTCTGGTCTCCTTACGATGGGCACTAGAAACGATTTCCTAGGCGCACAGAAATTTCCTTAAATCATAACAACAAAACAACAAAAATACAACAAAATCAGAAAATATAACATTTGTTGCAAAAGAAGTGCGCGTCTGTCTTCCGAGGGAACCTCGTGCATTTGAAATAATAATAATAATAATAATAATAACAATAATAATAATAATAACAATAATAACAACAACAACAATAATGACATCCACAGCATTGCTCTACTTCGTAATGTTTAAAATCATGACAGCTGAAAACAGTGAAAAAAATGAAACTTTCTAGTTTTGTCAGTATTTATTTTTACTGAATTGTTTCTATTATTCAATATTCAAAGTAATGCTAGCAATGCTGTAAATTCCCTTTGCTTGAATCCCAACAAGTATAAGCAAATGTCTGTGAGAATTATGTGTAATTTTAATTTACTTCGCCTAGAATTTGAATATAACCCAAAATCTAACGTTCTAATAAAGCCAACGCCACACCAATCAATACAAAAATAACTAAAATAATATGACGAGTAATAATACATAACAGCAGTTATTTCATTTATGTCTCTCGATGCGACGGAATATATTCCCATAAATTTATAAACTCCATTACAAAATTCATGAATTTCATTTACGAAAATTCGGAAACGGAAATTTAAGGACTTCTGTTCTTAAGAGAATTGTCAAAGTGCATTTTGCGAGTATATTAGCAAATCCAATAGTAGTGTACTATTTGACACTAGGTTCAAATCACATGTATTTCTGTAACTTTCACTTTGTCTGCATTTTGTCTACTAAAAACACATGTATTTGCGAACATTATTTTATGCTGATCGCTGTTCTTTGAATTCATGCCCAAGCTATAGAAACGGGTCGTAATCTTAGGATGGACAGGATGTGGAACGAGTCACGTAGTCAGCTAGAAGTTGGGTTTCTGAAGGTTAACAAGTTGATAATGAATTCATTTTTCCTTTTATAAACACTTATTTTCTGCAGGGCGTAATATTTAAAAGTGAGTAAATCTTTTGTGGGCGTCTTCTATTGTGGGCTCACATAAGAAAATATGTAAAATTATCGAAGGTATTTGGTTCTACTTTTCCTCTTTTGCATTTGAACCCCTGATTATTTTTTATTATTATTATTTTCCCATTACATCACGACTAAAGATGTTATCAGTCGGCTGAATAGAAAATCTACTCCAGGTTGCAACCAGCTACCTAAGGAGCAGATCCGGTGACTCTCAGTGCCTCTACAATACTTTACGCAAAATGTGGGCTGTTCCAAGTAAAGCAATTTCTTGCACTTCCCAGTCATTTGAATTACCTGGGAGTTTAGACAAGTTCTTACACAAATTTTGCGGAACAAATCCCAGAGCTCCGATAACTATCGGGACGACCTGTGCTTTTACTCCCCACATTCGGCTGATCTCGATTTCTAAACTCTTGTATTTAAGACGTTTCTCTGCCTCCTTGGTAACGACGTTTTGATCGCAAGGTACAGCAACATCGACAAGTAAACACGATTTGTTCTCCAAATCCCGGATGACTATATCCGGTTTGTTTGCCGTTATCGTGCGATCAGTTTGAATTTGTTGGTCGTACAATATCGTACACAATCCAACAGACGTCACCGGTTTTGGTGAGTGTTCGTACCACTTGTGGCATGTGTTTGGAACTTCGAGGGCGGTACAGATCTGCCAGTGGAGGTAGCTACACACCCTGTCATGTCTTTTCAGGTATTCGGTCTTTGCTGGGATTGGACAAGCCGAAACAATATGATCAATGGTTTCTACTTGCTCTCTTACTAAATGCGGTATTTGTCATCTTGGGAAATTTTGAGAACCGCTTTATCATAATGTCGTGTTCTCAAGGCCTGATCTTGGGCAGCTATTACAAGTGCTTCCGTTTCTGGCTTCATTCTTCCCCTTTTAAGCCACATAAATGATTGATCTTTATTGATCTGCACTTTGTCCATTCTTTTTAGGTATTGTCCGTGGAGTGGTTTGTCTCTCTACGATTTCTTTAACATTTTTTGTGTCTCACACTTCATGTTTAGCAGCATCAGAAGTTCAGTGTCTGTGTTATTCGACGTGTCTTGCCTAGTTTTCTTCGCAATGCTTCTTGCTACACTAACAACGCCTCTGTTTCCCATTCTTCGGTCAGATTTCATGACCTGCCTCATTAGAGGGTCATCTTGATGGCTGACTACGTACTTCCTCAACCCGACGATTGCATTGTGCCAGGAGGCCTCAATTTGTCTGAGGCCTCTTCCTCCTTCCTTACGTGACACATAAAGTCTATGTATATCAGCTCGAGGTGGGAAACATTATGCATTGTTAGCAGTTTTCTGGTTTTTCGATCCATGGTGCGAATTTCTTGCTCAGTCCAGTCCACTAGTCCAAAACTGTATTCGGCTACAGGTACCGCCAAACTACCTATTGCAGATATTTTATTCCTGGAATTCAGAGCGGACTGCAGGACCAGTCTCACTCTCCTAAAATACTCCCTACGAATTGTCTCTTTCATTCTGTCATTCGAGATGGTTTCACATTCTTCAATGCCCAGATATTTGTAAGTTTTACCTGGCTCAAGATCTTGAATCACAGTGTGTGCATCAATTTCAATGTTCTCAGACGTTCTGAGTTTCCCTATTTTTAAATCGATTTTTGCACACTTGTCAAGACCAAACTTCATGCAGATGTCATTGCTAAAGTAATTCACGATGGACAGCATTTGGGAGAGAATCCCTTCATTCTTAACAAACACTTTCAGATCATTCATGTAAAACAAATGTGATACTGGCCTTTCATCATCATGGAGCTTAAAACCAAAGTCAGCTTGCGACAACTTATTATTATTATTATTATTATTATTATTATTATTATTGTTGTTGTTGTTATTGTTATTATTATTATTATTCCACTTCATCACGACTCAAGGTGTTATGAGTCGGCTCAAAATAAAATCTACTCCAGGTTGCAACCAGCTACCTAAGGGGCAGATCTAGGGACTGTCGGTGCGTCTACTATACTTTGCGCAAAATGTGGGCTGTTCCAACTAAAGCAATTTCTTGCACTTCCCAGACTTTTTATTTACCTGGTAGTTTACCCAAGTTCTTACACAAATTTTGCGGAACAAATCCCAGAGCTCCGATGGCTATCGGTACGACCTGTGATTTTAAGCCCCACATTCGGCTGATCTCGATTTATTATTATTATTGTTATTATTATTGGATAGGATGATGATGAGGGGTGAAAGTACTAGGATGATAGTAGGAGGTGTTAGGTGGGGTAATGGGAGGTGGGAGTTGCTCGTGCGCTTTTGTAACCATCCCAGCATTCGCCTTATGACCAAGGGAAAATTACTATCGTCTCCTGTATTATTTCAGTAGTATACCTTTGGGTTCCGGCTCTCACACGCAACCAATAAATGAGGGCTCTAAAGAAAGAGAATTTCACGGAGACTTGACGAATTCCATTTTGACTTTAAAAATATGGATGATTTCTTTTAAAAAAACGCATCGAAATATTCATACAAATGCAACCTGCATCACATGTCAACCTCTATCGGCAAATAACTCATAAACAACGCATTTTAGAGCCTTAAAAAGTAAAATTTTGAGGCCAAAGGCCCCAAAGAAACGCTCTTCACACCATAATCTACAAGATGAGACATTCTCCGATCCATTCAATTGACTTTTCGGTACCACGCTTCAATACTATCAAGGCCACCTCAAGATTTCAGCCCTTCCTGTTGGTAGCAATTTCTGGGGCGACACGCTTAGAAGGCTTAGATTTGACAATCTTTATTTACGCTTTCTGTTAACACCGTAGTTTGTGCAGTCTGATGAGGTTTATTTGCATAATCATTAATTCAAGATTTGCTCTCTAGCAACAACTAGAAGTACTATTATAGTTGCTTGATACCTATACCTATGAAGATAGTTTCTTATGCGTGTAGTGAAACTATTCAATTAACGTTTTTTCATGGTCTATAAGTGCTGTGTACTTAATTGTGGAAGGATGTGAGTGTTCAGTGAAGAGTGAAGACTGAAGACTGTGTTTGTGTTTTACCCGTACCAATATTTTCGTTATCATTGGATGAAATTTTCAAGTCAACGGGTTCAGACACGTAGCTTTCTCAAAAGTAAAAAGCTAATATTTTTGTGATTATCACGAAAAACTAAAACCTAATTGACAAAGAATATTGAATAATTACTTCAAATGTCTATAAGTAAGTGTTGGGAATTGTTCCAAGCAAATTCTCCATGATATTGAATAAATATTTATTGAAAATTTCTTTTACAAATTAATTGCATTGTTTTTTTATTTTGATTTGTAATTGTGTTAGTACATTGAAAGTTACCTTTATAGATACAAATAAAAGTATAGTAGTATAGATAATAGTAAGTAGTAAAGATACAAATAAACACGTTTCGTTAACTACTTTCCTTCTTCGAATGAAAATAGAAGGATAGGGATGAGTGTGGGGTCTAACACATGCGCGAATTTTCGCACGGGTACGCAGAGGTAGTGGGGGAAAACTTGTGCTATGGCACAACACAAAGAACAAACTTTTTAAAGTAGCTAAAGTAAAATAGCTTGAAATAAATGGAAAACAAAAATCAAAACGCGCTAGCCTACAATACTATGTGAATCAATTAAAAAACAACTAAATTTAAAATTATAGAATGAATAGTGCAAGTCACCCGACAACTGCCAACGATCGCAGTCCAAACGCACGATTTAAATGTTGGCGGTATCTGGAAGTATGTACACCAACGCCAAATTATGTTTTTAAAGAAGTATGAATTGTTCCAAGGACATCTCTCTATAATGTTGAATAAACTTTAATTGAAAATTTGTTTCCAACATCAATTGCATTGTTATTTTGTTTGATATTCTGTAAGTAGTAGTAGTTCCTCTCCTTTATGGAACGGATAGACAAATTAATAGGGAAAGGGTGGGATTTAACATGCGAGAGTTCTCGCACGGGTACGCTAGTTATTATTATTATTATTATTATTATTATTATTATTATTATTATTAGTCCTCTACTTCACGTCTAAATATGTTACGAGTCGGTTGAATATATAATCTATTGCAGGTTATCACCGGCTTCCAAAAGAGTTGAACTAGAGACTATCGGTGCCTCTACAATACTTTGCGGAAAATGTGGGCTGTTCCAAATAAAGCAATGTTGTTGTGGTTCTTGTTTCCCTTGAATTATGGGTGTACGTTGCTAGTGTTTAGATCTAGTGTTTGTTGCTAGTGTTTGTTTTCCTCTTGGAACCGTCTCGTTTATCTGCTGAAGTCCTCGGCCTCGTGATCTGCGGGAGAGTCTACATCGCAGCGCGGGTGGAGGGCGTGATGACCTGTCGTTAGTTTTCTGCTTTGGCGATCCTTATTATACGTTTTGCTTCCAATATACTATTTCAGTAGTGTATCTGATCATATGTGTTGCCCAGTCGTCAAACCCCGAATGATATTTCCACCACTGAGCTAGGTTCTGGGACGTTTACACATAGGGCGATTGTATTCCAATGAGGTGGAGGCCTTAACTGGTCGATGGTAGATGTTCGCGGTCTGCTGAAGGCCCAGATTCTTGTACCTGCATCTTTTGTTGGTCCATGGGTCCTTGATACCGAAAAATTGATTCATTGCAAATGTTTGTCGTCCGTCCGTCTGTCCAGTTGTCGGTCCTTCTGTCAGTCCACCCGTCATCTCTCCGTCCTTCTGTCTGTTCGTCTGTCCGTTCGTCTCTCCTACCGTCTGTCCGTCCCTCCGTCCGTCTGTCCATCCGTCCGTTTGTATTTCTGCGGTCAACGCTAGCGCCTAAATAATTCAGACGATACGAGACGACAGAGACGTCCAGACAGTGCGATAATAAGACGGTTCTCCAGGGAAAATGCGCACAAGTATTCATGCCTTCATCAGACGATGAATATCTGGCACGGTTTCACTATAATGTGGAGTACCTCAACAGGTCTTCCAAATATTAATGATTAACCAGTTTTAATATCTCACATGCGTAGATATTACCATAATTTCTGTAAACATAATTTTTCCACAAACCTGAACCTCATACTCGTTTTAAAGGTTGTGGGAAATAGAACATTAGCTACGAAGATAATGTCTCATGTGCCGGATTGTCAAATTTCATTAGGTGAAAGTGGGGGGAAACGTGAATTAACGCACGTCTACCTTTTTCCGGTTGATAAAATATTTTATATGTAGCCTGTAAAAATACTTTCAATGCGAAATTATCTTAATTGTTGAATATCAAATACTTACACTTATCAGGAAACTAATGGTGTTACAACAGCATATAATTTCTCGCATTATTTGAAACCTTTGCAATTTTCAAAGAATTCAGAGTTATAAAAATGACACCTGCATCATTTTTAAGCGACCTTAGCTCTATCTGTGGAAAAAATAAAGAAAAATTTAAAAGTCGTTTATGAGAAAATGTTCTTTTTCTATAAATGGATTAACTTCAAGCAGAAATTACTCGAAAAACACTAGTTTTTTCAATAATTTGAACATGACATTTTTAAAGATCTGAATTTTTAGAACAGATTTCATTTAAGACAAATACCTGTATCTCCATCTTCAATATTATAGTTTTACAATGCTAATTTTTTGCAATTTTCGACAATAGAGATTTCACTGAAAATGGGACCAGCACTATTTTTTAACCGACCTTCGATGCATACAAGGAGAAAATTTAGATGAAAAACTTGGAGCAGTTTTTGAGAAAATAATTACATAAAAATTACAGGAAAACTGCTCATATTTTCGAAATTTTTACATGACCCTATTTCAAGATCTATCTTAGAACAACAGAAGATAAAAAATTCTGTCTTCAATATTGTATCGACATTGGAAGACATAGAAACCAATTTGAACGTTTGCAATTTTCGAAAAATCAAAATATCAGTTTTGTACTCGCAGCACCTCGAGTTCAGATCGATCGGGAAATATCAATTTTGAAGAAAATCGTCTGAACGGTTTAGGTGCTAGCGGTGACCACGTAGGCAGAGAGACAACGAAAAAAAACACGCATGATAAGTTCAAAGTTAAAATTTTTGAGAAGTTAGCCATTGTTATCAATAGTAGGGAGACGCAAGTGTGGCGGTCTGCAGGTGTCGGCGTTGCGCTACACAATTTTTTGAATGTATCAAATAAAACTATGCCTTAGGTCATTGATTGCCAAAGTGGAGGGCACGCCCCCCAAAGGAGGAGTACAGACAAGTCAAGGGGGCCGCGGGACCCATCAGGCCGTGGTGTACCCCGGAACATTCCCGAGGTCTTAGCCCGCTAGAAAGATCTGAATTTTTTGAGAGTTGCCTTGTGTGATTTGTGATATAAGATATCATTCAAGATGAGCACAGCAAACTATGCAAGTACAACAGTGATTATATTAAATATGGATTTATTTGCATGCTTAAGGATGGCGTCGAACATCCCCAATGTGTTATTTGCATGTAGTGTTGAGCAATTTGTGCGAGAAAGCGTTTTCCGAACTTGTTGCAATTAAAACAAAGTATCTGGGCAAACTTGGCATTGCTAATGATTTACGTTGTACACTTTCTGATACTAAACCAAATGTAGGGTATTTGGTAAAAATGCAAGCTTACTCTTCTCATTGTTTTTCCTTGTCCACTGTTTAATTTAAATTTTATCTTGTAATATTAATTATAGTGCGATTTTTATAAAGCTGCCTCTCAAGGCCTGACTTCACGATGGAATTTATTTATTTATTTACGTCAAAAACAGTTTAAAACTGTGTGTGACGAGCTATGGGGAGAAGTGAAATTTGTGCACGTTTTCATAATTCTGTGATTTGTATCCTAAACCATATTCTAGTCGAATTTTGAATACAGAAAAAAATCGCATTTTTTCAAGTTTTGTTGACAAAAATATTCGCTCCTATATAATAAAATATATTTTCAAAAGTAAATTAGCTATAAATTTGTGCCCTTAACCCTCATCATGTTCTTCATGAAAGAATAATACTTTAAGGAATAAGGAGTATATTACAGCATTTCGCGTTTTTCTCGATCGTGCCTCTAGATGCCGCATTATCAAGCAGTGCTTGATATGGTCGCGATAATACGACATCTAGCGTCACGACCGAGAAAACCGAGAAATGTCATGATATATCCCATCGTGAAAACGGGCCTTGAGAGGCAGCTTTATAAAAATCGCAATATAGGCATAAATCGTATTGCATTTTCTTGATATAACCTAAAAAACATTTCAACAAAAGGTTAAAAAACATAATTAACTTGTAAAATTGTTAAGAGTAAAAAAGAAATGTATTGTTACACTATTTAACACTTGTTTTATTCATTACCAAATACAAATATGCAAGGGGTCGTGGAAAGTTTTACAGATGGCGTAGTAAAAAAGTTTGGGAACCCCTGCCTTAGAGGAACGAGTAAACAGCTAATTCTTGTTGTATATTGTTAGTGAGATAGACAAAGTGTGAAGGAGTTGTATACCATACCGATGTAGCGTCTCAAATTGTCCGCCATATTAATTTCAACGTATCATTTTTATGCTCTCTTGGATTATGAGTTCAAAGCCAATTTTTTTGGCATGAAATTTCATCTGAACGGTATTGGGATGGCGGTGACCACAGACCGACCGGACGGACAGAGAGACCGGCAGAGTTTTATCGTTAATCGATTTCTCGTTATCAAGAATCCAAAAACGGATTGTGAGTACACAACATGTTAAAGGAAGTCATTTACCCTATATAGGAATAAGATTTATCCATTTTGTTGTTACCAGCTGACGGCAATAAACATTTTTTTTCTGTCGAAAAACCGCACAGTTTCAATAATATCTCATCTTACAAAGTAAGGCGACAGAGGCGTATCTAGATGTTCAGGCGTCCATGGTAAGCATTGAATTTACGCGCCTGTCTGTATACTTCAATTTAGGATTGTTGTTTCAGCGGGTATACAGCGGGTTGTTTCAGCGGATTGCAACAGTGCCCCCCTTATGAAGGGCGCTCGTTGCACGTGTCATGCCCGCCATACCGTCGATACGTCTGTGTAAGGCGAGAAAGTAAAAGATGAGACTCTTTTTGATATGCCTTTGTACGGCTCAGCCACTGACTCTGGTTTACCGAATATTCAGTGACAAACAAAATTAAATGTAACAATTAATATCATGTGTAAAAATATCCATGACTTCCTTAAGCAGCAAAATATAAGTCAAGAGCTCTGTATGAGAATACTTGGTCTCTGTGTTTGAGGTGCTTGACTGAACAGACAAAATCATGCAGATATGTCTTAACTGTCAGTCTTTTGCCAAGTTCATCAAGTTTTTGTAGGATGAGGGGAACTGGAATTCTCGCCAGCGCCATTGCAACTGCTAATGATTTGATGATTTTGATAGTTAATGTCTGCCAATGATTTTAGAATAAAAGTGGAATGATAATATTCAATTGACGAAGTGTGTGTAAGTGATTAGTGTGATGAAAATTAATTGAAAATCTTATATTGTTCTACAATTGTACATGTGTAAGGTTCATCTTACAATCAAAACTCTGGCCATATGGAATTACTAGAAGACTAGAAGCAATAAGTATAATTTTTAAAAAAGGCTGTACACACGACTTGCGTTTAGAGATAAATAACTCGAAAGAGTGTAAATCCTAATTGGAAGTTTTGACTAAACTTCCCGGAGTAAAGGCAGATTGAATTAAGAAAAATATAAACATTCCAAAAAGTACACCTTTCTAATAAGAACGGTGTATCATATTTTAAAAACAAACATAATGGAAGTTAACGGGTCAATATTTTACTTTAGTTTCTACGATTTATATTCAATAAACTCTTCGGGGGTATTTACTTCCTTTAATTTTTTTTCTTTTGCAATATCGAATTTCACGGCAAAAACTGTTCAAGACAAACTGCTGTATGTCTTGAACATTTCAAACTCTTTAGAGTGAGAGAAAAAACTGTTCAGACTGGTCAAGATATTCTGCAACTGACTCTTTCGTTGTAATTTTTTGTCCACATTTTTATACCTTTTACTACTGAACTGCAATAACAAATGTAAGTATTATCGTCACACGTTTCATTAAATATTCTAATTAATTCATACTAATAAATTTAAATATTATCGTTGCAGACGTTCAGTCATAATGTTCAACTGTGAATATTTAGAAAATTTGCCAGATTTTTATCAGGAAGAGGCATTTCTTCTGATATGCGTCGTTTTTTGATAACTAGTATTACAATCACATCATTTCTATTTTATATTGAATAAAATCTTAAATATTCAAAAACAGATATTCATTTCATTCATTTATCGGAAGGAATGTAGTCCAGTCGAGAAGCAGCGGAATATCAACAATATTCTTCATACAAAAAGTTAATAAATGAACCTCATTACATTAATTACAGTGATTTTCCTTCATTAGCTAGTTATATGGGAGAGTTGTAATCGTTCAATTATTTATTAATCAACAATCTGCTTTTATCGAATATTACTATAAATACAAATGTTGGAAACCTGCCTAGTCTTCCGTGGCTATTTGGAGTTGTTTACTAGCAAACTTGTCGATAAACACATCAAGTTGAATGAAAATAACAAAATTTGAACGTGCGCCTCGAAGTCGGTAAACAAAAAATATCTTAATAAAACAAAATAAATTACAAAAACATCAAAATTCTGATTTAGAATTGTAAAACCTTCATGGACGCTACAGATTTTGATACATTTTGTTGTTTTTGTTTTTATAACTGTCAATGTCACAATGGATTTTCATATTTGCGGGAATCTATGCATTTGTCTTACTGTAGAATACTTTGTATTCATATCCGTGTTTGGTGCAACTTCTACGATGGCACGCAAAATGAAAAAAAGGAAAGCTCGCTCTATGTCTTATCTAGTGTTGTGAGTCCTGTATGTCAAGGCATCCGGGTAAATCCAGATAAAAGCGGACATAGGGTGTGGAGTCAAAGCAAACTGGGATCGCAGTTCGTAAAGAAAACATTCTTCGCACGTGTTAAGTTTCCTTTATAGTTTCACAGATCGTAATACGACAGAAGTATCCAGTAACACAAATTGAACGAACGAGAAATATAAGAAATATTATGTGCCAAATTATAATTATATATTTCAATGAATTCACGAATAAAACTAAAACAATTGGAACACCTCGACAATGCAAAACATCAATGAATCATGAGTTTCAATTTTCAGATTAGTTATTTAGGAATTTAAATTTTAAAAAATTAAAATTTAAATAACTAATATCTCATTTTATTTAAGAATCTATAGAAAAGATATTCTACGAGGAATGTTATATACAATAAGATAAGACGTGAAAGTTGAATGATATTCACAAAATTAAATGGCGAGCCATATTTATAAACATGAACTTTCGTAGCTTGATAAGTAATTTTAGTCTTTACATAATTTTTCAACAGCAAAATATTTCAAGAATGGACGTGTGGAAATATTTTAAAACTATATGTAGTGATGCCATCTAGTGGTAATTTTAAATAGTTCTAATATGATTTCGCCTTTCACCGCATTAGATATTGCGCCATCGTTTCATGATGTTCCGCCCTGATAAAGGCGGCAAATTTGTATGTGTACACAAACGCCTTTCTTAACTAGTAGTGATACAGAATTGCACAGACTTTTCCGTATTAGTTTTCTATTTCCTTGGGTCTCGGCTAGCTATTCATACTTGCCACATACTCTTGCCAGCTGCCATCTATCGCCGCCCACACTACATTTTTTTGACATTTTATTAATTTTTCGCTTTCCTAGTGGTAGAACGAAATATTAATTTTAGAATATTACAGAACATTAAAACCTCGATTTAAATGACAATTTTCTTTGACAATTTTGGAGCTGTTTTCAAGAAAAAGGCGTTTAAGCGCAACTAAAAATGCGAAATTTGAAACTAATTTTCACAGAAAATTTATGAGTTTTCGAATGACTTCATTTGAAGCCATTTGAAGCATTTTAACTTACAAATACTATAGTGTTTAAAAATTGCTGGAAATATGCTTATTAACGTTGTGAGAGATCTTTCAAAAAAATTCTATTTGTGTAGTTTTTGCAAAAACCAAAAAAAAAAAATACCCCAAATTGTACTTTACGACATATTAAAACATGTAATTAGCACTATCCCTTCGACAAGTTTGAACAAAAAATTTGGAGCCATTTTTAAGAAAATGGCGTTTGAGCGTTTCTGAAAATGCGGAATTTTGAGCTAGTTTTCATAGAAAACTATTCAATTTTCGAGAAACTTTATTTGACATTATTCAAAGCACATTTATTCATAAATATAATAAAGTAAACGAATCGCCGCTAATGTAAATATTAACGACGTGAGAGACAACTAAAAAAATACATTTTTGTAATTTTTGAAAAAACAAACGAATAGAGCAATATGGCGATAATGTCATCTCATAGAGCACATTTAGCACTATCCCTACAAAAAGTTTAAAGAAAAAATTTGGAGCCGTTTTTGAGAAAATCTGGTTTTTGTAACTTTTTAAAATAGCAAATATTTTATGCAATATTACACAAAAACTATTAAAATTTTCAAAAAATGTACATGACATTAATGAAAGAACTTACTTTGTACAACAAATTTTATTTGAAGGAAAAATCTCTATCTTCAATTTTGTAGTTCTAGGAAGACTCCGAAAAAATTTCAAACTTTTGCAATTTTCAGTAATCCAGAGTTAACCGTGAAAATGGGACCTATGCCACCTTTATTCGTGTATTTTACTCTATTGTTGCAAGAAATTTAAAGAAAAAATTTGCAGCCTTTTTGAGACAATTTTTAAAATGTCCGGGGGTCTTCATATAATATACCCCAAATTTTGGAGAATATTTTTCAAAATCGCGGCGCCTGGAGTGGAACCAGATCGGCTACGGAATATTCATTTTGGAAGAAATCGTACTTATGGTTTCGACGCTACGGTTGTTCACAGACTGACAGACAGGCAGACAGACAGACGGATGGGCGTTTTGGAAAGAACCCCTTTTTCTGTATCAGGGGCCACAATACTGGTATTTCTGTTGAAATCTCGAAATCGATTTTCCGCAGCATTACATAAATTTCCCTATACTACGTATATTCCGTGTAGATACGTATATACGGGAAAGTAAAAAAAGGGTGACACATTTATTTTCGAGGAATTCGATTTATTGTTATTTCGTATTTTAGTTACAGTTTAAATTTTAATAATATCGTGTAATCGTTTTATAATTCAGAAATTGCTGCATATTATTTTATTAAGTAAAATGCTGTATTTAGTTCATGTACTCAGTACTCATTTGAACTCTAGCGTATACATAGGGATACGTTATTTATACAGTAAGCAGCAGAAACTTCTCTGTGTATGTGTCCAGTTATTGCAACTAGGCTGCTGTTATTTTAAATTTGGTTTTATCCGAACTCTGGATGAACCATTTTAAAGGTTTGAAGAAGAAAGTGTTACCCACAATACACTAAAAATAGAAGCTATAAAACATCCAAATTCTTTACCGATTTGTAACTGAAGAAGTACCGAGGTATTTCAAAAACATACGCTTCACATGATATACGTGTGATGCACATCCCCGGTGGGGAGAGAATCCCAATTATAAGAGCGACTTAAAGCCCAAATGGTATAACTTTATTGTTCGCATTTTTAACTAGGTTGATAATAGTGTTCAGCAAGTGGCATTTTATTACAGCACAAAGTGTGTAATTACACATTACTTAACAACAATGTACTAGGACCAGAACTGTATGCTGTCAGTGGAACCATGCGTCTGTTGACAAGCAAAGTAGTGTTGCGAGTTGCACCATTTTACCTGTAACTGGTTCCTTTTGTGTGTTCGCTGTGAATATTCAATCGGTACCAAAAGGTTGAACAATGCTCAATTGTTTTTAAAGAAACTCCTGAGTACATTCCATTTCGCAAGTTGTTCTTCAAGTCGGGATCTAAAAATAACGTCCAATTTCTCTTTTCTCATACCTCAGAGAAAGCTGTACAGAGGACCATGTACCGATATAAAAGAGAAACTAGTGTTGCTATAGAATGACACAGACTATCCCGTTTTAGTTTTCTATTTCTTTTGCTATTCGGAATTGCCACGTACTCTTGCCAGCTGCCATGTGTCGCTGCCCAAAGTACTTTTTTCGACATTTTCTTAATTTTTCGGTTTCCTAAAAGCTGAACGGAAATATTATTTAAAAAATATTAAAGAACAGTAAAAGCTCGTCCTAAATGATAATTTTCTTTCTAAAATTCGGAGCCGTTTTGAAGAAAATGGCATTTAAGCGCTACTGTTAATGCGAAATTTCAAGCTCTTTTTCGCAGAAAATTTTTGAGTTTTCGAAAAACTTCATTAGAAGTCATTTGAAGCACATGAACTCACAAATACAACAGTATCTACAAATGGCTGGAGATTTGAATATTAACAGTGTTTCTGTAAACAAAATTACATTTGTGTGATTTTTTTAAAAAAAAATCCCAAAATGGACTTTACGTCATATGAAAGAGTGCAATTAACACTATGCGTTCTAAAAGTTTTAAGAAAAAAATTGGAACCATTTATGAGAAAATGGCGTTTGAGCGTTTCTAAAAATACGGAAATTTGAGCTAGTTCTCTGAGAAAACGGTTGAGTTTTCGAGTTTTTTTTACATTTGTCACGTCTTCCAACCTCTTGTGTGGCGTTGAACGCTTTTTTGGAGTAATCCTCCATTATATGAATTTTTAATTTAATTTGGAGTAATCCTCCGTTACTACAATGTCTGTACTTTTAGTCAGTAGCCCGTTTGTCGTTGTCCAGAGGACTGCCAGGTAGCATCTCCGCGCACGCGCCTCTCTCTTGCGCAATATTGCGCGAAAACTACTGTGTTAAAAAAAATGTACATGATAATGAAAGAACTCACTATGGAGAACAAATTTTATTCGAAGGAAAAATCTTAATATTCCATTTTGTAGTTGCAGGAAGACGCTGAAAAAATTGAAAAATTTGCAATTTTCGAACATTTAGAGTTAACCGTGAAAATAGGGCCAATGCCACCCTTATAAGTGTGTTTTACTCTATTCTTACAAGAAACTTAAAGAAAAAGTTTGGAGCCGTTTTTGGGAAAATGTTTGAAAATGTGCGGGGGACTTCATGTAAAGTTCTATTTTTGGAAAAAAAATCCTACGTAGGATATAGGCGGTAGTCGTGTTCACAGACGCACAGACGGACAGACAAACACAGAAAGACGGACGGACGGACGTTTTGAAAAGAAAACAACTCTTTTTCGGTATCAGGGAACCCCAAATTGAAATCTCGAAATCGATTTTCCGCATTGCACAACTTTCCCTATACTACGTATATTACTCCGTATATACGTACGTATACGGGAGAATAAAAATGCCGAAAAATAGCGACCATGACCGTCAATTTTGGTTGGCTATAGTGGTCAACACCGCATCGTGATGTTCAAAGCAAATTGTCGTTGCTTGGATGGTCTCTATTGCTTTGGAAAGCCTGGGATGTATGTGTGATACAGCGTTTCTCCGATAAATGCGGAAAACTGTATGTCCCCGTCCTTAGCGTCTATTGATCGCCGACATTGTTTATTGAGATATGCAACCGGTTACGGGGTCGACTTGTTGGCTGAGTCGACCTTGAAGCTTTGACCTAGTACAAGAGCTTTTGTTCCTTAGTTCGCTCAGCGTTTTTCCCTTTTTAATAAAATGGGAGCCATGTAAACGAATTGCAAGTCGATACTATACTCAGGGCCGCTTTAACAACTTTAGGGGCCCTTGGGCCTACGTTAATTTGATGCCCCCTTATTCTTACTTTCAGCGATCCCCCCCCCGAATTTAAAGACAAGTTTTGTTAAAAAAACTAACTAATCACTGAATGACATTCTCGCTTCAGTCAGCAACATTCAATATTATAAGTATTATCCAGTGATGCGAGACACATCACTTCTTTATTAGTAAAATTATCAAACTTAGTGAAAAGCAGTACTGACTCGTGTTATTGGTAATGGTTAAGTACTCTTATAATATTGCAGCTTGTATTCTTCAGCCATGACTTGAAAGATTCAAACGATATATCCCAAAATTACAAGAAAACTACTAATATTTCGTATTTTTAAAAAGTGATCAGGAAATAATTTAAAGATATATCTTGTAATAGATTGCATTAAGAAAACAATCAGTAGCGTTCATATTAAAGGTGAGATACTTGTATGAAAAGCATTTGAACCATATAACTCAAAATTACGGGAAAACTACTACTTTCAAAAAATGAGTGTATGATAATATTTAAAGATCTCATATTAAGGAATGGATTTCATTCAGTACGAAATCGCTTATCTTTGATAATACAGTTTTTGGAGAGTTTCGTAAAAAAATTAACAGTTGCAATTTTTGAAATTTCAGAGGTTTTAATAAAAATAGGACTTATGCCATATTATTACGATATACAATTGATATACGAGGGAAACCAAATGAAAACCGCAATTATTTTTTTTCCACTATTTTACTGCAGAGAGAGTTTCCTTATACATTATTTTTCTACATAGTCTCTTCCGCATTCAATGCAATTACACCATCGGATAAGAAGTGCTTCGATACTTTGTTTACTTGACATCGTAGACACTTATTCACCGCCTATTGGACGTCATCAGACTTGAACTTCTATCCTTCAAGTTGCTCATTAATGGACGAAAGATGTGGTAATCTGAGGGTGCCAAACCTGGAGAGTATGGCCGATCTGAAAGGCACTTGAAACGTAGGTCGTCGATTGTTATCATAGTTGCACGAGCTGAATGCAGACTGTCGCTATCATGTTGAATAAAAGCAAAAACCACCTGCACTCAGCAAACTCCTTCACTTTGTGCGTATTGCTGACTTCAAATGGTTCTTGAGATGGCGGGAGTAGTTGTATGTTCTATTCGGGAAACAAATAGAAAATCTTATTCAAATGTTTTTCTTAATTTGTCGCAATTTCAATCAATTTCAATCAGTCATCTTTTCAACTCTTTGTGCCGGACAATATTTAAATATCTGATGTAAAAGAACAATTCGTTAAGTCAAAAATTTATAATATAACAGAGTGGTTGGAAGCTGTTTAAACATTTAAACATCATCAATTTTCGAAACGTTAAAGGTTTTACAGAGATTCAGACCCACGTAATTTTTTTAAACACACTTTGCTCTAATAAGGGTAATGAATTTAATCACACTATTTGGGACTTTTTAGGTAAATTTTGAAAAACTCGTTGGTGATTCATGTAATGTATCCCCAAAATTAAAATATCCGTTTCAAATTCAACAGGACAGATCAAATGAGAAATATCTATTTTGATGAATATCGTGTTCATACGTTTTGAGAAAAAAACACTTTTGAAGTATCAGGGATCTCCAAAACGTGCATTTCATCATAGTATCAACAACCATTTTTGTAGCCTTAGATCAGCTTGTAATACGTATTAAATAGAAAGTAAAAAGTAGCTTTAAAAATCCTATTGCTTGGAGACACATTGAGGTAAATCAATAGTATTCTTACCTGTTCTTTATTGAAAATGTAAAGAAAACTTTTTAAACCGTTTTGAGAAAATAATTGCTTAAAAATTGTCTAAATTTCACGCATACGTCCGCGAAAATTACTCGTTTTCTCGAAAAATTGTACATGAAGTTATTTCAAGGTTTTTTGAAGAATAGATTTTTAAAAGAAAAAATCTATGATCTTCAATATTGTAGTTGTAGAGAGATGCTGATAAAAAGTTGAGCAATTACAATTTTCGAAATTTCAGAGAAATTTCAAAGAAAATGAGACCTGCGCCATTTTTAAGCGACCTTTTGGCTATAGTTTAATCATTAAATTTAAAGCTATTTGTGAAAAATCTTTGAAAATAGTATCGAGGTTTTGTGTAAATTATCCTCCAAATCAAAATATCTGCTTGAAACTTGCAGGGCCTCGCGTTGGATCGATCAATGAAGGAATCTCAGTTTTCGAGAAAATTGAATGGTTTAGGCCAAATGTATCCAACTTGCAAGGCATCAAGTGCCAGAAATAAAACCTTTAATATGATTGCGGCCCATATTTACAGTACTCGGGCGATCCACACCTCCTCTTCAACCATTTAGCAGGGCAGAATTGAGTTCACTTCTTTTCTTTTTTGTTAGTTTCTGGAAACTTTTTAAATATATATTTTATTACAGTATGGATGAAGATTTTATTGGAATGGTTAAGGAGGGCGAAATTTGTCCTTGGGAAGTCTGGAGCGGATTCTTGTTTGTAGAGGATCAGAAGTTTTGCCTAGATGAAAAATGTTCTTGACTGGAAAATTACGTAATTTAGAGTAGAACCATCTGAGATTTGGGAAATATGTTGGGAGACTGTTGGGAAATTGAGGTCTTTATGCAGTTGGTTATTAGAAACATACCACGGAGCATTTACAGCAATTCTCAAGACTCTATTTTGGAAGGTTTGTATGTGTTTGATGGATGAGCAAGCAGCGCCTCCCCAAACGGGGCAAGCGTAGGTTAGAAAAGGAAGAAATAGGGCTTTGTGAAGATATAGTGAAGTTTTTGTGTGAAGGGAGGACTTCCTATTTATCATAGGATATAATTTACGGAGGGTGGCATAGGCTAGATTTAGGCGGGAGAGAAAGTGAGGTTTCCAAGTCAGTCGGGTGTCTAGTAGAACTCCAAGATAATTTATGGTTTTATGTTTGGGTGTCCAGGAGATGGGACTATTGGATATTTTTAGTGGGGGCATGTCGGGGATGCGTTTTAGGGCGAACGTTTTTTGCTTCATATTTTGAAGGGTTCAAGTTTAGTCTCCAGTTCTCTGACCATTTACAAAAGTTGCCTAGAGCTTCTTGTGTGATTGAAATGGCGTCTGAAAAATTGGGATTGGAAGTAAATAAAACGGTATCGTCTGCGTATAAAGCTGTGCAGGTATCATTGGACTGAGGGATATCCGAAGTGAAAGTATTGAAAAGAGTGGGAGAGAGAGAGGATCCTTGTGGTACTCTAGCTTTGATATTAAAGCGTTGGGATTCGGAGCTACTGATTTGCACAGAAAAAGATCTGTTGCTGAGGAAATCCTTTATAATATAGTAAAGGTAGTCAGGAATACCAATTGTTCTGAGCTTATACAGAAGACCGTCATGCCATACACGGTCAAACAGTTGTGAGTAGTCTAAGAAGACAGCGGTGGTATATATTTTTTTCCTTCAAATGATTGAGCTATTGATTCCGAAACGCGTAATAGATGGTGGGTGGTGGCAAACTGAGGGCGAAAATAAATTGCACATTAGGGATTATTTTTGTTTCTTCTAAGAATTTGTTGATGAATAAGGATGAGCTTTTCGAAGAGTTTTGAGAAGGTTGGCAATAAGCTTATAGGTCTGTAACTGTTCGGATTAGCGGATGGTTTATTTGGTTTGAGAATGGGGATAACAATTGAATACTTTCAAGCAAGGGGGTAGTACCCTAATGGAAGGCAGCCGTTTAGAATGGAGATGTTTAGTATAACATTGGGAATTTGATCAAAGCCGGATGATTTTTTATTCTTAAGTGATTTTAATACTGCTTGAATATTTGCTGGGCTGACATAATTAATGGGCTGAGGAACCGAGGTGAACGGTAGATTCATGGTTTCTATTTGGTCATTGAAAGCAATGTTATTGGCTGAGTTAGGCGAGAATATTTCTGAAAAGTGGAGAGCTAGAAGTGAGGTTTTCTCAAACTCGATTATTGCTGTTGTAGAACCAGATTTTAAGGCGGGAATGGAAGAATGAGTATGCGTTAGGGTTTTTGATATTCACCATAGGTTTTCGGAGTTAGGAGTTAATTTTGCTAGCTGGGACTGGAAGCAGGCATTTCTTTGGTTCGCGTGAGCGTCGTGAACTTCAGGTTTTTTTTATTTAGAATTGATTTGAGAGAAGGTAGTCGATATTCTTGCCAGTTCCTTCGTGCTTTCCTTTTCTCGGAAATTAATTTTCGAATATGGTTCGGGATCACCAACTGATATGGGATTGTTTGTTTGTAAGTAGGAGGGCTAGATGCACACCGAATGGCAAATTGGATGGACTCAGTGAGGATGTTGATGGCATCATCTATTTCTAAGGAGGATTTATGGAATGGAAGCCAAGGTAGATAGGAATTGAGAAAATTATTGAAAATATTCCAGTTTATAGCTCCTTGTAGGAGCCTGGGCGGATGAAGGGGAAGGAGAGGGAGTGAATGTAGAGAGATTATACAGGGCAGTGGTCTGAATTAGATTCGGTAATTGGCTGTTGGTAAATTAGTTCCGAGAAGGACTTTGTGAGAATAATATCTAATATGTCTGGGGGAATGGTTCTATTGAAAGGGAAGTGAGTTGGTTCAGTCGGGGCAGCTATATTGATATGATTTATGTTACAGTATGTGAACAATCGAGTGCCATTAGGAGAGGTTGTTCGACAGCCCCAGGATGTGTGTTTCGCATTCCAATCGCCAATAGCAAGGGTTGGGGTGGGGTATGAGAAAAGCATTGATAGGTGGTTAGGAACAATTGGAATGTTTGGAGGCTTGTATACGGCTATTACGGTGATATCGGAGCCTGAGATTTGCGCTAGAGAAATTGCGATGTTCTCAAGTCCAGGCGTAGAGGGGGTAATGGGTTATGTTTAATAGCCTTTCGGATAAGGATTGCCACACCACCAGCACCTCTGTTAAAGGGTCTGTCTGATCTGTAGATATTAAATCCTGGGATAGAAAATCTTGCTAAAGGCTGAAGATGCGTTTCCGTTAGAATTGTTATATCTATTTTATATTCCTGTAAAATATGGGATAGGAAGAGTATTTTTTTACTATACCGTTTGAATTCCAATTGAGCAAGTTTAGATTATTGAAATTAGCGAGTGCTATTAAAGATAATTGGGTGAGAATTGCTGCTATAAGGTTCTGAATTTGGGGTATTAAGGAAGAAATAATTTGGTTAACTATGTTAGCTAGGAATTGATTTTGGTGATTGTGGTTTGGAGAGGAGTAGCCGGAGTTTGGAGGCGGGGGACGTTTGGAAGGGGTGGAAATTCTAATGTTGATGTTATGGGTGGGCAGTGTTGCGAGGTGTTGGGCAGGTTTAGGACTGGGTTGTAAGGTGCTTTCATTTGAGATAATAATGGGATATTAAAGTTGGGTGGGGGTGAACAGAATTTATGGAATGAATCTTGTCTTTTTTCGAAGTAGCTACATCTCTTGTCGGAGGCCGTGTAGTTTCTGCCGTTTCTTGTCGGAGGCCGTGTAGTTTGCGCAAATTAATAACGCGTTAGGAGCGACCGAGCAGCTGCTAGAGGGATGAGATTCACCACATTTTACACATTTCGGTTGTTTTTTGCAGTAGTTGCGGGTGTGGTTGAAGTCTTGACAGTTTTTATACTGCACTATAGTTTTTTTCTGAGTTCAATCTTTACTACACAGTGGAGTAGGAATTCAATTTTGAAGAGCTTTTCGATTTCAGAAGCTATTTCTACCTTGCACAACGGCATGGGAGAGCGATCGGATTTATACAGTCTTGTGACTTTGGCAGGTGTTATGCCCTTTTCCAGGAGGGCGGAATGAATATCTGCGTCCGTGAATTAGGTATGATTTCCTCTTATAATGGCACTTTTATTTCTAGATTTTGGGTCACTCTAAGTGTGGTACTCCACTTCCTGATCGTTAAGGAAGGAAGCTAGATTCCGGAAGTCACTGCTTGCATTTCTATTGACTTTCACAACTTGTCCGCGGGAAGAAGTGGAGAAGTGGTTTTCACACGTTTTTTGAATATTGTCAATCAATGATTTAGTCTGCTGAGTTGACGTTATGGATGAAAACAGGGGGTGGTTTCGATTCCTTATTTGGTTGTTGCACTTCTTGGACCGGGTCAGGTTGGGTTACGCGACGAGCAACGAGCAACGGTCGAGGCGTTACGCGACGAGCAACGGTCAGGCAACGAGCCTAATGGGCTGAATCGGTTTTGCGTAGGAACGTTAATTTGAACGTTAGAATATTCAGCACTGTTATCGATTCTTTTCCTTTTGAGAGAGTTTAGTTCATAAAAATTTGAATCATTAGCAACATTAGCAATGTTTTGCGGTGGAAAATTGCTTATAAAGTTCAGATGGTTGGACTTACTTGGTGATGACATTTGATAATGCTGAATAGGTACTGGTTGTTGCTGCGGCGAGTGATGTTGCTGTTGGTCGTGAATATGACAATTCTGATGAAGTTGCTGTTGTTGAATATGATGTTGTTGCTGTGGGTGACGTATTTCGTGTTGAGGGTACCACTGATACTGGATGCCGTTGAGGGTGTGAAGAGCGGAGGCCACTGCTTCCGATAGCTGGGTGAAGGTCCATGGTTGGGTTACGCGAGGAACCTTGCTGTGCGAAATCACCACAGCTCTCTGCCGTGGGCCAACGCAGACCTAAAGTCACACGTTAGCCCAATTCGTCGGGGTTTACTTCAGTTAAGTCACTATGACTGACTGGTCTCACTAAACATTGATAACTGAAAACAAGCACTATCGTAGGCCTAGACCGCTGTCAGTGCGGAACGGTATCAGCTGATAAGGCTGCGGAGCGATGCGCACTGTGCGACGGTCGGCGACGGAATGTCCTAAGTTCTAGTCCCGACGGCGGCAGGATTTTCGACACTAGGTCGAATTCAGACGTTGTCTAGGGAGAATTTTAGCAGCCGGTTGCTCTGATCGTTAGTTTCCCATGGTTTGTCTGATCAACGCCAGGCGAATGCCGGAGCAGTACCGTAACAAACAGGCACGGACCGCGCACGATCTTTCCTTCCTCTTCCTTGTCCAATCCTCACGCCTTACACACACGCACACACACACACTAACATGAACTACACTACCGCACGTTCCGGGAGACCGGTTGGGAGCTTAGTGCTTGTCCAGGCTGGGGAGGTGCCCCGCTGGTGGGAGATACGTGTTTTGGGAAAACCTCGCTAGCCGACGGTAGGTCGGCGCCGGATCTCGCCATCCAGCGGGGGAAGATCACAGCCACCTCCTGATGAAAAGCATTCACTACACTTACGAGATTAATGACCTCCGTAGTTGAAGCGTCCGGAATCACTAACAATCAATCATCAATCATTGAGAAATGTATCCCTCCTAACTTTGCCCCTGAGAGTTCTTTTAATCGTGCCACATATCAGATGAATTTTTGAATCTTCCTGCGCACATCTGTCTCGCCGAGTTAAGATATATCACATTCTAAGAACTGCTACTTTAATTAACTTTTTTAATTTTTTTACTTTTCAATGGCTTTGGTGAAATTAAAAAACGGTTTTTCCTCCATGCCAACGTCTCACTTTACCTCCGGAGAAAAGGAGGAATTGTCGTTTTGTCACTTCTCTATAAAGATAGAGAGACCTGCGATTTAAGAAGTGGCGTCTGGAAACTAAACAGGGTCGTCAGGTTACGTAGGTACGCGGAATTTCGCCAAGTCGGTGGTGGAGATTTGCGTAATGCGAAATAAGGAGACGTGAATACACCGAACCTACGAAACCTATCGAGTTGCGGCTTACAGCGTTTGATCTGGATTTACTCCTTTTACTTACGGAAAGTTTTTCTGTAAGTAAAAAGTGTAAAGCAGTATTATTTATACAACGGTAAGGCATGAAAATGCGTTTCAAACTTTGGACTCGAGGCAGGGAATCTGGAGAATCCTGCCACACAGTACCATTCGATGCTTCCTTTAATCCCCCAAAAGAAAGGTTATGATCATACACTTGGTCGCAAGGAGCGGCCGGTTGGGTGCAGATTATTTTAAGATTGTTTGTAAACAATGATCTTGATATAGCTCGACCAAGCGAAGAATGAAGGAGATGATTGCGGCGCGTCGTGGAACTAACAGTGTAAACACTGTGTAATACAGTCAATTTCGATAACAAAAGTCGCGAGGAGCATGAAGCGAGTTGTTTATCGATGTAGCTTCGGGAAATATGAGTTCTCGTCGAGGTGTGACATTTAGCGGACAGGCAAGACGCCTTGCATACAATGTTATTTTGTGATAGAGAAAAAGATGGACCTAAAATACCTCTAGGGAGCGCAATCAAACGTGCAGCAGCAAGCTTAAAGTTATGTGAAAACACGATACCGAAAATTCAAAAGAAAGATGTGAAGCTGAGAGACATGGGTTTTTGGTAACGTCGCCGAAAGGATCAAAAGTGAAAAAAATGTTGTGGATGAAGTGAAATGAAATGTTATACATGAATTTAACCATTTTGTATTCTTCGTTCATCTTTTTTATGCGATTTGTGAGGTATGCAATAAGCTGCCAAAACATTAAATTTACATTTCATTTACTATTACGGGGACAGTTGCTTCATACATGATAAGAATTGATTTGGTATATATTCTGAGAAACTACTTAAATTAAATTAAATGATTTACAAGTATATGAATGTTACAGTACACATTTTCTGCTCATCAAAGGAATCCAATCAAAAGTGAATCATTCTGCAGATAAACATAAAATATTATTTCTTCCAATATGAGGCGCAGATATGACCAAATACAGTTAATATATTAGTTGGGAACATGCCAGATTTATGACAAAATAAATCGCATTTTTCCCGAAACAGTTTGCCAGGGTCCCATTTTTCATTTGATTTGAGTGTCCGTATATCACCGTCTCTGTCGCTTCGGCTGTGAATATAGTGGCGCGCTCCTGTAAACATCATTCTCATCTTGGTCGAGTTACATCGAATGAAGATGTTGAGTAGGAGTTTTCAAGGCAAACGAATTCAGAAGAGTATGTTACATTAAAAACGTTTGTTAATTTACTTACTGTAAAAAACAATAAAAACTGAAGGTGACGACCTAAAAATGCTGCTTCCTTAATATACCGTCAAACGGGGCGAGACTGTGCCACATGGGGTGAGAATATGTCAGGCTTCATTTCATTGGATACACGCATTTTATTGCAGCTATCGGAACTTTGCTGTTTCTAACTTGCACAAATAGTTCGAACACAAGTAGAAATTATTGTAGCACCAAGTGCCATACTGAATGTCAATAGGATGTGTTTATCTCAAGATATGGAGCCTGACATATTCTCACCCCATGTGGCACAGTCTCACCCCGTTTGAAGGTAGGTGTAAGTTAATTGCACATTGTCAATTGCACATTGTCAATTGCACATTGTTCAAAGTTTTCAACTCGCAAATATAATTCCCTTAAGAGTTGAAATTTAGGGCGTAGGTACCACGATCTTATTCACTATACTCCCGCGCGGGTTGGATGTATAAACGGCGTAAAAAATGTTATCTCTCTTCGAGGAAAACATTCTAAAATTGAAATAATTTTGAAAAAAGTGAAAATGTCCAGGAGCTTAACGTAAAGTTACCCAAAATTTAAGAGATTCGTTTCACATCAGTCGCACTATCCATCCAAATTGATCTTGGAAAGCCCATTTCGATCATAATTCCTGACTAGTTTATGTGTAGTGTTGTTTACAAAAACGAGAAACGGACAGAGTAATCCAGATGATTTGAAAAAAAAAACCTTTTTTCGTTTTACGTAATGCCCAAAACGTCTACTTCCCAAAACCAATAATATCGACATTGATTATATTGATACCATTACGCACTTTTATATATAATTACTAGTATCCGAGTATGTATAAATAAAAGATCTATTTTACATACCGGAACTTACCTGTATATACCGATACTTCGGTTTCCGCCTCAATGACCCCATCTTGATCCAGTTTTGTCCAGTTTCTTTGATCCACGGAGCAAATGCTGGCCCTGTTTTGCTTCTGGACATAAATATAGCATCACTATTCGCGTGTTTTGTTGAACTTTCTTTTTGATTGTAGTAGGAGGAGTAGAGCCGTGGGAGGAGGGTCTCGTTTTTGCTAGCAATGAAAAAAAAAGGCCGTCGCTCTGTTCTTAGGCGGACAGTCAGACGTTAAAAAAAATTGTTGTACCATAGACCCCCAAAATATGCATTTCCTTCTAAATTTCAGCATCGACGTTTTGCAGCATTACAGAACACTCTCTATAATACGAATATCTATCTCTGTATATACTAGGTTGAAAAAAAATATACGTAATCTTGGTGTTATTCAGTCTCTAACAAAACAGTAACTACGTCGACAGAGAGGCTAATGTAGAGAGAGATATGACGTTAAATACAAAGGATATTTTAATTTTCATTAGATATTGTCCGTTAAATAGGGGTTTAGTTTAAAATGTTGAATTAAATTCAATTATATGCAAGTTTGAGCGATTTAAAGGTCATTTTGTTGGTTTATTTGTTTTGTTTCTGGGTGCATCATGTGCTACGATCAGAATCAGAATCGAGAAGTTTTAGAACGCACCGTTTTCAAATTTTGTTCAATCAAGGGAGTTGCGGATTGAAATGTGCGCCAGTCATGAATCACGGGAAATTATAGCTTTTATTTATATATTTACTACTATTTATTTATAGCGTCCTTTCAGTTGTTGAGAGCTTTGAAATACATGAAAGTTGATGTAAGAAGTAGAGATAGCGAATGATGCCGAAGAAATTGTGGAACGATATGCAGGGGAAACGGGAGAACTCCGAGAACACATGTCGAGAGCTCGCTTTGTGTATAAAGGGCGTGTATATTGGCGGTGGAATGAACCCGGATCCCATTTACTATTTTACGAACTGTGGATCGGAGAGAAAAGTACTCTAAAAAGGATTAAAATTGTACTATACTCCGGTGTATTACTTCAACCACTTTAACACTTGCTTTCCTCTTCAGAAAAGAAAATTAAATATTTCACGCAAAAACAATTCTTGGATAACACAAGGGATTAGAACATCATGTAAAAACAAACGAGTTCTTTCTTTCATTTCTAAGCATCATAACGTATCTCAAGATTTCCTCCTGTACTTTAAAAAATACAAATCATTGTTAAGAAAAGTCATAAGGCACGCTAAAATCATAAAACACGATCAGGATATTTTGAACTCAAATAACAAAACAAAATCAATGTGGGATATAGTAAAAAATGCGACCAAACCAACTAGAAACCTTGTAGAGAATGTTGTTTTAAAAGATAACGATAGAGATGTGAACGATCCGGCAACAGTGGCTAGTCTCTTTAACCAATACTTTTCGAGAATTGCTGTCGATCTCACTAAGGGTTTTCAGCCACAAAATTCAACATCTGACGTTTCCCTAAAAGTCTTAGACACTATGTTCGTTTCCGAAACCTCTTCCTATGAAATTCTCAAAATAATCGGTAAATTAAAAAATAAATATTCGGCCGGTTTAGATGAATTTCCGGATTGTTTGTTAAAGACGTGCGCGCCAGCTATTATACACCCGTTAACTCACATATTTAATGCATCCTTATGCACCGGAATTTTTCCAGATATTTTTTAAAACAGCTAAGATTAAGCCGCTCTTCAAAAAAGGCAACAAAAATGAAGTTCAAAATTATCGGCCAATTTCTCTTTTGTCAGTTTTTTCAAAAATATTAGAGAGACTTTTTTATGTGCGAATGGAAACCTTTCTCAATAAACACGACGCGTTTTCAAATTGCCAACATGGATTCCGGAAATCAAAATCTACGGAAACAGCCATTTTTTTTCTTTTCTTAAAGATGTTGCCTCATCATTGGATCAAAACGAAGCAACTATTGGAATATTTTTAGATCTTTCAAAAGCTTTTGACGTCATTGATCATAACATTTTACTTTCAAAATTACCTTCGTATGGAATCCGTGGTATTGCTCTAGATTGGCTATGTTCGTACCTTAAACAACGATCTCAGAGAGTAGAAATACCTTACTGGAATGATGGAACCTTATGTACACACCTTTCCGGTTCTTTGCCAATTGTACGTAGAGTCCCGCAAGGATTGATTTTAGGCCCTATTCTCTTCCTATTATACGTAAATGACATGCCCTTAGCGATTCGAAACGGAAGAACAGTTCTCTTTGCGGATGATACAAATATTCTTTGCAACAAAGAAACCGTAAATAGTACAATATCAGACTTTCAAATTGGTTCCGTAATAACAAATTAAAAGTAAATGAAAATAAAACAGTTTCAATGCAGTTTTCCATATCAAATAAAAAATTCTGTACTCCATTGAAAATGAACGGTGTGCCATTGACTGATGTTAATGTAACAAAATTTTTAGGTCTATCAATTCAGTCAAACCTCAAATGGAATGCCCACTTAAATGAATTGAACACAAAATTAAGCTCATTATGCTACGCGTTCAGAATTCTTTCAAATTCCGTCAGCCTTCATACAGCTCGTTGTGTATATTTTGCCAATGTTCACTTCCGCCTGAGATATGGCATAATATTTTGGGGAAACACATCTTATAGTTCACAGACTTTCAGATTACAAAAAAGAATTGTACGAATAATAAGCAAATCCAACCCACGTGATTCTTGTAAGTCACTCTTTATTAATCTAGGAATTTTACCATTACCTTGTATCCTGATTTACGAATCAGTAGTTTTTGTCAAAAATGACTTACTTAAGGACGGGAATATATTTTCAGCAAACGCCGATGTCTATAAGTATAACACACGACGTAGTAATCATATTCACCAGGTGGCAGTATCAACAGCTCACTACAAAAAATTCACATACAATTCATGTACATTACTCTACAACACCTTGCCAGAAGACATTAAACGATTAAATTCAATAGAAAAGTTTAAGTCCCAAGTAAAATCTTTTCTGCTGCATAACTGTTTCTATACAATTCGAGACTATACCGAGCATTAAAAAGGAAAGTAGAATTAATTTTAACAATGATAGTTAATGTAATTATTTATTATTTGGACTGTATAATTCTAAAGAACCTGTAACAAGTATTGTACCACAGTTTCTGGGTTGATGGCCCCCATCTCGATCAGGTTTTTCGTCCAGTTTCCCTGATCCTTGAGCAAATGCTGAGATGGTCCCTTGTTTTGCTTCTGGACATAAATGTAACTTCATTATTTGTGCACGTCTTTTGAATTTCAGTGGGAAATATAGTTATTCAAATTATCGTTTTTCATGTTATCGCGGCAAAAAGTATTATTCTTTCATGAAGAACATAAGGGTTCAGGGCAGGAATTTATAGCTAATTTACCTTTGAAAATATATTTTATTATATAGGAGCGAATATTTTGTCAACAAAACTCGAAAAAAAAGTCTCTTTTCTGTATTCAAAATTCGACTAGAATATGGTTTAGGATAGAGACCACAGAATTATGAAAACGTGCACAAAATTCACTTCTCCCCATAGCTCGTCATACGCAGTTTTTAACTGTTTTTGACGTAAATAAATAAAAATAAAATAAAAACCATTAAGCTGTGAAAGGGGTGAAATGGGGTATTTTAAAATATTAGCATAGAATAAAATTTACAGTTCAAAATATTTTTTTACAATATCTGCACTCAAAATATTGTTTTAATGAGCTGTATGTTATGGATAAAATGTTCTTTAATTATTCCTTCAACAATTTCTCATTCATTCAATGGTTGTCGTAAGTAACTTTTTGTATCTACAACGTGCACCAAAATAAATAAAACGTATTCATTGTCGAATATTTCGGATTTTCTCTCATATATTGCCACGACTTAAAATATGGGTGGCATAATTTTCGTGCCAAAAATTACGTAATGTTTTGCCTGACTAACTATATCACGTACTAGATCATTCCAGTATAAAAGTTCAAGTATGTTTCAAACGCGTTTTGCTGCATCATGGCATTTATCGTCTCAAGGACGACTCAAAAATCGCTATTAAATTATAAAGCACCGGTCAAAAGTTTAAGACATAATGAAATTACTGATATATCCCAAATTTATCACCCTAGAGTGCTATGTATTACTTTTTTATGTATTGTGTTTGGTGACAATTGTCTCTGAACATTCTTGTAGAAATGATTAATGTTGTTTTGAAATTATTAACTTTAGAAAGTACCAGAAGAAATCACAAAAATAATTGCATATAAATATATTGAATATCATGAACGTGCATACAGGGGAGGCCTGGAAGTTAGTGGCCCAATGAAACGTAACTCTACATAATAAATCGTCTTATTTCCGTATACGATGTTCAATTATTGAATCTTTTTTCTTTAAGCTGATAGTTTGAGGAATTGACAACAAATTAATTTTGATGATGAACCGATCAAATTGAAAAATAAATGTAAATTGATCTGGAACAGATATCTTTTCAACAAAACAAACTACAATACAAACAACAAAACTATTTTACTAACAATTACAAAAACCGCGGCATCAGCCGACTGAAGACTAGGAAGAATTTTTGGAGATATGTTTGATTTTTACTTTCTCGCACTTCGTAAGAAGAGAAAGACTTTTAATCGTACACCGAAAAATGGTGAATTTTCTACAGAAAATATCTGTTTGCGGGATCTGGTAACGAGAAAACAGATGAATCTTGTTCCTATCCCTATGTAGTATTTGAGTAAACTCCTCGTGTTCATACGTGAGGATGAGCGGTTCCGTCGTTCATGGTTAGACCACTTCCCGTGCACCAATCGAGGCATACGAGGAATCATTCGACGCGTCTCGGCCTCCTGTTGGGGGAATGATAATTTGTTTTCAGATTCGGCCATAAAATTCTAAGAAATTTCCAAAAACGTGTTTTTTCGTGTTTTGGCGCTGCGATCTTGGTGAGTGTGCCGGAAACTAAACCATCGCCACCTAAATAGATGTATGTACGTGGCGTTGCTTAAATTCCAGTACCAATACCGATGTCGATGAAGGCGAAGAGAAAGACATAGATGAAGATGCAGAGAAAGACGAAGAAAAAGACGTAGAGAAAATTGTAGATGAAGACGTAGAGGAATGCATAGAGGAAGACGGAGAAGAAAGAGGAAAACGGAGGGGAAGACGAAAATGAAGACGAAGAGGAAGGCAAAGAGGAAGAGAAAGTGGAAGAGAAACAGGAAGAGAAAATTGTAGATGAAGACGTAGAGTAATACATAGAGGAAGACGGAGAGGAAGACAAAGAGGAAGAGAGAGGAAGACGAAGAGGAAGTCTAACACGAAGGCGAAAAGGATGACGAAGACGAAGAAGATGACGAAGAGGAAGAGGATGACGAAGAGGACGGCGAAGACGAATGCAAAGAAATAGTAGAAGTCTTTAAGAAGACAAAGAATACGAGAATACGAAAATGAAGAATTTCCTTTCACGGAGAATGAACTAAATAAGAGGAGGTCCGATTGAGTTGCCAGAATCCGACGGCCGTGGATGCACGTCTCCGAGAAGAGCATAGCTGTGTCATCGACCCGGGCGCTGCGTCTGGGCTGCGGTGATCAGTGTTATGTCTTCAAAGAATATCGAGAAGACGATAATTTTTATATGAGAAATCAAGATAAGCCAAGTGATCCGGAGGTGCAACAGATAAATGAGTGTTTGTGGACAACGTCATGTGGTTTTCAAGTTGATTTTAAAATATATACTACGACAAATTGAAAGAAAAACGTTTCCGAAATAACTTTTGACGAAGTCATTTTTATGAAACCATTACATTACCTAAGTTCACGAAAGCCAAAGGTAGAAATCGTGCTCAATATCATAAAATAATTGCAAAAATTAAGTGGTTAGTTCGCAACGCTGTCAAAACATCTAAACTAAACAAAGAAGAATCTGAACCGAAGAAAGAAAAAAGAGATGTCAAACAACCGAAGGTAGTTTAAAGCGTCGGCGACGCCACATTCAGCTAGTACACAGCAATTTGCTTAAGTCATAGTCAGAAACTGTATTATTCTAATACATTGTATAGTCAGAGTTAGAGTATTTTTGTGTCAGAATGATAGAGTCAATGAGTTATCAGGTTTTGTGGGTCCTTGATACCGAAAAATCTATTGACGGCAAAACGTCTCTCTGTCCGTCTGCACATCTGTGATCAACGATGAAACGTTGAAAATTGCAAAAATTGCATGAATTGCATTTGTTGCTTTCGTTACAGATTTGCATTCAGTCAATAACAAACTGACCAGAAATTCAATTTGATGGCAGTTGCGATGAAGTGTCTGACACGTGAACTCGTCAATGTAACGTGAACTCGCTGATGCGTCATCTATCGTTGCCGTGCAACGTCGCGGTTTGTTCTCTACAAACTAGTCAATGGAATGCAACGAGAGAACTGGATGATTTCAATTTCCTCTGCAGCAAACAATAGTTCATCCGGTCTTAATTAGAACATATGAAAAATTCCCGGTATCCGATGGCATATTCTTATTTCCAATGGCATAAAAATATTTTCTAATAATACGTCGAATCACGATTTTGTAAGAAATAATTGTATTAAAATTATCAAACCTTGCATTATTATCTCATGAAATGACAAGCCATGATGGTAGTCATGAGAAGATGAAGTGCTGAATGAAAACATAACATAAAGTAATCAGTATGTTTTGTTGTGTGTGATGAAATAATAAAGTATATTTTAAACCTGAGACGTGAACACACCGCTGAAATCATTGAGATATTTTGTGAATATTATTAAAGGTTTATAAGTAGGATTTCCATACCCTCCTATTCATTGATTACTCTAATTTTCTTCCTCTGTGCCTATCACCATAATCTATCACTAAAATCTTCGTAGATATTTTTCTCAAATGAAATTTATGGAGCTTGAAATAAGGATGTCCGAAACATGATACTAACATGACACTGTGGATCTAGAACAAAAAATGACATACACTTTGTATAAAAATATATGTAATTCCAAACGTTGAGAGCAAATTTTTAATTCAAAGTCAACATTTCTCTCACGTTTGGCAATTCACAATCAAATCTTTCACATTCACAAGAGAACATTTATCAAATCAAAACATTTTCAAAGTTTCAAGAAAATGGCTCAATTGTTTTTATTAATTTTGTTGTTGCATTGTGTGAAGGACGTTTGAGAGAATGGTACAGGACTCGTACTCTTTTCAAATCCTGAATTTTCGAAAATTTCAAAAATTCAAATTTGTTCGGCGTCTTCTTACAACTACAATTATGAAGATAGAGAATTGCCCTTAAAGAATTCAGTTCCATAAAGAAATAAAATCATTTTGAAATAAGGTCATGCACAATTTTTTCGAAAATTTTTAGTACCTACTTTTCGCGTAATTTTGCACGAAAGTACTAGCGAGAAAGTACGTGCTGTTTGGCACCACTAGTTTAAATTTCAGTACAGTGGGACCACAAGAGTTCCACGTTTCCGGCAATGAGTTTCTCTTCCGACGGTCTTGCACTTCCTTCTGAGAAAGAATTTTTTTGGGCAGTCTCTGGCACAGCGCTCATGGGTGTCGCACCACCCCTCTCAGGAGCGCAGTAGCGCCGGCTGCCGGACGTGAGGAAGAGGCGAAACCGAAGCCCCTTGAACAAACAGAACATTTTTAGTTGTGGTGTAAATTGTATGACCAGTGGATCGAAGTTTACCCACGTATTTTTACTGTCTTATTACGTACGTGTGCATTGAAGTAAAGGTATTGTAATGCTGCATCGGAAAGTGACGATTTTGCACAAGAAAAAGCATTGTGAGCCCATGATATCCAAAAAGTAAATCTTGCACGTTTACGTTGTAAATTACTTCCTCCAACACGTTGTGCACTCAGAATCCTCTTTTTATGGGTCCTTGATACCGAATAATTTCTAGACGGCAAAATGTCACGTTTTGTCCGTCCGTTTTCTCTGCCTGTGAACACCGCTTCCGCCTAAACTGATCTATTTTCTGCAAAAGATATTCCCTCATCGATCTGACTGATCTCGCGCCCTGCGAGGCTGAAACGTATGTATTGATTTTGATGAAATTTGGGTGTGCTGTACATGAAGCTGCAAAAATATTTTCAAAATTTTGTAAAAAATATCCCCAATTTTTTATTAAACTTTCTCGGATACAGCAAATGGCGCTTAACTTGTGGTATAGGTTTCATCTTTGATAAAGTCTCTGAATTGTCGAAAATTGAAAAAGGTACAAATAATACCAGAAAGTATGTGCTGTTAAGCACCATTAGTTTCTCTTGTCTTCGTCACTCCTCACCCTCGATCTTGTGTGTTTGAGGTGTCTAGGAAAAGATACCTAAATTGGTAAACGTTAATATAGTTCAATGTAACGAGCAACAAATGAGAAACGTTTGCTCATGCCTTGCTATGACAATCGGTGAAAGTGAAAGATTCCCTTAGAATGAACTCAGGAGGACTGACCCGCTTTTTGTTAAACTTCTTTCTCAATTTCTTTTGATCATAAACAATATGTGAGGTATATAAGGCAAATTAATAATTTATGTAATTTAAATTATTAATTATAATTAATAACATAATAAATTAATAATTATTGTTATTAATGTTTTGGTTAATATAATAAATAATGAATATAATTAAATAAATATAATTAATAATACAATCCGCATTAATAATATATGTTATAAAAATATCATCCTTTTCCTGCTAATATTCATGTAATTCACCAGACTATAAAATTTTAAGGTATCCCTCACATTACAAGGTTGAGCCACCAAGTAATAAATGCAGACAAGGATAATTGAATTAAATATACGTAATAAAAAACATCCATGTTGATATTAATAATGGTGTAATTTCAACGGTCGTGTTCATTGTTCATTGATAAAAGTAATGATGGAATTAAAGACATTTTCGGGAACTTTGCCGATCTCATAATAGCCTCATTTATATTTTAAGTAATAAAAAAGAAGCTACTGCGATAATATTTTTTTTTCAGGAACATAACCCTATTATCATATTTGAGACGAAATTATAAATTATTTTCATTTTAAACATTATATTCAAAGGTCTCGTTCACATTTTTACCTTCAGTTATTAAGATACATTTTGAACTGAATTTTATTAAGACTTTTCATTTCTTCTCGTTCATTCAGGGACCACGTTCATTAAATTCATCATTGCAATAGATACAGTAGTATATATCATGTTTACCACATCCATTACTTTATAAATATAATAATTTGTAAATGCATGTACAATAACTAGCGGACACGGCCATTCTACACTAATCGAAATGTTGGTAATTCCCACGGTAACATGATATGCGTCTTCGTCTTTTCAATTCTCCCGCTACGTTTCAAGAAAACGGGATACGGGCCGTTATTGGACGGCCGATGAAGAGTAGAGGGCCATGGGCTACCGAGAACCCCCTACGGGTGGAGGGGCTAGCGCTTGCGACAACAGTCCATGATGGCCGCGGAACTGTGCGGGTCGGCCGCGCTCCGTAATCGCAGAAAACCTCGCGTGTTTCCGGGATTCGAAGAGTTACCTCGCGGCGTCCAGGCATTTTTCAAGGAGAGACTGGAATTAGAGTACGAAATTAATGTGTTTCGAGAACAGAGAATATTCGGTCCTTCAAACACCTGGGTCGGAGAGCATCCTATCTTCGGCAGCGATGTTTTCATTACTCACATTCCGCCAGATTTGTACGAGGATGAATTAGTTCCATTTCTAGAATCGGCGGGCGTTGTCTTTCAGGTGCGGTTATTGCTGAAAAGTTCCGGCGAAAACGCGAGGATTTGCGTATGTTACTTACTCAAACCCGGACGTCGCCATCAATGCAATTCGGACTCTAAACAAAGTACCCATTCGACCAAACAAATACTTACAATTAAGAAAATCTCGCGACTCGCATGCTTTGATTGTTTCGGGAATTCCAAAAGATAAACGTAAGAGGGAAGTGTTCGAAATCTTCTCAAAATGCATGTCTGGAGTGAGGGATATACAAATGAGCATTTCCACAATGGAACCGGGAAAGAATGCCGGATTTTTATTTGTGATGTTTAAGAGCCACAGACATGCTGCAATTGCAAGGGAATTTATTCAAAACGAGGCCACATTTTGGGGGATGCGTCTTGCTGCACAGTGGGCCGTACCGGAACGCGAAGCATGCCCAAAGGCAATTGAGGTAAGTAATGAAACACGAGGCCTTCGGCAATTGCGATGTTCTAGATGAATTCGTATTGAAATGAATGTGAACTATGTATGGAATTTTTGTTTATCTCGTGCGAAATCACGAAAGAAACATTCTGTTTGTTTACGACTCTTTTAGTCAGATCCAGGTCTGTCTAAACACTTCGTAAATAAACAGTGTAATTAGCTAAATGCAGACGTTAAGGCCATGAATGAGAGAAACATGAGCTCAGACTGTTGATAAAAATCATTTTTAAATAAGCATTATTCCTACGTTTTCTAGAACTCAAAAATTCACTGTAATGACCAGATTTTGTCCAATGTTAATTATGGCGACTATTCCACTCGTGAAATTAAAACCATTAATGTTTAACTATACATACAAAATGCCCGAATGAGGGCGGCGTATCTCAAAAAGTTTATAGCTTTTTCTATCCGATCTTTCTTACCGTTTCCTCCTACCTGGCCAGTCATAAGACAGTTTTTGCACCCTCGAACGTAAAGCACTATCGATATTCTGCGCACGGGCAGATGTACTAAAGTGATGCGAAACTTGAACTGCGCATGAGCAGAAGATCGATAGTGCTTCACGTTCGAGGTGGCGAAAACTCTATAAACTGTGACGCATCTACCTTAGGAGGCGGTAAATATCGATAGCTATGTCGATGTGCAATAAACCGCCTATGTACTATAACATAACCTCATTCATTTTAACATATTTTCAATATTTGGCGCAGTTTGGATCTCTGATTAACAAAATTTCATTCGAGGAATAATCGTTTTAAATACCACTCGTGCTTTGGAAATTATCAGATAAATCCCCTCCTCGCTTCGCGAGTCGGGGTTCATTGACAATTTCCAAAGCACTCGTGGTATTACCTTCGATAATGCCTTTGGAGAGTTTTCGAGAAATGTTCTATCTATGATTTTCGAATTGCCATAATTCAAGCTTTCTGATAAAATGCAGAAAAAAATATAACAATTTGTTAGAACGTGGAGTTCAACAGCAGTATAATGCTATGCAACTTGATGGGATGCCTTTTTTTTCTAGTGATAAAATGTACTAATTTTTTGCGAAAATATCAGCGTGTACGCGTGTATGTGTGAAATGTGTGGAAATAGGATAAGGGTAGTATACCCAAGTTTCTACAAAATCACAAAAAGTCTTCGGCCACTGCAGTAGTGAGTAACTCATTATTTATTTCCTAAATATTTTTTGTCTTTCTATCAACCGTTCTCTAAACTCGTTTATTAGCAAAGAATCGTTCCCGTCTTAACAAAATATCTAATTTTTTCATTGCATATTTAGTACTATATTACATATTTTGGTATTTTCACAAAATATTTTTTATTTTATCAGTTTTCTTCTGTTATACATGTTTTTTATGAAAAGAAGTGTTTTAAAAAATGATAATTTTTTCCTACTTTATTACTGAGTGCTGTGGAATCGTTGAGACGCGGTCAGAAGTTTTTTCCAGTCCGGCGCGCTGGCTTCAGTAATCTCAGTGGCGGGAAGTGCGTATCAACGACTGAAATAATTTTCATCTTTATGTGTGAAAAGTATCACTGTCGCCGGTTTTCGTGCTCTTTAACCTTAATTTTCGAGAAACTTAGGCGACTTCGATGAGAATGCTGCACGCTGCAGTGATTCTTTGCTGGTCGTCGACATCGCCAATATTGAACGACGGTTTCTATTGCGTCTAGTCTGGCTGTTAAACTACGGTCCTGGATGGCCTGGAATCGGATATAATATGTAATATTAAAATACTCTCATAATAAAACTCCTTTACATAATACGAACTTATATGCATAAAAAATTTCTTGTACAAATTTTAAAAACAATGCAAACTTTTTAAAACTCATTTCGAAAGCACAGGTTGATGTAAACTTGCACCATACAACTTTCCAATCAGTAGTAAAATCTTTACAAATTGTTGTCCAGGAAGGTAGTTTAGCAGACTAGACGCAATAGAAGTAATCGTACAAACTGGCGAAATTTACGACCAGCAAACAATAATTGCAGCATGGAATATTCTGAGCCAACTGTTACACGACGGCGATCGCCAGAGTTTCTTGGAAATTAAGGTTAAAGGTCGCCAAACGGGTAGTCAATGATCCTTCTTACACCTAAAGGTGAGAATGATTTGTCGCTGACACGCATTTTCCGCCACTGAGATAACTGAAGCAGGCACGTCGGACTGTGAGAACATCCGACCGCGTCTTCATGAAGCGTACCACGAGTAGAGTACGCAGTAGCATGCAGTAACAATGTAGGAAAAAGTGGTGAATTTTTCAAAATACTTTTGTCAAAAAATATATAAGAAAATTGATAAAATAAAAAAAGTTGAGAAAATAACGAAATATGTAATATAGTACCAAATATGTGAAAATATGTGACAAAAAATTGAATATTGTGTTAGTTTTGATTGATTGTGAGATTCGTGTTTCCGGGCGCGTCAACTACTTAGGTCATTAGCCCCGTAAGTGTAGTGCGTGTTTTTTTCTCGGGAGGTGGCGATGAACTTTTCCCCGCTGGATGGCGAGATCTGGCGCCGACCTACCCTCGATCACGTATCTCCCACCAGCGGGGCACCGCCCCAGCCGGGACAAGCTGTAAGCTCCCGACCGGTCTCTCGGCATGTGTGGTAGTGTAGTGTATGTTAATGTAAGTGTGTGTGTAAGAGGAGAGGATAGGATAAGGAAGAGGAAGGAAAGATCGCGCGTGGTCCGTGGCCTGTTTGTTAGGGTACTGCTCTGACATTCGCCTGATGTTGATCGGAGAAACCACGGGAAACTATCGATCAGAGCAGCCAGCTGCTAGAATTCTCCTCCAGACAGCGACTGAATTCGACCTAGCTGACAAGCGATATTGTGTTAGGAGAGCGACAATTCGTCAAGAATAAAATTTTGAGAACGGTAAGTAGAAATTCAAAAAATATGTAATTAAATAAAAATCAGGTCTGTACATTATTTTTCGTGCTTGGTCCCGGCCTATTAAGGTGCGAATTTTCAAATTTGTACGAATACAATGAACCAACATTATAAACGAGTTGCATACGGTGTTTTTTGTTGTTGTTTTTTTGTGTGTAACAGAGTTATAAGTTTGTAAAGAAAGTTAATTTTTGGAAACAACTTTTTTGTGACATCAGGCGTTTGCCATCTTGTAACGTAAAGGCCATTTATTTTGCTGGAACCCAGAAAATGCTGAAAAAGGCATTTATGTCGAAATAAGACAAGAAATGGCATTATAAACTTCGTCAAACCGTATCATTTGTCATAATTCATGCACGTAGTAATATATTATTAAATTAAATAAATGCGCGAAAATAAGATGCATTTTCCTAAACACTTACACATATTTATTTCGAGTCTCTTCGGGTAAATACTCGTATGTATTCTAAAGGTGGCTCCTCACATTTGCTATTCGGCGAACAGCGAGCAACCGCTTGCGAATCCCGAGCAGTTTCGATGGGTCGCTTGCTATTTGCCGAGTGACGAACATTTGGCGCTCGCCCTACCCAGCGCGGTCGGTCTTTGGACACATCAAAATGGGCGAACATTCACCGAGCACATCAACTGGTCGGGATCGGGCGAGCAGTTGCTCGCTGGTCGGCGAATGCCGAATTGTATGTGGAGCCACCTTAAGGATTTCCAACGGGCGGCCCGCCGGATCTTTTTGTGCGGCCCACGACTGCTTTGAAAAATTTTATTATACCAACCAAATACAACGTTTAATAAAACAATGTAGGCTTTCACGGCCGGAGTTGTCGTCAACGCTTTCTTCCGGGCTGGAGGGCCGTGGTCCATTGTTAAACATATTTCCAGACGTTTCGTCCACAACTGCGGCAGACATCCTGGTGTCGGACGAAGAATCCTCTTTGATTGTTCGTCGATGACTGACTGGTTCGTCACGGCCCTCCAGGCTGGAAGAAAACGTTGACGAAATAAGTTTGTTTTAGTAATTCTGTAATGCATTTTTATAATTACGTAACTGTAACTGTAAATGTGAACTAATCTTCAACATTAGTGGTCTCCTGAAGGTCTTATATTGTAGAGATGGGTGATAGACTGTACATTGTTTTACAATGCTTGGTATTGTTCTTCAAATCGCTTGCGCTGTGAATTCCGAAAGTCGTCCGCCCCCTACTGTCTCAGCATTGACTCGTCCAACTGCACTGTCTGATTCTTCTTTTTTCAACTATGAATTTTATTAAAAATAAAAATAGAAGTAGCCTCACTGATTCTACACTCAGTCACTTAATGAGACTGGCTACAACGAAGCTGAAAGTAGACATAAATTTGTTGGTGAATGAAGCTGAACGTCGTCAATCTTTTCACTGAACAATTGCACAATTCATTTTATTTTTATTTAATGATAAATTAATTTTCTCGTATGTACATTAATCATTAAGTATGTTGAATAAAAGTCGTATCTAATATACTACATTTGTTTCAGTAAAATCTCAGTGGATAGGGTAAAAACAATCTTAAATTACGGTGCGGCCTGCGGCTTAAATAGAATTTGATATGTGGCCCATAAGCCCTTGTAGGTTGGACAGCCCTGTTCTAGGTTTTTGTCGGACCACTTTTTAACAAAAGGAAGAAGTCAAGGAATCTCACACTTTTTACTTTTATCGCACTTTTCAACGAATTCCAATGTTTTCTAAACAGTTTTTTTAATGTAAATCCCACTATTTCGTATTTTTTAACTGAATGTATTTAAACTATTTTCTTTGAAGAAACAAATGTGATACATTTTGTTCTTTGACCAAAAAGATGATTTAACGAAAAAGTATTCAAAAGAAAAGAAGGAAATGCCTCCAATGACAATTCAATCTTCTGCTTTGCTGTCATATTGTCATTGCAGTTTTTCTTTGTTCATGCGTGGTCGGCCCATAAAGTAAAGATCCTTAGTCTATGGTCGGCCTCCGCTCTCGACGATGCTTGCGCTACAGCCTGTCCGAGTTCTCTGTCCTCCCTATTCCACCCCTCGCCTCCTCCGTCCGCCACGACTCCCCCCTCCACCTCGACCGCTGTGCCCGCAGTGTTGGAGGAAATTCGCAGAACTCCCACCGCGCGGAAGCATGCCCCTCTGCTTGATGTCCACAGCCTACCCTGCCACGCGCCGCAGTCTTCGCCGTTACATTGCCTACGGCACCACAATGTCGCGTCGTTTCTGCTGTCTATCGAGGCAATAGAGAATATATAATACTACATCGTCCGTATACAAGAGAGGCTATAGTACAAAAATCGTGTTACGAGACGGAAATCTAATTTTAATTGGTTTAGTTAAAATTGTGAACTTATGTTTTGTTATGTAGATGTGTGTGAAACGGAATTTCTTGTAATTAAAAGCAAAATAAATACATGTACGTATATGTATTTTTTTTTAATTATGTAAGGAATAATAGCAAACATGGAAAATAATTCATTGTATAGTTTAAAACTCGTCCACAAACATTTACAAATTTGTGGACACGAAACGTCCTTTATCGGGTCTTAAATGGATTCAGAACGGCCGAAAAAATTTCTATTCCTACAGAAGTGTTCTAGTGTACTACTAATTTCGTACGCGCGCATAAATTTAGACAAGTAAGCAGACTGTGGTCATCCTTTTATTCTCATACTGCGTATGCCGACTGAATTCTCACTCTCAGTGCCTACGATACAGCAGACGTCTTGCAACGAGAAAGAAAGAAATTTCAGTTCTCAAGCGTGACGTTGCAGAGCAGCTAGTATTTGCGGTTCCAGGATCTGATTTTCCACACTCTTGATAGCAACACTTTTGCTGCTGCAGTCCAGTAATTGTAGATTCTAGGAAAGTTTAATGGTTTTTGGTCAACAATTGAAAATTTTCCTTTTAGTTCGCCAACGTTTCGGAACTTTATTGTTCCCTCATCAGGGCTGTGGGACACATTTACAACGTTACCTTTCCAAGTTGGATACATAACAACATAATTGGAAAAGTAACGTTGTAAATCTGTGTTAATATGTACAAACGTTGTAAATATGTACAAACGTTGTAAATATGTAAAAACGTTGTAAATATGTAAAACGTTGTAAATAAAGTAACGTTGTATATTGGAAATGTAACGTTGTAAAAAGTTCCGAAATGTTGGCGAACTAAAAGGAAAATTTTCAATTGTTGACCAAAAAACATTAAACTTTCCTAGAATTAATAGTGTGGTCGTGAATTCAAGAACTATTTAGGAATTGTAGACTTCTCCTCTCACCACAGTATACGAGCTTTATTGAAATATAAAATAAGCAGGTGCACACGTGAACAGTTCTACCATGTCCCGCAGAGAGGGAAGGAGACTTAAAGCCAACATGCATTGATGTTTGGGAAGCCGAAGTAACCTTAACCGCGCGCTTCCTCATGTTTCACAGTGCCCAAGCGTAACTTGATCGATATCTTACAAATATGTTTTATATCTCATTATTTTATCGCATTGTTGAATTTTTTCTGCTTCCGGCCTCCTCCAATTAAACAATGCGATAAGATTTCGATCGAGTTTCACTTGGGCTCTGTGAAACATGAGCAAGTACGTGGTTGAGATTACTTCTGCTTCTCAAACATTCTCTGTTTTTTCTGACATGTTATTTTAAATTAAATCTATAGAATTTCCTGTAGCGCTTACAACTGTCGCCTTTTGGGAAGGTGGCGTTTGCGGCGCCGAGACTTTTCCAGGTAGAGGAGAGACTGAAGGCACACCTTCCGCAAAGGCATCTTTTGTGGAAACAGTAAAGTTATTCATCTCACACTCTCCTTCTTTGCTGCTATTTCTTCTAGTATATGTATATACATACCTCCTATTTCATTATCTCGTTCTTCATACTCTTCCTCTTCGGCAGTCGTACCGTATTCACTTTCAAAGGCAAAATCACCGTCCACATTACGTCCAATACCATCAGCGATTTCCATTATCGACTGATTTAACTGTACCATCGAGAGTAGAGGGGCCTTACAGACAGTTAAGATTTCTTACAGGTAGTGCCAGAACTAGACATTTTTGAGCCTGGGATACTGAAACGAAGCCGCCCCCCTCACCCCTGAAAAATTAAAAATGTGAAAGATGTATCAAGAAATTATCAATATTTTAGTGATCAAATAATACAATTTCCATGGTGGTCTTAAAACGTTAAAAAAATTGTGTTGTGTTTAGTAAGTGTTTAATAAAATTTCTTGTTAAATACACGAAATAAAAAATATGAATTTCAGTAGAACCTATTTGAATGGTAGCGTCATTTGATTCATTTCATTCAGTCCTACCTTGTAAGTAATGACTATAAATACACTTAAAGTAAAAAAATAATTGAAAATTTTATAACTACGGTACCGTGACTTAATTACGATAACGATTTTCTCGAGTTATTTCTTTTTCAATTTTGTTTATTAATTTTTCCGCACCAGTCCCATCATCGAGCCCCTTTACTAGCATGGCCCAGGGCGATCGCCCTCTCTGCCCATGCCAAGCGCCGACAGTACTTACAGGATTACAATCCAATTTACTCCAGCCTGAATTCTTGAGTATGTTTATTTATTTATTTATTTATTTGGTCAAAAACTGTATATGACGTATGGGGGAAGAGATTATATGCGCACATTTTCTTGAAATCCAAAATTTAAGAAAAAGCGAAATTAGCAACATTTGACAAACTAGAAAAAGAATGTAGAAACAATTTTTATTTTAGAAAAATAGAAATTTGGAAAACATTTGTTCTTGAGTTATAGAATATCAATTTCAACGGTAAATGAACTGCTGATTTAATTTTTCTGCATTGCTAACAAAATAGTAACGAACATTAGTTCTACTCCTACCACTACTAGCAAAAGGAGTGCTCAACAAAATGTGCGCACAGTGAAGCTACATTTGCACACGCTATTCTATTAATGTTATTGTAGTTTTCGTAGAGACTGTTTTTGTTAAATTATTTAATTTATTGCAATACTGAACAATAGTATTTTATTCTTGTTCGAGGGCAGTGTGCGTGCTGGTGTTTGGAAAACCATTTTGTATGTTTTTTTCAGCAGCATTGTGTTGCGGTAGGCCTCTAGTACTGCGTCATGTTGCTACGCCATGTTATAGGCCGAATTCAGTTTTCTAGACTTGGGCAGTGTTCACTTACGTGAGATTTACTGACGAAGGGTTTTATAAAGTACCTCAGTTGGCGGTATGCAACTGGATACCTGGCTCACGACTAGGAGAGGTTTTATATGCCCTAAAAAATCCTGAAATATGATTTTAAAACAATGCATTTATGTCCTAAAAATTCTCAAATATACACTTTAATATGAAACTAAAATTAACAGTATTTCATTTCTTGCATAAAACTTTCTTGATGAACTTTAGGAAAAGTGTACTTGTAATGAAAAGATATATTGTTGTGCAAACATAATATAATCTACCTTATAATATTAAGAGAAATAATTACCTTAAAATAAACTTACCTTAAATTAATTATTAAAAATTACCTTACATACCTTAAAATATTAAGAGAAATAATTCAAGTAAATATTCACCTTGAAGTACATTATATGTTTTGTCGCATTTCTTCTGCCTGGTTTAAAAAATATGATATCAAGAAATTTTCTACATTTGCAGACGTCTTTTATCATCTTTAGAAAAGAAAAGAAAACGCAAACTGTGACAAGCTCTTTGTAATCGATGAACGCTTACAAATAAATTGATCGTATGAACAGAAGAAACGTTTTAGAGATAAGTATATTTTAACGAAATATGAAAAATATTCGCCCATAATTACACGAATATGCACCAACAGGAAAAATCTGTCAAATGTGCACTAACATACAGTAATCCCTCAACATTCGCCATAGTTATGTTTCCGAAAAGCATCGCGAATGTTGAGTCTATCTTTTAATGAAAAAACATTAGGTTCCTGGGTTAGGTTCCTGGATATCGAAACACTGTTCACAAATTTTAAAGAAATGACAAACAATTGCATTAGAACTTAACATTACTACCAACAGAATTCCCAATTAACATTCCAAAGAGAACAATATTTGAAACTTATTTCAAATTTGAAAGTGTCTCGACATACGATTCGGTTATTTTTTTGTTTCATTACCCTCCTTATCCTAATATCCAAATGTGGAAGAGTTGCTGCTTCTATTTCTCTCTGAAATTTCGAAGTAATTTTCATGTTCGGATCATATTCAAATGCTCTTTCCACCAGAGCTTGTTGAACGCCATTAACAGTTCTGACATTGAAGTTGCTCCAGGAACAATTTCGCTTCCATTAGTTCATTATTACGTTCGAGGAGGTTTTCTTCCCTGATTATTTCCCGAAGCTATATTCATCAATCAAATCATTACGGATCCTGAATGGCTTTTCCGTTTGTGTGGCCAAAATCGTTACCCCGAACTTGACGTAATTGAATTGAAATATTTTACTATTTAGTTTCGCTATTAATGTGAATTGACTTTCCAAATTTGACATTTTTGCAGAACGTGATACTTTGAGCTCCGATGTCTGTAAAGTTCGCTTCCCAGATGACTCTCATAAAGTAAATGAAATGTGTTCGCTTTAAAATATTTACGACTGAAAGACGCACTCGCGAATGTTAAAACTGGTAACCACTGTAATCGGGAATGTTCGGAACTCGCGAATAGCGAATTCGCGGATGTGGAGGGATTACTGTATTAATCTACGTAGCATCCAATTCTAGCCAAATGACAAGAAATTTCACTTCGCTATGCCCTGAAGCAAGGGACAAAAATACACAAAATCTTAGAAATCCGCTCCTACGCAAGATTGTATTTTGAAGTTAGTTTACAGTTATTGCCCTGTATTTTGGAGTATAAATTGCAATTTACTCTATTAAAGTAAATAAATTATCCATTAAAATGAAATACATCGGTTATTCTTCAAATTCTCAATTAAAATTAAAATTAAACATTCTGAATCGAAAAGATCTTGGTTTTGTGATTGCGTTTGCCTTGAGTGCAATTGCATTAACTTTCAGAGTTCATGTTAGGAGGTTTAATAGACAGATATTTGTTGGTTGAAGAAGCTCTCCACCTATATCAGACATTTATTATATTATATTCTTCAACAAGGGCATAATGATGGCTATTATTCATGTGTTGATGTTTACGTAATTTCTACAAGTGAATAATAGTCATTATGCGCCAATAGATGACTACACTTTCTCTACGACCTTGAAATATTTAGAATAGATTTTGAACAGATTTTGATTTATTTGAAACTCAAGTATCAGGATTACCTTAGTGCTACCTTAAAAATGCAATGTATTAATTAGTTAGTGTAGTGCAAAATTTAATCATGCCTACATTATATTTTAATTTATTACACTTGTAGGAAGTACTATACATTGTCCGGAGTTTCTCTGATGAATTTATTTATTTCTTCTGGTGTGAAAGTTTTAGATTTTTAACTTGATAGCCTTCAGAGTTTCTTTTAAGAAAAGTACGCACTTTAGAGAGCTTCTAGTTTCACTTTACTGTAAATGTACAATGTGCTTCTTCGTTAATAAACTGGAGGGATTACAGCCTACTGTTGAGAAAAAAATTGTAAAGTAAGCCACGAAAACGTTCTAGCTAAAAGAATTCACCTTATTAGACCTACGCACTCTTTCTTCACTCCATAAATGTTGTATATGATTGTTCATACTACTTCCTTGATTTTTCTGGCAATAATTGAGCCATTGAGAACAAAAGTGGAGTAAGTCAAATTTTGGAAGCTTTGAGTTAGATGCACTGGTAGACGGTTTGAACATTGTTCCATCACGGGCTAAAATGATGTGAGTCAAACTTCAATATTTCTTAGCTAGAGGCCAGCACAATGCGAAAGTAGCCAACAAGTTGCTCATACCTCTGCATGCAATTTTGGTGTGTCACAGGTGGGACAAAACAACAGCTTCCAGGGGCTCCCACGAAATAGCTTCTTGTTTATCTGCACCCATCACAGAAGAAGCATCTCGAAAAAAACATTTAATCGCTTTTAGTGGTACATGCACAAGTCTAAATCGCAACTTTAAAATTTCTCTCATTTGGTTGACAAAGCCCTATTTTTCCATTACATTACTATCTTAGACGAAAATTATACATGCCAATTATGTGAATGTAAGTCATAGTTTTCAGAAACGTGGTGTGCAAAAGTGGTGAAAATCAACAAAATAGTTAATTACTTGATTAATAAGCGATGTTTCAGTCCAAAATATCTGTAGTAAGTTAAAAGAATATCTCCTTAACACGTTCATAACACTTTAAGTCATTTATTTCTAAGTATTATAGTTTTACAGCGTGTTTTTACTTACACCACTTTTGCTCTCTACGTCTCAATTGTAGAGTTGTCGAATTCAATATTTCTTGAATTTCAGGTGGAGTACAAATTTCTTTGCAACTGTCGCTGGCTTCAAGATTCATTTTCTCTTGAATGATCTATGCAAAATGTAACGAGAAATACGGGTACAACAATGTCTAGGTTACGTACATGGAACTGCGAAATCATTCACTTGTCTATCGCGCTTCAAAAGAAGCGCGAATTGCAAAGAGAATGCAATTCTTACTAAATTCAATTGTTACTAAATGGTCGTAGAGATATTATTTTACATAAATGCTATGCATCAAACGAGAGAATTCAGTAATAATACAAATGAAATCAATCAAAGAATTTGCTATTCAAACATATTCCTGCCCTTTGGCAAAATTGTTAATACAAGGCAAATTTAAAAAGAAAATAAACATAAATTAAATTTTGGTTGTTCGTTAGAAAACATCAGGAAAAAATATTTTCATATAAAATCACTGTTCTTTGTAATTTTTCTAGCATGCTCTGCGTTTGCATTTCCCGTTTTAGTTTACCCCTCCTGGATTTGGATGGGAATTGAGGGGGTAATCGGGGAAAGTGGTTCGTATTTACAGGAGCACCGGGCTTCCCAGACGGGAAGTAGCCCATGCGGACGCTGTTTGACATGCCTGCCGAAAGCCAACCAGGAGTTTCGAGCTCCTGCTGACTGGGGCGGTGCCCACTGGAGGAGATTCCTGGAGGGAGGAAACCCCGCAAGCCGAAGTGTAGGCCGGCGCCGGACATCACATTCCAGTAGGGGAGGAACACCGCCACCTCTGGCTTCACTCACGGGACTTAAGAACAAAGCAGTTGACGGCTCCGAAAACACAGTCGTCGACGATTTTTATCAATATTGATGTGTATAGCGCCGGACAAAGAGGCCCTCAGTTCCATTCATTCTCGGCGGCGACACCAGGCGCACCGATACTACTGTGTCCGAGAATGCCAGTTCCGGAACTACCATTGTCGAGAACGAACGATACCGGAACTTGGCCTGTTATTGGCGTGCGCCGACTGCGTCGAATAAATACTGGAGGCGTCACCGGAGCTCTCGCCACCGTTTAGTATAGCTCAAACTCGAGGCAGTCAGGCAGGCAGTCTTGTTGAATATGGCAAAATATTTTTGCGATTTGCGAGATTTGCACGTTGACTAGTGCACAAGCAATCTAGCGGCACCTGTAATTTTTGTAGATAGCATTAGGCTTTTGACATATATTTATAATAAAAATAATGAAAAAATAACAATTATGACGAATATTTATTTCGCCTGTTTTCACGTAAATATATTTTAAGGCCTATTTAACTTTCTAAGCTTTTTTTCTTGAAATATATTTCTATTTTCTTCTAGTTTGGTTAAAAATGAATGTTTAAATCATTTCCACTTTCACTAATCCCAGCCGTTTGACACCGAACCTCTATTTTTTTATCTAGATCTAGACCGAGAATGTCATTTTTTATGAATTTGATATTCTGTATCTTTAGATACCACAAGCTTGCATTTCCCGTTCAGTACCGCTTACTCTTAATTCTTTACACAAAGAAAAGAAGCGTATTATCGCAGGCGACCGATGGGTCATGGGTGCTCGCTGGGCTCAGATTCGCAATGCAAACATCACTCTCGTCTCAGGGGACAAGTCGATAATCCTGACTTCCGACGTTGATATCTCACCGTTCCACATGTTCTTCCAAGAAGGTAAAGGAAATGGAAAGAAGGTTCTGTTAATTGAAATAATTACGCGTTAGGTCTCTTTCGTATGCCAGTGATAGAATTAAAGTCAATTAAAGCATTTATTTTTATCATTTCTAGGCTTATACTTAATTACAGCATTTTTCTATGGGATAAAATTGTTTAAATTTATTAAGTTTCCTTCATTTTATATGGTGTATAAATGTAGTATATTATAATTAATTATGTATTTCGAATTTCTGAAAACTCTACCCATGTGTGGCGATAGGGCAAGGAGTTAAGTAGGCTGTTTTGCAGTGAGCACCGTTGTTTGGTCGTCAGTTGTTTCACCCAATTCAGAGGCCGTGGCGGCTTACATCAACTGTTACACAATAAATTGTAGCCAGTGACGAAACGATGTTTTCACGCGGGGAAGAACAGTACCCATCTCAATTTTGTTTCGCATATGCGTTTTTATTATGTAAAGGTGAAATTAATACCAAATGTAAATTGTATTTAATAAATACGCCTTACATTCGAATTTGTAAGAAACTTGTGACATAACAATAGACATGAAATGAATTATTTTTCCCTTAACAAATATTTTCGTGCTTTCATATGTAATTCTGGAATGTAAACTTGTATCATTATTTTCTTTGCTTACTTGAAAATAAACTGCAGGTCCATTTACATTATTAGAGATTCCAATTAATAACCTTGATTTCAATGTTGTGTAATAATTCACAATGTAAAAACAATTGATGAAAATTACTTTAGTTTTTATTTTTATTCTATTTTATTGATATTGTTAAAAAGTTGATTTTAAATTACTTTTTGCACACTTTTTTTGCTTTTAATTATTTCAAAACTTGTATTATTTTCTCTCTAAAATTATTTGCAATGAATCGAGTGATTGTTACTTTTTAACCAATTAATAAATTGAAATTGTATTTTACTGCGATTATAATTAAGCAATTAAAGTGAAATGAAAGAGTTCTGCAATCACAATACGTGGCGACCTTAAACCCCGCAGGTCGAGCTGCGTCGAGATGCGTCGAGCTGCCGAGACGCCGAGCCTGCGCCGAGCGCCCGACGGCGACCTCTTCTGCCGAGACTGCGGATACCGGCCGATAGAGACGAGAACAGCCGAGAATGGAGCGGTTCCGATAGTTTCGATTCTTGAGGGAGACCTACGTGTAGGTTTCAACAGGCAGATAAGGAGCTTGCGCGCGACCTTCGAGGCTCCGAGACTGCGAAAGCAAAGCTACCGAGACCGATCGATAATAGAATGTGTTTTGCCCGGCTCTAGGTGTGTATTTTTGAGGTCAATCTAAATACCTAACAGCATGCACATCGGCTTCGAAACTAGCGGAATGCGTAGAATTTCGAAGAGATAAATTTAAAAAATGACACCATTTTTTTTAGTATGAAACGGACGGCAAAATTAAATCAGAGGACAATTTTCATAGAAATCAGATCCCGTATTCAAACTGTCGGCGGATTGATTTAGGAGCCAAAATATATTATCAAAAACGGAACGGGATACTATAAGATGAGAAGATAACGAGATTTGAAATGTGATTTCTTCTTTCTCCGAAATCATGTATTGGTACTTTAATTGCGTGTTCAGCAACTCTCTTCCAAAAGAAACGTTTTGAAGCCAACTCATTGAAGATTGATTATTAAATACCATTCTTTACTATATTTTGGAAATTAGGCTAAATTGACTTTGAACTGTCAGTTTTTTGTGCGACTGCTTTCATTTTGACTTTAAAAAAGGTTTAAAATGTAGACATTTCTTGAGTGTTTGAAACAAAAATAAAAAATATCACTTGAGATGTTACTTTTAAAAAACATTACTTTCGTTTTTTACTTTGAAATATTCATATAAATCCTCCGTTCCTATGTCAATTTCTCGTAATTCAGAGGCTAAAAATTAGCTCTTATTTTTCAAATATATAGTAATTTCCATATTTTTCGTGAAGGTCCTCAATAAATCACATTATCTCGCAAAATATGGTTACATTCTTATAAGTCAAAAGTCATTGATTAAGCTTGAACAGATATGCATTTTTTCTTTTAGACGATACAGGCAAATAACATATTTTAGAGCTGAATTATTTCTAAAATATTATTTCCTGATTTAGTTTAGAATGACCAAATTGTAAGTGTTTTCAGTGACTATATCACCAAACAAAAAGTGGAGAATTTGTGGTAAAATTATGACGTGCATCTAGCTTCGTTGTCTGTCGCGACTGTAATTTGCTGACTCAGTTTGTAAGTTACATCCCAACTGCTGTTTTGATAAGCAAAACAAATTCATGGATATATAAAGGGAAAAATACTGTTATCTTCCAGAGAAGAAAATTGCACCTCTCAAACTTTCTGTACGCTAAAATATCGCGGTTATGGTTACTGTCGGACGGCACATTTCCTTGTGTACGAAATTGCTGGCGTCGCGAATGAAACCTTTCCGCCGCGCGAATGCTGACAACACAGCGGCAGTAGGAACAGCAATCTGCAATCGCACTCGTCCTTCATTTTAGTGGAAGGCTTCGCTTTCTACGGGATCATTCCCTACTCGGGCTTTCCTGTCGTTGAATTACCCTCCATGGCCCCCGACATGGTTTGCTTCGCCCTTCCCGTTTTAATTGTCGTAGCAATGGCACCATTTCATCTACACTCTGTAGAAAGTCTTCAATGGCCCGGAACGAATTTGACGGAAATGATTACGGTGGCAATGTGTGCACACGTGGATGCTCAGAAGGAAAAGGAGTTGGTTCAATCTATCACGCTGAGGTACTATTTCGGGGAGCAGCCGAGCAGCCACATCGAAGTGTCGTTACAGGACGCCGTGCGACTCCTCCATCACGCGCGGTGGCAGCACGATCGCGAAATCGCCCTCTACTTCTTCGGCTACAACAGCGGCCCGGAAAGTTCCAGCACGCGAGCCATGGTCGCAGCGTACGTTCGGCGTGCCAACTTCATCGTGGTGGACTGGTCGCAGGCGGCGAACCAACACTACGAGGTGGCGGTGGCGTTGGTAGAGGCGGTGGCCCGCGTCGTGGCGCGGGCCGTGGACGCGCTGGTGAACGAGGGCGCCGAGGTGAGCCACGTCATCGGGCACAGCCTGGGCGCGCACGTGGGCGGGAGCGACGGCGCGCTCGGCGCAGCGCCGGCTGCGGAGCGTGATCGCGCTGGAGCCCGCGGGCCCGCTCTTCTACAACGAGGCGCTGCCGGGCGAGCAGTGCTCGGCGGCGGTGGGGCCCAACGACGCGGGCTGCGTGCTGGCGCTGCACACGTGCATGGGCGTGCTGGGCGCGCCCGTCGCCACGGGCCACGTGGACTTCTTCCCGGGCGGCGGGCACGCGCCGCAGCCCGGCTGCCGCCTGTGGGGCACGCGCCTGCCCAGCTACGCGTGCAGCCACGAGCGCGCCGTGCAGCTGTGGGCGGAGGCCGTGCGCCGCCCCACCGGCCTCGTGGGGCGGCGCTGCGCCTCCTGGGCGGACTTCGTGGCGGGCAGGTGCAACGCCAACCCCACCGCTCTGTTGGGCAAGTGCGGAAACTTGACGGGCGACTTCTTCCTGGAAACCAACGACGCGGCTCCGTTCGGAAGGAGTCTCATCGGAGCCACCGTAGCCACCGTCCCGTAGCATTGGTGCAGCTGAGCAAATCGTTCCAGGTTGGAGTTCACCATTTATTCGTGGCATGTAAAGTACTACAGGACAATGTCTTATTTCATCAACTGTACACTACTTGGCGAAATAAATACTTTTAAAAATCTCTAAAGTGTACCAAATTTGTGAATAATATAATTTGAATTAATTTGAAATAAATTAAAATTGAAATAAAATTACACGCTATTATGAATTATTGTGAAGTTGGGTGAGGAGTAAAGATGATGTCTCCTCATTCAGTAGTTATTTACTTAACTAGTACTGAAAACAATTCTTTGGCGTACGAAAGAAATGTTGACGGACGATAAGACGATAGAAGCCGAGTCCGGCATTTTGAAATCCGTTAACCAAAGACACTTTCGTACGAGCTGCGTACAATATTTTTATTTTTCGTTATACTATGTACTTACGTGGTAAAGAAAAAGTAATTGTAATTTTTCGTCAGAATAACACCTATTGTGGGGACCTGATAACGAATAAATGGATAAATATTGTTCCTATATCCACACTTTCCAATGATAAGGAGTTGGAAGTTAGTTGGAATACTAAAATGTCAGTTGTTCCGAGTCAATTGATCACAAAGTTTATTCTCTCCTCCTTCAGCAGTAATGTTTACAGAAGCAATTTCAACAGATAGCAGAACGAGCATGTACTACACCGCGCCAGGTAAGTCTCTCCGCTCCGAGCCGAGTCGGGGGCAGGGGCGAATCCAGCCGATCATTTTGGAGGGGGACATCATATATTTTTATCAAAAATAAACGTTTGTTATTACACTGTATATACATTTTGTATTGTATGTATGATACTTTTCAGTATAATTTTTTTAGTAATTGCGTAATTCGAACATGAATAATTATTTAAATCAATTTTGCCAAATAAAAGAAGGTAACAAACGAAAACTCCAGGCCTTTTTGGGGGGCCATGGCCCCCCTGGATCCGCCACTGGTCGGGGGGCTGCCACCACCACCGCTTCCGCCCTCCCAATTCGCTGCCCTGTCGGACGCTAGTGTGGCATGCGTGCCGTTACCCTGCCCCGTCCCTTTCCCACTGATACTGCCCCTCTCACCGGACTGTGGTGCGCTGCCTGATGCTCGTGATACCAACATAATTGTTGGTAGCACCCTCATAAGCTTGGTACCACTGCTGAGAAACTATCCCGACACTCTGCATCATACACATACAGTAGTAGGAGTTGTATATGGTCCAATATATATTTGAGACAGTCAATTTCGTAAGAAATAAGAAATAATCATAAGGAGATATACAATAGTACCTCTTGTTAATCGAAATAAAACAGGCGGAGGTGTATATTGGTTTAACCAAAATTTCGATTAAGAAGCAAATGCCAATTTTCAAAGCTGAAGGTGTATTGAAAATTACTTGTTCAGCTTAAATAATGATCTTTAACTATAAATAAAAGTGTATGTGTACACACTATTTTTACAACTGCAGAAGGCCTACGTTTTTTGAAGAAAAAAAAATACTTTTCCTTCTCTATTTCGTCTTCCCACACCGTTTCCTAGCGCCAATACTGTATCTCTTCATCAATAAAACATCTGCAGGTCAAGCCCCTTTTTAACAAACCACAAGGCAATCTTGAATCAGTTAAAACTAGTGGTGCTAAAACTGCACGTACTTTCTCGCCACTATTTTCATGCAAAATTTCGCGAAAAGTACTCAAATTTCGAAAAATTGTACACGACCTTATTTCAAAATCTATCTTAATGGAACAGATTTCATTAAAGGAAATATCTCTATCTTCAATATTTTAGTTGAAAGAAGACTGCGAACCATTTTGAATGTTTACAATCAGAAAAATCAGAGTTTTCAACGAACATGAGACCTTCCCCATTCTCCTAAACGTCCTTCACACTATTCAACAAAATTTAATCAAAAACGATGGAGCCATTTTTTTGAAAATTTGGAAAATGTCCCAGGGGCTTCATGTAAAGTACCCCCAAAAATTAAAATATCGGTTTTAAATTCAAGAAGCCGTGACATCAGCCAGATTGATCGGAGAATATCAATTTTTGGAGAAAATCGGCTTAACGGTATAGTCTCTACCGTTGTTCACAGACGGGCAGACGTTTTGCCATCATTCGATATTTCGGTATCAAAGATCCACAAAACGGATTCTGGCTACACCACGCGATTCTTAATTTAGCAACTAGATTTATCCATTTTTCGTTACCAGGGCCCTATAATAAGAGTTTTTTCTACCGAAAATTCGCCGTTTTTTTTTGCGCAGCATTACATAACTTTCTCCCTACTCTATAGCGAGAAAGTAAAAAGAACGTAATGACTGGAAATTAATAGTATACCATAAAAATCTTAAGACCCTAACGTAAAAATAATCTTAATAAAAACAGTTCTATACCTCCACGGCACTTACGATCTCCTCAGCGGTTGCCAAGGCTGCCCTCTGTATCCTCGTGGTCTGCTTCGTTGTTATTTTGATCGTTCGGGAAAACCTTGTCAACACTGTATTGTTCGATGAAATCGGGTCCTGACCCATGAAAATTTCCTCATTCGCGTAATTCACCTTGATCTATTTACATCCTGGTATTTTTCAACTAAACTGAAGATTTGGAGCAATTTCACTGTCGCCTTCAATTAAAATCCCACCAAAAAATTTCTCAGTGCTGCTTCCGTTCTCTGTCCCTCTTTCTTTTTCTCCCCATCTTTCTCTCTTTCTTTCTCTCACTCTTTTTCTCTCTTTCTTTCCTTCTTTCTTTTTTTACTCTTTTCGGTTAAATACTTTGGGTTAATAGAGTTTCGGTATTCAGAGAGGTTCGACTATAGTTATAAATTAACCAGTGGTGCTACAAGTGTGGAACTGAAAACTTTGGAACTAGTGGACTAGTGAAACTAATAACTTTGTTTTAATAACTTCATTACGACAGAACATCTCTGAACATTACATTGAAAAGTATTACTTAAATGGATAAAAAATTTGCTTAAATATACCATTTTGTATAAAATCAATTATTCTTCAAATATGCTCTCACTAATTTGAAAGCCAGAGCATCCCCCCTCCATTTTCTCCCTCAGGTATCGGTTGATAGAGATAAGCCTTGCCGAACGCTGGCGCGGCGCGATGCCGCGCCGTGTAAAATGCTGACAGCAACTGATGGCGGCGCAGTTTCCAGCGCTCTACTGACATACTGTACCAGCACATAAAAGGATCTGTTCGAAGAAGGGTGAAGGCAAGGAAATGTTAGGTAATTGTGTGAGGAAAGAAAATATTAAATAATTTATTTTGTTATTTAACGCGATTGAGAACATAATGCATGAGCGCAAAATTGATTTACTAATTCTGTCAGAAACAAAGAAAAAGTTAAAGGGTACAGAAGATTGGGATAAATGCACAATGTTTGTCAGTGGTATTTCGCAAAATTGTAGAGTAAAACGAGTAGCAGTACTCCTTAACTCAAGGTGGAAAGAAAGACTTACATGTTATAATTGGTACAATGAAAGACTGTGTACCATCAGATGTAGAATTAAGAGTGGTTTTGTGACTTTTATTGCGGTGTATGCTCCAGAAGAGGGCAAAGACGAAGAATCAAATGAGTTCTACAAACTACAAAACATAATCTGTTACCAACAAAAATTATTATACTATCATGTGTGGAGATTTTAATGCCAGAATTGGAAACATAACCACATAAGACATTGTGGGAAATTGTGGAGAAAAAAAACGTTGAAAAAATCGGTGCAAAACTGCGAGACTTCTGCAACTACAATAATTTCCGCGTCACAAACTCCCTTTTCCGACATAAAGAAATCCACAAATTTGCATGGGCTGCAAGAGGACAACACTCAATTATAAACTACATCATTGCAAACCACAAAGCTGCGAGTACGAATCGGATCACAAACTGCATTTCTTTCTACCTGTATCTCTGCCAGAGTAAAAAAAAAACCTTCCACTGCGCATGCCTGGAAGTGGCCTCGCCCTCTAAAGTTACAAATATTTCTCCGCCTGCCTGCGCTCTTCGTCACGACATAGAGAGACCGCTGTCTCTCGTGGGTCGCGGAGTAATTCAACACTGCGAGTTTTGCGATAACAAACTGATGAGTGAGAAGGATCAGGCGAAAGGCAGCTCAGCAACTCACGTGTTTCTACAGTAGGGGTTGTCCAAACGATCAACAGAAAATATACCTATCTTGAAGAAGGGTTTCAGTAATAAGATAATGTGATGGACCATTGATGAATTGGTCATTTCTTTGGACACTCCTGGCAGTGCGAGTTCCTTTTCTGGCGATGAGAGCAGTGATGACAAGTGACAGTTAGTGCGATCGCTGCGTCTTGCCTCTCTCCTTGTCGCCTCCATATTTCCTTATCGCCGAGAGGGGAAATCTCAGTAACCGCCGCAGGGTGGGGGAAGCCTTCGAGACTTCCTCAAAGACACGTCCGCCACGATGTTGTTGTTGTTGTTGTTTTTGGCGAGCGGTATAGCTATAGTTCAATATCTCACGAATGTTCAACACACATTGAAAATTATGAGAGCCTTTCGTCAGGATAAACGATTCGTTTTACTCGAAGACCACCGGAGCTCCTTCCATCATAGTGACGAACACGGAGTGAGCGAGTGGTTAGTTTCCTCCCCACAAGTGTGAGGAAGGTAATGTATTCTGGGTATTATATTTTACTAGGGGTCTAATTTATGTTTCACAGAGATTTTGAACGGTTGTTTCTGCACATATAAATAATAAATAATGTTATTCAGAGATAAATAAAAGTTGAGATAAATAAATAATGTTCTTCAGGCGGGAAGTTGCAGTTAATCAGAAGCCTTGTCCAACGAGCATAGCTTGATAGCAACCGGCGGACCTAAAACACGGGCAGGCGAACTTTCTCTAGGAGTCCACAGAGGTCACGCAGGCTAGTGTGATTCCCGGCCAGAGGGCGCGTTTTGACAAATTGACCGCTGACTGGTGACCTGCCTTCAAACTTCTCTTACCGGTGACGTGCGGTCTGTAAAGACCCCAAAAGTTTTAGAATATTTTCGGTGCTCCATTTCATGTTGACTTGAATTTTTTTCATTTTAACAATGCTATAATATACAAGAAAATAAAAGAATTTGTTGTTAATATGTAAAATGATCATATTATAAATATTTATTACTCGCCGAATAAATTTCCGGCTATAACTTGTTCCATACAACTTGTTCACTATTAATTATCTTAAGAATTCTTAGAAAGGTTTGAAATATTATTCACATTTAAAAACCTTCATTTAAATACGATAATTCATTGTTACACGAAAATTAACCGTAAATAAAAAATGTTCCATGCACATTCACTGTGAGAAGAAAAGTGGTGTGAGGTGGTGTGAGGTCTCAAGACCGCTCCGAAACTTCAACTGCCCCAAAAAGGCGAACGGCTGTCACTGGATCCGCTGCCCCGCGTGTGAGTGTAGTTTAGAAAGAGATAGGAAGGTACTGTAAAGAAAAACTTATTGCGACGTACCAGAAAGGAGGGCTACGCGTTTATTTTTCCTCATCGGTCTCAGAGACTGCACGTCACAAGTTAAGGGTTAATAAAGTTGGTTTATTGAGCATCAGCCTGATACAAGTTAAGATCTAATCTGCACATTTACTAACTTAGCTGGTGTGTCAAACACAAAGTAAATAGGGATATGGAAACCATGCTCTTCGGAGAATTCACACGTACTGTACAATATCCAGTAGTCAAAAAAGTCAAAAAAGACTTTCAAATCTATCAGTCCTCCCTATCGAAAAATATAATAGCAAAGCTAATATGTGCTGAAAATGAGGAGTTCCACTGACTACTCATTGAAAAATTCAATTAGGACCTAAGACTAGAACTGAAGTTCATAAAAAACTTTACATATGCAAAGTGCGTTTTCATTTTTATTCCATCGTAACAATTTCAGGACATATGTTGAACCTGGGAGGGTTCACACGGGAGAATTTGGAACTCTGGCTGTACTATTTCATGTAGTTTTGTTTTGAGAAAATTGTATAGGTAGGCCTACACATGTAATTTTCAGTACCTTTTACTCTAATCTTTATCTGCTAAAACTGTTACTCATCAAAATTGCAGGTAGTCTGTAAGTTCTCAGAAATTATTTTTATCTTGCGAGTATCCCAAACGCCCTCATACGTTAGACCTGCGTTGACAGAGGCGACCGGCGCAACCCCCACGGAGCCCTTGCGATAACCTCCATTTCCTGTCACAATCCAAGTTGGCACGATCAACTTAAGGAGTATAAAACATTACTAATGTTTCCAGAAATCACCAGAAACAAGAATTGCCGATCCAGGTAGCCGAGACACTCAGGCATAGTGCCATGGATCTCGGACCAAAGGAACGTGGGTTCGAATCCCGCCTTGGGCATGGTTGTGTGAGTTTCGTGATTTAGGGGGAATTGTCTATGTGTAATGTGCTTGTGTGTCTCATGTGCTTAAGGTCAGGAAGGATATCTGGTCGTAAAATACATCGCCAAATCAGGATAAAAATTAAGGGCGCGGAATATTACCTTTTAATGAAAAAAAATTAAGGGCGCGGAATATACCTTTTAATGAAAAAACTGTGCCCGCCTCCCCTTTAGCGCCGACCCTAGGAACGGGATGAAAAACATCGACAACCAGAAACAAGAATTGCAGACCGAAGGTTGCGTCACATTCGCCCTTGATCTACTATGAGATTAATACTACCAGGATTGCGTGAAAGTTGATACCTAAAATAGTACAATATTTGCATTCGGAGCAAAAACAAAAACAGAAGTTCCTAGAGATGAAACAAACAAGATAAGATGTGAAATTTGTTCGAGAAATTTGGCCCTCAAAGTATCCCGTGAATGTGAATAGTGCAAGAAAATGCCCTTTTCATGCAAATATTCACATCTTATACGGCACAAGTCATCTATTGTTTGCTTGTAAAGATTATGAAAAAAAATATTTATATTGTTATTGAGCACATACATTTTCAAATTAACATTCACCTTATACAAAAGTTAATGTTCTAATTTTCCCTTACACGAAAGAAAAAATAATGATTTTATGCATCAGCAAGTGATGTATAAGTTTCCTAAATTTATATTAATACTTTTTAAACAACAAAAACTCGATAAGTAATGTTAAGGCTGTAAAAGTCACATAAATACCGAATTATATTAGTTCATGACGTTTTAAGGCATTTAGGTAACGAAACTTACTCTTACTCTAGATTCTGTTTTTTATGAGGTACGTTCTTAGGCAAGACGCGTCCTCTCCGGGGTTAATTTTCACATTTTGTTAAATTCATGCCATTTTTGACTGTTTTATGTGTTTTATACGTTGTATTTCAAAAGTGCTTCCACAGCTCACATTGTCACCCCACGTCACTGGGTTAAACCCTGCTCATGCTGCGATATTACTTTCTTTCTTTTGATGATTAACCAAAAATATTTTTTGCCTGAAAGTTTCGTGAGAAGCTAAAATTTGTTGTAAGCGAAACATTAAAAATATTTAGAGATTTCCATCATTTCCCTCTCCATAGGTCTACGCCTGAATAAAGCCGATTTCTAAAGTTCAGAAAAAGACTGTTTTTGTCGAAAACGACTCCAATTTGTTCTTCGCAGTTTTGCTGAAATAGAGTGAAGTTAAGTACACTGTTCATTAAAACCTCTGGAATTTTGAAAATTGTATAAGTTCGATTTTTTCAAACTCATTTTACACCTTTTAATAGAAAAGCTAGATTTGGCTTTCTCACTGCAATCTATTTCATAATACCATTTCTCAAAGTGAGTTCATGTACAGTGTTTCACGAAATATGATTCGTTTTCCCAATTTTTGGGCATTTTTTTGGAAGCTTAAAAGAAACAAAGCATTTAAAACAGTTCTGTTTCTGCTTCTTCGCAGAGTTTGCCGTCATGATCTGGGGACTGACGCTTCGAAATAGTAATTTAGAAGTGGCCTGCGCGATAACACTTCAGATAACCAATTATTTTAACAAAAGAGTCTTCACAAATATTGCAATAACATAGAGTATATTCGGATATACAGTACAACAGTTCTTTATATACCAAGAACATCGAAGAGTTGCTGTTCCATAACAACGCGTGAATACCAAATTTTAAAAGCGTGGTCTCTTCCTTGGACATTTGCTACCTTGCATATTTGTCGTAAGCAGTGACACATTGAGTATGAGAATTTAGTCTGTACGTGCAGTCTGAGAATAGGCGAAATAACAATTAAACATCTGCATTTTTTCAAGCAAAATTGAAACTTCCATTGTTTTTGGATTTTTTCAAAAGAATGTCTGGGTATCTAACAGAACCAAAGACATCTCTCACATCGGCGGAAACTGCAGTTTTCATTCAACTTCTGCACCCATTGCAAATTAGTAATAAAATAAACCTATTACGACGAAACATCATACTTCGTGGGTCACTCCAAAAGTAATGCACAACAATGTTTTAAACATTCAATTAATTTTCTTTACCTGCCCTTTTTTTTACATTATGTTGATTCATCTTTGAGGAATAAAACGTCTCTTCTTCACATTATCTCCGCCTCTTTCTATTGCGCCACTTTGAAATAAGGGCATGTATACCCACATGGTAGAAGTCTGGACCAGCACGTTTGAGCCACTGTTTAAACAGCCCTCATAAGGGAGTCATCATTTCCTAGAACCCATCTTGCATAAATCTTTATCAACTGCAGTTCTTTCAATATTCTGCACTTACTCGTTTCCCCTATACCCACATTCATTGACAACTATTTGATTGTTACACGTTTGTCAGTCAAAATGAGATTGTGATTGCGCTGCTAATTGTCAGGAGAATGTGAAGAGCGCGGAATGCCACTGCGGGAGAGATCCTGAGTATTCGCTTGTCGTAATTCACCAGTTATTTCCTCGTTCGCCGTTATTGCTCGCGCCCGATTGCAATACATTCTCATCTAACGAAGTAAGATCGAGAAAGTAAATAGAAGTAATAGAAAATGCGTGTTACACCTATTTTCTTAAACGCTTTTGAAATCATTTTTTTTGTTTTAATTGGTCTGGATTTTGAATGTCAAACTTGGACTTTGAATTAATCACGTAATTATTTTCATCTTTGCCCCTCGGGTGGCACAGGGATAGCGTGCTAGATTCCCTGGGTGCGGTTGCGGGTTGGCCTCCTGGTCGGGGCAAAATAAAGTTGTAGCTCTCCAATTAAATCGTCTCAGTTTCAGTAGATGTGTAACGAATAAAAACTTATGGCAGGCGGAGTTCTCTGGATACGTTCAAGTGAATACGTCACGCTTGCCAAATACCTCCCTTACCCGAAAGAGAGGAAGTTAAGCTGGAGGATACCGTTAACCAGCCAGCAAAGTCGTACAAAAACTACCCAATTGCCCCCCCCCCAAAAAAACCTTTATTATCCGTGGACTACTTGTGAGTCTCTAAGGTATTTAAACTTGAATAAAAGTCATTGAATCCATAAATTATTATTATTATTATATTATTATTATTATTATTATTATATCATAAGTGTTTCCAGTTCCCCATGCACATTTCTCCACCCACCAGTTGGATATTGTGGCCCTTTCCCTTCTGACAAGACCCGGCGCTCGGTCCCAAGGTCATGACTGGTCAAGAGAAGGACAAAAAATGGGGGAACTAGAGAGTACGGGAGAAACAGCACAATGATCCTTTCTCTTCGGCGCGCGCCCAGGACCCCTATCTCGAAAGTGCACTTAGAGGGAAATGGACTTACACGATTTTTTTACCGTCCTTTGATGCATGCAAAAACGAAATTTATAAATTGGAGTCATTTTTTAGCAAATAATTGCTTAAAAATTGCCTTTATTTCAGGCAAAATTGTGCCAAAACTGCTCATATTTTCGAAATATCCAACATGGTATTATTTTAAGATATCTCAAAAGCAGATTTTATTAAGGAAAAAAAATCTTTAATACTGTTGTAGGAATATGCCGAAAAACATTGAACAGGGATTTCAACGAAAATGAACTCTGGACCAATCTTTTAAGCTTTCTTTACACTAACCGAGGGCAAAATTTCATAAAAATGTGAAGCCATTTTCGAGAAAATTTTGAAAAAGGGTTTTGAGAATTCATGTAAAATACCTTTAATTTTTAAAGTATCCATTTCAAACTCGAAGGGCCTTGAGTTCCTTTAAATCGATCGAGGATTATCGATTTTGGAGAAAATCTAAACGGTATAGGCGCTACCGTTGACCACAGATGGACGAACGGACGGACAGACGGTGCGGACAGACAGACAAACGGACGGACGGACAGATGTTTCTCTGTCAATCGATTTTTCGGTGTCAAGAGCCCACAAAACATGGATTCCGACTACACATGTTAGAGGACGTAATTTACTACATATAGGAACCAAAATTCATCCACTTTTCATATCCAGGGCCCAACAACAAGAGTTTTCTATCGAAAAATCGCCGATTTTCGCCGTACAATTGCCACACGTTTTCTGCACTACTTACGTAGTGAGACGAGAATGTAAAAATTGGTTGACAAAGCAATTTTGGCCAAGTTTAACTAAATTTATTATATGTAGTCTATATTTGGCGCGAAATGAACAAGTCTGGTGGTGAGGGACGTAAAAATATTTAAACAAATCATAACGTACGGATTAAACTTGAATTCGTTTAGTAATATTCTAGCTTCTCACCAACTGCGCATGACTCACAGGTATTTCTACAAGGTTGAAGATATTGAAATGTAGTTTTCGGCCAAAGATACTGAATGGGGCAAGAAATGTGCCGCAGTTATTGTTCCTAACATGTTTAATTCTCTGAAAAATTGAAATTTTTAAGTGGAACTTCACAGTTTGTTCCACCTTCAATACGAGATCATAAATAGAGGAATAAAATGGTATGTCATTTGTTGTTTTAAAAGTAATTCAGGGTAAAAAGTGTGTATTTCTGCCATGTGATTTGAACTTGCAAGCAGCGTTGCCAAATTCCTTTTCGATGCGTTTGAAGTCGCAATAACCTTCTGTGCTGGAAGACAGGCCATCGGAGGGGCCCCTTCAAGGACGCGAATTCATCCAATAGAAATCCCTGTCGGGGGAATAAGGGAGTGAGGGTCAGGGGGTAGGGGGTACGCTGCTGTCTGCGCTGTCCGTGCAAATCAACAGTTTCACGCTGTCTCAAGGTGGAGTTGGAAGTGTTGACGGCAGAATGAGTGCCTACGATTTTAAAGGGCTTTCACTAAGTGTAAGAGTGCAGGAGTCGATGAAAAAATTGTTAACATTAATGGACAGGACTGGATATGAAATTGTTCAAATAAATGGACAACGATTATTTGGACCACCGAAACACTGGAAAGGATCTCCACCCGTAAAAGGAAGCGAAGTTTTTGTTGGGAAGCTGCCTCGAGAGTGTTACGAAGATGAACTCGTACCTGTATTTCAAACAGTTGGAAAAATTTACCAAATGAGGCTGATGATGGATTTTTCAGGAACAAATCGTGGATATGCGTTTATCCAATACAGCAGGCCGAGTGAAGCGAAGGCCGCGGTAAAGCAGTTAAATGGTTATCCAATTCGGCCGCACTGGAAAATATTTGTCTCTCATTCTCTCGATAATTGTCGTTTGTTTATGGGTGGCATACCTCGTCATATTGAAGCGTCGGAAGTTGAAAAGGTGCTTTTTGAAACATTTGAACGTCTTATAGATATTAAATTATACGTAAATACAAAGGATCCAAGCAGAAATCGAGGATTCGCATTTTTAGAATTTGAAAATCATCGAGCTGCCGCCATGGCTCGAAGAAAATGTTATCCTTGCAAACTCCATCTGTGGGGACAACCACTTAGTGTTGACTGGGCTCTTCCAGAACCTGAGGTGGAAGAAGGCGTTTTAAGTAAGGTAAGCTAAGTGAATTATACTGTAGCATTCACATTTAGAATATTCTTTATTTTATATATTTTCTGATAGATGCTCATTTCTATTTAATACATTTTCTGGTAGTGGCCCTTTTCCATTTACCACCTGTGAACTCTGTGAAAAATAGGGGCCCTGAAGTTTATTCTTTCATAACGTGCACTGATGTGCTTTATTAATCATTGAAATTTTCTCAATTGATTCATTGAATACTTACAAATTTACTTATTCTTTTCCTTCATATTTTAAATAGTCAACACGCATTTATTGAGTAGAGAAAAATTAATATTATTTCCAGTTGTATGGAAATAAAGAATTATTATTATTATTATTATTATTATTATTATTATCATTACGTAATTCGCCGCTCGTGCGAGTACTAGTGACCCGAGTATGCCGGTAATGCAATGAGTCAAACCCGCCGGCATACAAATGAGTACCCATATTAATTTTATTATCCTTCACAATCGGGCGCTTTTATCAATAACATAGCATAAGGGTCGCCCCTATCATTCTGGATTTTCTTACAAGACGGGAGGTATCCCGTTTAATATTGTAATTGCAAATTTATACCCAAGAGCCCAAAATTACCACGTGATCGGTTAGCCACAAACGACATTAACGAACCGAGATAACCCTTTAAATCATCTCTCCTAAATTTTTTTGCTCCTGAATGTTTACGGAAATACTCCTAGCCGAACACAATTCCATCGTGATATTTCATCGTGCGAAGATCATTCGTCAAAATATTATTTCTGTCAACACAAAGAAAGACTTTTGTAACCTTTTAGACCCGAAGCAATTCCAAAAGGACTCAGGCGCATACGGGCGTTCGTTAAAACTCTGTAATCGTTCGTCGGAAGGAAGCGTGTTGTACCCCCGCTGGCCGTTGCACCCATTCGAGCCACGTACGCCCTCTCTGGTGCGTGGGCATGACCCTGATACTACACAGCGCGTTTGTTCCTGCTGTCAGACGATTCTCGGATCTACCGAAGGCGCTTGTTCCTGCTATCCGACGAACGGATCGTGCTACATCCACGCAAGCAATATTGGTTACTGGTCTCGTTTACAGTTCTCGCACAGGGATCGTCCATATACCCGGGTGGTTTTTTTTTATCGTTCGCCGAAGATTCCGGCCGCGTCGCCCGGGCAGTCGAGGGCTCATTCTCCCGGCAAACCGCTGACTCAACTCCCGTGCTATACGAGACCTACCGCTGCGCCGCTTAACGTACCTGCTGAACGTGGTGTCCTTCGGCTCGAATGCATTCTTGGCACCTCCGAAACACATTCTGATTTGCCCTTTGAAGTAAGTCTCGAGGAATTGTTGCGATGTTCTCTTCAATAGAGCTTCACGAACAACCACTTCACGACATAAAGATCGGAGTGTGGTGTGCGTTGAGTTCCACAGGAAATATTTTTCTAGAATTATTCACAATTTTTTACACCACCGTTACTGCTGACGTGTACATACATCAAATATTGGCATTCTTCGAACAATTGACACCAGAAGAAAGGCACTATGGTTACTTTCAACAGGATTCACACTGCTGTTCGATCCATGAACTGCTCACACTGCTGTTCGATCCATGAACTTTTAAATAATGTTTATTGTGACGATCGTATAATTATAATATGACCTCCTAGATCACCTGATCTATCTCCTTGTGATTTTTTTCCTGTGGGGGTACTTGAAACATCAGGTGTATGCAGAAAACCTGCTTTCGGAGGAAGAGCTCCGGCGCTCTATTGAAGAGAAAATCGCAGCAATTCCTCGAGACTTACTTCAAAGGGCAAATCAGAATGTGTTTCGGAAGGGTGCCAAGAATGCATTCGAGTCGAAGGACACCACTTTCAGCATCTTCTTTAAAGTACGTTAAGCGGCGCAGCGGTAGTTCTCGGATAGCGCGGGAGTTGTGTCAGCGGTTTGCCGGGCGAATGAGCCTCGACTGCCCGGGCGACGCGGCCGGAATCTTCGGCGAACGATAAAAAAACACTCTGTATTACGTATCGCAAATTTGGAGTCTTTGGAATACCCCTTTCCTCTATGAATCGCACTGTAATCCGCGCTTGTACAATCTAAATAGTTACGTAACACTTGCGTCAACATGCCCCGTATAAATAAGTAAAATAAATTATTTTAGCAGTAAAACATAATTTCGAACAAGCCGGACAGATGTGAATAACGTATAGGAAGCAGTGTGCAGCACAAATTTAAGTGGATTCTAGCATGTACTACAGATCAGTTTTCAATATTTTCTAATTTAAAAAATATATATTTCCATTTATTATAACAATATAGCAAAACTTTTTAATTAATTTATTTTTTTAAATGAATTTGTTAGTATTGCAATGTTTTATAATTATAGTATCAAATTGAATAAACTTAATTATTTCAGCATATGTTGAAAAAAAAACATCGTTACGTAATACTAAACTAACAGCACATTCTCCTTTGTGAAGCGGTGTAACGCTGCCTCAATCGCTTTCCTTGGCTCTACGTAATTTATGGCCAACCCTGCAGCCGGAATCGTGTTTTTTGTGTCGCCTGTTTTCTTTATTTAAGTGAGAAAATGGTCGGGTTTCTGGTGTTTCTGTCCTGACTATTGGGCTCTCTGTTTCCATAATGTACATTTGTCAAAGTTCTTTTCCCATGTATTCTGCTATTTCGCGCTTACTCGATATCACTAAACCATTATCCAATGAGATATGTTCGTAGCATTGAGGGATGCAAAAGTCAATTATCGCAATTTTAATTTCCAAGCTGTAAAACACATTTGATATGACTATTCTAGAATCGTTTCAATGATCATCGCATTGAGACTTCTGTGGAAGTTCGATAGGTGGTGAAAGACACATGACACAAAGCTAGGGCTCAAGGAAGCTACGTGTAAGATGTGGAAATCTTGAGTGCCAACCAACCTCACCCCTACACATGGTACACCTACACAAGTGCGACTGGCAAAGGACGACAATGCTCAATCTCAATTGTATAGACGGAACATATACAGCGAGCACGCAAATAGTGTATTGTGAAACTAATTTCTAATGTTATGCTTTATTGCGTAAGTACATGTTTTGAAGACGAGCGACGTCACGAGAATTTTCAAATTTATAAGAATCGCAGTGTGGTCATCAATTAAAAAAAATAATTGTGACTCGAAAAACAAAGCAACGATATCAATTTTTCTGCAATTATCAACATTTGTTTGTTATGTAATAATGTTGCTAGTGTGAATTACGATAACAAACTGACAACTGAGCGTGCTGCACTATTTTTTTAAAAACTCTATAGTTTATCAAACGGCCATAGTAGCGCTGCTGTCGGCGCTTATCATTCTTCCATTCTGGAGAAAGGGGAGTTGTCCAAACAGGCTCACTACGACGTTTGGTATCATTGAGTAACTTCTTGCAAATTACAAGCATTTTTTTTATTTTTTCGATTTAATGTGTAATAGTCGAGAAAATCTCGTTTTGTAACTTTTGATACTGTTTGTTTTCTGTTTATTACAACGCCAACTATCACGAAACGGAAAAAACATTAGACACAAAAGTTACGTATTTTTTCTGCGAAATCCGAATTTGCAAATAAAAAAACGAGGTATCTATTTACCTATTACCCTGGAGGGGTTGGTATCATTATATGGACCCCAGCCATACGAACAACTTTCATTACTAATTTTTCTTGAACCGATGCGCAGTTTTCGAGATATTCTTAAAACCTATTTTAAATGGAACAATGTATAGAAGTTGTTACGAATTAGACTTTAAAACCTCTATTGCGTGTCTTCCTCGTCACGGAAACAGTGAACATTTCTGAACAATTAATAATAAGAATTTATGATATTATTCAGAACATAGCATAATGAATTTCTTTCGTCAAAATGGCGCAGAATGCTGGAATTTTTGCCTGGTCATCAAAGATATGGGGTCGTCCATTAATTACGTAAAGCCCGATATACACGGTACAGTTTTCGTGCAGATTCTTATAGTTTTTCTGTACAGAAACTTCAAGATCCCAAAATAGAAGTACAAAAGCCAAACGTAGCGCATACACAGTCTGCACGATTTCTCCATGAATCGCCACAAGACGCCGCTAAGGGTCTACCGGGTAACAAGTGAATTGCGCCGTCCGAGTACTTTCAGTGACGGTATTTCTGTGCGTGCGTTAGGCTGTGATCTTTATTAAGTATTAATTAATCATTTCGACCTTAGGGAAGAAAAATAGGAAGGCAGGAATTGAGGAAAATGACTTTTATCACAATGTATCATGTACAATCGCACCTGGACACACCTAACCACAAAATCGACATGCCCGATTTCCGTTAGAGAACTATTCTGCCGCTAGAGGCGCTGGAGTCAAACTGTATGCTTTCTACACGAAAAATTATGCATAATTTTTTCATGCAGAAAGCATAAATTCTGGACTGCATGAAGAATCTCCACATAAACTGTACCGTGTATCGTCCTTAACACTAAAGGAGGGAGTTTGAGGCAGCTTTATGCTGGGTTATATAAGGATAGAGGGGGGGTCTTACAAGTAGTTCAGTGTTACGTAATGCTGACATTTTTTTACAAAATCTTTCAACATTTGCCGAAATAGTTCATTTTATTCAGTCTTATTAAAAACATTAACATATTAACAAATTAAATTTAAAAATATAATAAATTAACGAAGTTATATTTTTTGCGATTCCAGTTGGCCGAGTTAGCTAAGGTAGTAGATCCGTGGCGATCTTGATCCGAAGGATCGTGGGTTCGAATCCCGCCTCGGGCATGGTCGTGTGTGTTGTCTATGTGTATTGTGCTTGCGCGTCCCTTGTGGTTGGCGTCAGGAAGGGCATCTGGCCGTAAAAATATTGCCAAAACTGTATAAAAATGGAGTGGCAGAAAAATTAATAAAAACTGATCCCGCACGCATTAGCGCCGCCCCGTAGTTATGGGAAAAAGACAAAAGAAGAATTTATATTTTATAAATTGTTACAGTTTATGAAAACATTTTTTCATCAATGAATTCATAATTTCTTCTAAATTACGAAGAAAATATTCAAAACTGATCTAGATTCTAGAATTCTATACCTTTTCAATTTCAATTTGGAAACAAACAAAATCAAGTTGGGACCAAACAGTTTCAAATTGGGAATAAACACATTCAAATCTAGACCAATTACTTCCAAATTGAGACTTATCAGGCTGAAACAAGAAAGTAAATAAAAATCAGATTACATCCATATAGGGATATTACACGCCTAATAATTTAAGATCTGAAGCACATATGCGTATCGTTTTCTTTTAGCGGTTTATTTTTTCGGGCTCTCTACGAATGTCTTTTATCGTAAACATTAAGCCCTCCCAATGTTCACGCAAACATTCAGTAGAAAAAATAACTTGATGCTGATTTTCAACTTTACATTTCAGTTCATTTAATGTAATTCTGGGATTTTCCTCGATGTACTGCGCCATCAACAGTGTGGTATTTCGTCTTGACTTTTTACCCACCGATAGGCAGTTTATCCCTTCACTTCAAGTGTATTAGCGAGCTATCTCCACTCTCCAGTATTATTATATACTACACAAATTTGTATTTTGTTCCTCTCAGCTTCCTTTTTCTTTGTGTAAATCATTATAACGCAATTACCTTTACACATACACGGAGAAATGTAGGCTAGTTTTGTTAACATCAACAAATGAAACTCTAACCGATTCAACTTAGTTTCTTCTCGATTTGAAATTGTTACGTCTCAAATTGCTTGTGTTTAATCCCTATCGGCTCGTGTTTATTCTCATTTTGAGTGTGTTGATATCCAATTTAAAATTGTTTGGTCTCATTTTGAAGTTGACTCCAATTAAGTTGGCACAGTAGGCTCGGAGCCTATGTCTCATCCACAATGGTGTGTTAACGGTTTGTCAGAAATTTTCTCGACTACGCGTCCTTCTTTCATTAAAAAAATGTGCAGTCTGCATCACCAACTAATTCTCACATTAATTATAGTATATTTTAATATATAACACAAATGCAATTAATACAACTCGTTTATGCTTTATAATTGGTTTTTACTTATTGTAATTAGGGGGGTGGTTCTTGTAAGCGTTACGTAATTATTAATTATTAGGTTCAAGCGTGTGTTTCAGGGGGAGAGGGGGTATTCAAAATACTCCAAATTTGCGTTACGTAATTTATGGACGGCTCCTAAGTGAAACTACCACGTACTAAGATATACCCTAGAGTACGCAATCAGTAAGGTTCAGGGGCGGTCGTGCGTATGGACTCACGGGCGTCGCCCCTCCTGTGGTTTTTATTAATCTAGTATGTGGTTATTTAAATCTTAGTAAGTAAATAATATGTTGATGGGTACTCAAATTATGGCGAACATAACATTTCTGCTTCTGCAACATGCTTTCCTGCGTTTAGCACACGTTGGCGCCTCCAGCCGGCCGGCTAGGGCTCTGCAGTGAGAGCCCAGGCGACTACCTGGGTTGCCATGACAACCAGGGCCCATGCTTCCCACTCTCCACTGCACCTCTTTGCTGCACGCTGCGGGACTTAGGATCAGTATCGTTGGGCTCAGTATCGTTCGAAATGAGTGTTCCTGTTCGCGAATTAAAGAAGCTCGTGTTTAGCTCATTGTGCTTACCAGAGAAAATTAAATTAAAAGACAATGGTCGCCCAATACCTAAATTAGATATTCAACAAAAAGAATCGGCTTGCAAGAACCATGGAGAATTTACTCGAAAATTCGATGTTTCGTTGTATGTCAAAGTTTCCTGTTGTGTGGCTGCGACGAGAAGAATTCACTGTTTTGTTTCGTATGCTTACTGTTTGGAGACAGGCGCGGATCCACGGGGAGGGAAATGAGGGAAATTTCCCCTCCCAAAATGTTTCAGTAACTATTAATTTTAATTTGTCCCGAAACTTTCAAGCAAAAATATTTTCGTATAAACATTAAAACAAATAACAATGTATCGCATGATGAGCTGAGTTGAGCCTGCGTCATTCTACATAATCTGTAATATGACACATTCGACAAAAACATTTTGAATAAAAAAAATTTCCCTCCCAAAATTCGTTTCTGGATCCGCCTCTGTTGGAGGTGATGATAGTTGGACAAAGGAGGGAGTGTGCGATCTAAAACATCTTCAGGAGAAAATACGAAAACATGAACAATCAAGGAAACATAAAGACAATGTTGTCAGTTTTCAATTTCTAGGAGATTGTAACATATCTGAAAGTCTGAGTAGTGCTTATAAAGAATCTGTTCGTCTTCAAATGATTTAGTGGCAAAAAATCGGGATAGTGTTTCCAAAATAATAGATGTATTGAAATTATGTGGAGCATGTAACCTGCCACTTAGAGCTCATGATGAATCAACTAATTCAGATAACAAAGATGTATTTTTAGAAATTGTTGAATACAGTAGAAATATTGATCCTTTGTTACGTAGACACTTTGACAATGCAAAAGTATTTAAAGGCACTTCTAACATAATACAAAACGAACTTTTAGTGTGTATGCTTCAAGTTTGTAGGGAGTTTATAACTAGAGACCAGATTTTTATGTAATTACATTTTTTTGTCTTTCTACTTCCCGTTCTCAAAATTGTAATCTTCGCAAATCATCGCCATCCTAACACAATATCCAATTTTTTTCTTACATATTTTTACATATTTAGTACTATATTACATATTTTACATATTTTGCAGTTTTCACAATACATTTTCTTTTTATATCAATTTTCTTCAATTTATGACACATTTTTAATGAAAATAAGTATTTTCGAAAAAATCAGCATTTTCTCCTACATTATTGGTGAAATATAGGTGTCAAAAATATCATTGACACTGCGTTTTATGACCTGTAAATTTAATTTTCGAGAAAAAATTGAAAAGTCCTGAATTACAATACATTAAGCTTTTACTACTGATGAGAAAGTTGTAAGATGCAAAGTGTGCATCAACTTGTGCTCTCCAAAATGTTTTTACAACGTTTGTATTAATTTTAAAACTTATTTAAGAACGTTTTTTCTAAATGTAATTTCGTGCTATGTAAATGTTCTTTTAATTAGAAAATATTATAGCCGATTTTAAATATTTATTACATATTCTTACTGTTTTCATTACATATTTATGTACATATTTTGACGTTTAATACTACAAATTTTTCCGGTCTCTATTTATAAATGACCAAATCAGACAATCATCTTTCCTAGCCTGCACGGTTGACGATACTACCGACGTCTCTAATTGCATCCAGTGATAGTGTAGTAGTATAGTTCTGATAGTATTTCGATAAGTGTTGAAGGGAACAATATACGAGCGATATTGGGAATTTTTCAATGAAAAAACTCATAATGCTCAAGGTTTGTCAGAATGCATTTTGAATGAACTTCAACCACTCTTACAAGATTGTCCAGAAAAATTAATAGGACAAACTTATGATGGGGCTTCAGTATTCAGAGGACATTTAGGAGTGGTCCATGTCTTGGTTCGACATGTTTACAAGAATGCACATTACTTTTACTGCTATGCACATTTGCTCAACAAACTGTTGGAAAAGGCTTCAGCTAACATTTCAAGTGTTAAAATATTTTTTCCCAACCTGAGAACGATTTCCGCATTTTTTTTTCAAACTCGCCTGATAGAACAGCCGCATTAGAGAAAACATGAAGTGTTAGAATACCAAGTTCATGCGATACAAGGTGGAATTCTCGTTCAAGATTAGTACAAATTATTTTTCAAAATAAAGATTTAATTTAGAAATATATTCAAAATATTCAATCTGGGACGGGAAAAACCTATAATTCAGAAACAATGTACCAAGCAGCAGGATTTGTCAAGTGGCTGAACGATACTTTTCAAGTCTGGTTGAATTTCTTTAACGATGTGATGCCTCATGTAGACATCTTATATGCTCAGCTACCAAAAATTGAAACTGATATTGTGAAAATTCAACAAAATATATTGTTTTGAGAATGCAGTAATGAATATAAGAAACGCACTGCCATCTCCTTTAGAGGAGACACAAGAAGAGCCAGCTTGAAAAGACGCACCGGAAGTGGAAACACCAGACATTTAAATGCTGCTGCGAGAGAGATCTGTGACTACATTGTAACTGAAGTAAAATAACCTTGTAAATTCCAAAGTCATCTATCGGGAGCAAAATTGTTCCAGGCTGAAAATTATGAGAATTAAAGGAAAAGACGGCCTATTGAAGACATTGACAATTTTTTTGGCGCTTTTCCCATGGTCGAAAAAGTTCCACTGAGAACTGAATTACAAATTTTCTACTCGACGACCGGAATTATCGCAAAACAGCCTTCTATCTGGGTCTGGCTGTTTAAAAACACTTAATTTTTTAATTTCGAATGGACTTGATACTACTGCTTTTAAAGAAATAACGAAAGCACTGAAGATTCTAGTGACCCTGCCCATGATGACAATTGAAACTGAAAGATGTTTTTCGTCTTTGAAGTTAATAATATCTTTTTTACGAAATTATATGGGGGAAGACAGACTATCAGCATTAGGAATGTTGTCCATTGAGAAGAATATGGTAAGAGAAATTCCCGATTTTAATAAAAAAGTGATCGACAAGTTTGGGAGTCGCTAGCATCGAAGGATAGAACTCCACTACAAATGAATACTAAGGTGAGAAATTTACTTTACTATGAATTTTCCGTGTTTTAATATGATTGAGCCCCCGCAGAAAAAAAATCCACGAGCCGCTACTGGTAAGATTGCGTCCGCTAGTGTTTCGGCAGGGAGAACACAAACATGGATCTTTCTACTGCAGACAGCGGCGTAGATGGACACACGTGCGTAATTGTGACTTATTGAAGAAGAGTTTTATTTCGTGGAACTTTGATGATAAGAAAAAAAAATTGTTAAGGCAGGAAGGCCGTACAACGTCGAACATTACTTTAACTACTACTTCGAAACATCTGAAAGAAAATTTCATAGCCAACTTTTTGAAACTAATGAATGGGTTATCTGCCAAATATAGCGCGCCAGGAAAGTCTCACCGCTCATGTGGCACCTTTCTGGTGAGAGTGCTTGCAACAGAAATTATGTTGGTAGCTCGAGCTGCAGCTTAAAACCGTACATTGCTTACTCACCACAATCATAATACAGTCGACTCCGGTTACAGTGAACTTCTGGGGACCAACGTATTTGGTTCACTATATCAGAAGTTCACTAAAATTGATGATGTCAAAATTAAATACAATTTCTCGACAATGATTGATTTTATTAATATAGAGATGTGGCAGAATGCATTAACAGCACGAACTGAAATTTCAATATCTGCATTGTCTGTAAACATTATTTTCAATTATTTGCTTCTTACATTCTTCATTAGTAATTTTTCTTGATCTTTCTCCAGAGGTCTACTCTCTCCAAACTTGATTCAGCATTGTCCTCTGTCTCATAATACGTATCCTATATCATAATACAGCCTTGACACCCTTCAAATCCACTTGCACTGTTAGAACACCGTCCCAATCTCCGAAGGCTCCTTTTGCTCCCTTTATAACATACGAGATCCTTTTGGTAGCGGAATGGCGCAAGTGGCTAATGAAACTGATCGCTTTCCCGGGGGGCACGGCGTGTATCTGCAGACTGTGGGACTGTGGCTGTTGCTCGCTGAGTTGACATGAAGTCGTCTACGTAGAACTCAACGCTCTTTGTTCCGCGGAATGTCAAGTAACACCAAGCTTGAATCTGAAGCACGCAATCTCGCGTCACCTCCGCCAGTTGTTGCCCACACAGGACACGGCATCTGTTTCCGCAGTGAAACTGAGTGGCATAAGGTTATCAGTAATGTCCCATTCCGGGTCCGGTTCTTTCACCTCTTGGGGGACTTCTTCGATTGCGACTTTTGGCCGACGATATTTTTTTCAAGCTGCATAGTGTTGGAATTTGTGACATGGAGGTTTTGCACGCCTTAGCGGGCAGCAATCCACTGCATCTCGATCTTCTGCGCGTGCGTAGATGCACAAAAGTGATGCGAAACTTGAACTGCACATGCGCAGAAGATCGATAGTGCTTTCGATTGCTTTAACGTTCCAGGGTGCAAAAACTCCCTACTGAGGTGATAGTATATTATACTTGTGCAGAGGGAATGCCTACGTTCACTATAGACTAGGTTCAGATTCACTATAACCGAATCTTCTTATGCTTATTTGTAATGTAAATGAAACGGGACCGATGACTTATGTTCACTATGTCCTAGCTCACTACAACTGGAGTCGACCGTATCTGGCAATAGAGAGTTTTTGCATGCCATAGCGGACAGTACTATCGATCTTCTACGCACGTGCAGATGCATGTGACGCGAAACTTGAACTGCGCACGCGCAGAAGATCGATAGTGCTCTCCACTATGGCGTGCAAAAACTACCTAATTTTTAACGAATCTGGGATCCTCTCATTTTTACCAGTTTTCTTCTCAAAACAATAAATGGACATTTATTACTACAGTGTTTGTTAAAACTTCAAATGCAATATTCCTATACGCTTCTTATCACGTTTCCAATACGAGGCCATTTGTTCCGAATGTCAAAGAACGACTAAGCAGTATTCTACTAGTGAAATATGGTGAATGGTTTTACTGCTACTCCTCTTATATTTTGTTTCTTGATTCTCTGCACATCTTTGGTGTAAGAAACAGAACATCTCACTTATCATTCCACTTACCTGCTACTGATCGGGTGTTGCTTTGTAATGCTGTCATTTCTTCTTTTTCCAACTTCGCGCTTACAAGAGGTTTAGAATTATATTTTCGATTTTCCTTCAATGCCCATGTGAGATGGATTACATTCAGTGGCGGATCCAGCCGACCATCTTTGTGGTGGTCGTGGGGACATCGTAGATTTTTGTTAAATAATAAACATGTAATATTAATGTTTATTATTTAACGCAGTAATATTATATTGCATATCATTTATGTACTGTAGATATGATACTATACAATATTATAGTTTAAATAATTAGATAATTCGAACATAAATATTGTATCAATTTTGCCAAATAAAGGAAGGTAAACGAAAATTCTAGGCCTTTTGGGTGGGGTAGGCATGGCCCTCATACCCCCTTGGATCCACCAGTGGTTACATTTCGACGAAGCCAAAGAGACAGTACTAATAGAGCTAACAGTAAATATAATTCTACCAGTTTCAGCAAAGGAGACGTGACTAGAGACTGAATGTAATTTTTTAGTCTTTCTACCAACCGTTCTCGAAACTCGGTTCTTGACGAATCGTCGCCGTCCTAACAAAATATTCAATTTTTTCGTTACATATTTTACATATTTAGTACTATATTACATTTTGGTATTTTCACGAAATATTTTTTATATAATCAATTTTCTTCTGTTATACATATTTTTTTTATGGAAAGAAGTATTCTAAAAAAGTGAGAATTTTTCCCTACATTAATACTGAGTACTGTGGAATCGAGATGCGCTACGTTAAGAGGCGGTCGGAAGTTTTGTACAGTTCGGCGCGTCTGCTTCAGTAATCTCATCGGCGCACGGTGGGCTAGAATCGTGAAAACCTGACCAGAAAGGGAAAATTAGTTTATAGATGGGAATTTTCGACTGTCAGGTTGGCTACAGTAATGTTGGGACTACTGAATGCCTATTGCCCGACTCCGACTTCGAGACACGTTTTAAGCGACATTTGCAAATTTCGTTATTGAGACATCTTGAAAATGACAATAAAATTAATTAATTATGAGCTACATTTGTAGAATTTAAATTATAATCGATGCCTAGAAGTTTTGTAAAGAATACAATAAGTAGAAAAAGGACGGAAACAAAGCCTTTCCTTCACAGTGGGATGAATACCGCGCTGCGATTACTATTTTCCAATCTTTAAGAAATGATTGCATTTCGGATTCATATTTTAAACTAAATATTTTTGTTATTCTTTAATGAAATTAATAATGTTCAGTAACTTTTTTAATTAACTCTTCAACGTGGGATGCCGTCCATAGACTACCGGGTTTTTAAACTTCTACATGCAGGATGCAATCTGGAGACGTCATGAAGCACCTTTTTCGCGTGCGGGTTTGACGACATGAGACGGCCTGGCCCTTTCTCCCCTCGGCATTGGGGCCGAGAGGATGTAGCCGCGTTCCCTAGGGTATTTGGGGAAGGGAGTTTTGGGTCGTGTAGCAAATCATCAACAAAGGAACTGAAGAGTTTGTCGCCAGAAGCCGTTGCCTTCTTAGTTCCTGTGGAGGAAGATTATGAAGATTCCGATGCAGATGATGAGGAAACAATTCTTGAAGGTGATGACGATTCAGTTGAAGAAGCAGAAGAAGAAAAAGATGAAAAAGGTGAAAAACAAGAAAATAATTAATTATTTTTATTGTACTAACAGATTACTAAGTTAATAAAATTGTAATTGAAGTAAAATTATTTTTGATATTTTAAACCATCTTCTATTCTCTATTTGGTCCTTTTTTCGAGCTTCCCATTTTTTGAGCTTATATTTTTAACTACAAGACCTAAATATTGACTTTTACATAAATAAGACATCAATTTATCAATTTTTGGCCGCCATCTTGGATCCGCCATTTTGTTTTGTAAATTATAGGACTCATAATCTTCATCAGCAACCTCGATAATGCGCCAAAAATTACTTTTATGTGAATAACATTACTTTTATCAACATTTGCTCACCACCTTGGATCCGGCACTTTGTTTTTTCACTTCTTGATATCATATTCTTAATCAGCAACTTCGATAACTACTACATATTAACTTTCGTACAAATTGAATGACTCATTATATTATGGCCACCCAGCTTTTGGGGATTTTAGCCCGTGTGGCGGGAAGTACGCGTCAATTACTGAAATCATTTTCACTTATAGGTGTGAAAAGTATCACTGACGCCGGTTGTGGTGATCCTTAACCTTAATTTCCGAGAAACGTTGGCGATTGCTGACGTGTAACACTTCGATGAGAATGCTGTACACTTCAGTGATTGTTTGCTGGTCGTAGTTATCGCCAATTTTGAACAAGGGCTTCTATTGCGTGTAGTCTGAATGCTAAACTAACGTCCTGGATAGCAATAGATGATTTATTAGTGACGGAAAGGTTGTATGGTGCAAAATATGCATCAATTTGTGCTCTCAAAAGGATTTTTAAAATTTGTTTAGGAAATTGTTGATGAATGTAATGTCGAATTAGGTAAATGTGTTCTATAATTAGTGTATTTTAATATTACATATTATATCCGATTTAACATTTGTTACATATTCTTACGCTTTTTATTACATATTTATGTACATATTTTGACGGTTTGATACCACAAATTTTTCCGATCTAGACATGACTTCCAAATGTGCACGTGCATTGATTGGATTGATTAGTGATTCCGGGTGAGTCAGCGGCTAAGGTCATTATTCCCTTAAGTGGAGTACATGCGTTTTCCTGGATAGGTGACTGATCTTCCCCCACTGGATGGTGAGATACGGCGCCGACCTACCGGCGACTAACGGGGTTTCCCACAACGAAGTGTCTCCCAGAAGCGGGGCACCGCCCCGGCCAGCCCAAGCTCTAAGCGGCCGACTGGTCTCCCGGCATGTGTGGTAGTGTAGTGCATGTAGATGTGTGTAGGGTTGAGGATATGTCAAGGAAGAGGAAGGAAAGTTCACGCGCGGTCCGTGGCCAGTTTGTTAGGGAGTTCTCCAGCATTCGCCTGGTAACGGAGAGTCCTGGAAAACTAAATCAGAGCAGCCGGCTGCTAGAATTCTCCGACTGAATTCGACCTAGCTGTCTTAATGTCGAAATCCTGCCACCATCAGAACTCAAACCTAGGACCTATCGGTCAGGGGCACTGCAGTGACATCATTTGATGCCCTCCCGGTAGTATGGCTGACGGCGAGTTAACTCGAAGGCCCTGAGTTCGAGCCTCGGTGCGGAAATTAATTTTTGTGGTTGAAAACAGTTTTACTTGTTTACGTACAGTGCGACTATATTGTGAGTGTGCCGCGTTCGTGGAAAATTCTTCTCGGCCGACGAGCCCTCGATCGCTGGAAAACTGCCGCGCTGAACTCCCCTGAGAACCTCGCTCGAAGTTCACTTTCAAACAGAAAGTGATTGTATATGACACTTACGTAAAATATCTCAAACCGTTATGTGAATCGTATCTTGGAGCCTTTCTTCCAAATATTGACAAATGAAGAGCATAATTACGGTCCGCGCGGTTGTGGAGTAGTTGAAATGACCCTAATTAGGCTCTTCATATGTCAACATTTGGAAGAAAGGTTCTTGGATACGATGCACGTAACGATTTGACATATTTTACGTATGTGTCGTATACAAACACTTTCTGTTCGAAAGTAAACTTATACTTCGGTTTTTCTTTCTTGGCGCACGGAGATGTGTCAGTAAAATGGAATTTCTCACGGTACTTCGCGTCGTCCTCGGTTGTG
>JAHLJT010008446.1:88288014-88319513 GCA_031308135.1 Acheta domesticus | reverse complement strand
TTATTCTCCAAATACCGAATGACTATATCCGGTTTGTTGCCGCTTCGTGCGATCATTTGTGAATCTGTTGGTCGTACAATATCGTACACATCCAACAGACGTCACCGGTTTCGGTGAGTGTTCGTACCACTTGGGGCATGTGTTCGGAACTTCGAGGGCGGTACAGATCTGCCAGTGGAGGTAGCTACACACCCTGTCGTGTCTTTTCAAGTATTCGGTCTTTCTGTCGTGTCTTTTCAAGTATTCGGACAGAGCTGAGACAATATGATCAATGGTTTCTACGTGTTCCTGCAAATGCGGCATTTATGACCTTGGGAAATTTTGAGAACCGCTTTATCATAATGTCGTGTTCTCAAGGCCTGATCTTGGGGAGCTATTACAAGTGCTTCCGATTCTGGCTTCATTCTCCCCCTTTTAAGCCACATAAATGATTGATCTCTATTGATCTGCAAACTTGTCCATATCTTTTTAGGTATTGTCCGTGGAGTGGTTTGTCTCTCCACGATTTCTTTAACATTTTTGTGTCTCAAATTTCATGTTAAGTAGCATCAGAAGTTCAGGGTCTCTGTCATTCTGGGTGTCTTGAATAGTCTTGTTCGCAATGCTTCTTGCTACACTTACAATGACTCTGTTTCCCATTCTTCGGTCAGATTTCATGACCTGCCTCATTAGTGGGTCATCTTGATGGCTGACTACATACTTTCCTATCCCGATTATTGCATTGTGCCAGGAGGCTTCAATTTGTCTCAGGCCTCTTCCTCCTTCCTTATGTGACACATAAAGTCTATGTACATCAGCTCGGGGATGGGCAACATGATGCATTGTAAGCAGTTTTCTGGTTATTCGATGCATGATGCGAATTTACTCTTCAGTCCAGTCTACTAGTCCGAAACTGTATTCGGCTACAGGCACCGCCAAACTACCTATTGCTGCTGCTGCTGCTGATCACCATCACCATCACCACCACCACCACCACCACCACCACCATCATCACCATCACCACCACCACCACCACCACCACCACCATCACCATCACCATCCCCATCACCATTGTTTTTATTGTTATTTGAAAAAAAAAGTTGCCTCAATATCTTGTAAAACGCAAGTGATAAACAAGAATAAATACATGTATCCATTAGTTCTATTCCCTCATATACTTCCACCTATGAAAACTCCTCTGCATTGCAATATCTTTAAATATGCACAAATAGCAAGAGGTGACACATGTATAAACAGGGAATTGTTACTATGTAAGATGTGAAATTGTTGGGTATTTCTGATTGATAATTGGTAATGTGTTGTTGCAGAAATGGAATGGTAACGTTCCAGCCTACTTATTATCAGACTTCTAACATTCACCCAAGTACAAATAATCTTCAAGGCATAAATAATCTTCAAGAAATAAATAACAGCATTTTATCCCAGGTGAGTGTAGTTTCACAGCAGGAACAATTTTGAACTAAAAGTACTTTCAAATGATACGCAACTGTAGTTCCAACACACCTAATGGCCACTTTTGCAGATAACAAAGAGATCAACAGAGATTTAATGTTAAACTAGAACAGGATCCAAACAACACTGCTTCTGGAATGTACTGCTTTACATAGGTGCTTATTTTTTCTTTCACCCTGCAAAAGGATTGGAAAATAAGATTTAATACTCAGTAGGCCTATACAATTTAATCCATTTTGATTTCTTAATCTCCAAAAGATGAGTGATTGTATTATTACAGAACACAATTAAAAGTATATTTCAAGTTATAATGCTACTCATAGTAATCCAATAACCTGCAGGGTTCTGTTTGTACCTACGATTAAGACGTCTTCTGGTCCACAGTCCAGCCATCTAAAGCTAGCAGCACCCAGAAACCAATCTCAACCGAACCATATCCAAAATTATAGGCTAATTTTAGGCTAATTAAATGCTCTATTCCCGAATTTTAGGCTCCTCTGGATTTCCGAAAATCGTGGGCGCTGCTAGCTTTAGATTAAAGCTAGCAGTGCCCACCCAGAATCAATATCAAATCAATTGCAAAATGTGAAACCCTTCCCAAAATTTAAGAATAATTTTAGGCTCTTGGAAAAAAATTATTCCCACGTTCAAATTCCAAAATTCAGGGCTGTACAAAGTGAAACAATTAAATTGATTCTTATGGGCAAATAAGCTCCAAATCAAAAAACCTTAGGAAAAATCTGAAACCCCTCCCAAAAGTTAAGAATAATTTTAGGCTCTTGAAAAAAATTATCCCTGCATTCAAATTCCAAAAATCAGGGCTGTACAAAGCAAAACAATTAACATTGGTTCTTACGGGTGAATACACACCAAAATCAAAAAACCTTAGGAAAAATCTGAAACCCCTGCCGAACGTTAAGAATAATTTTAGGCTCTTGGAAAAAAATTATCCCTGCGTCCAAATTCCAAAAATTGGGGCTGTACAAAGCGAAATGTCACATGGTAAATCATTGCCTTTCATACCTTTTGGCCAGAGGCTTGATGCTCTTAAGAGCTGGGTTCCCAGACGTCACTCATCCAGGAATCCATGGTGTCTCAAGCTGCTTAACTTCTGTGACTTTATGAATAACAATGAAAAAAATTATGCAATGGATAATTTGAAAAAGAAAACCTGTTTGCATGTGGTAGTGTCAATGAAGAAGATAAATTGAACTCCAAAGGCCTTGTGCTTCAGTTAAAATATAAAATATGAAAAATAATAGCATTGACATTAAAAAAACAGTCATATGAAACTTTTTAAAACTAATATTAAAAACAACCTTTTTATGAATTTAAACCACCAAGGTTACAAATACAATATGCTTTTTAATTTAAAAGAACTTGAGAAATACAAAGTGCAAATAAAGAATAAAATAAATGAATGAATGAAATCAAGACTCACCTGAAGACAAAATAAGCCATGGGTTTATGGTAGATTAAACATGTAAAATACTGTCACTTATTAAAACAAATAATGAAACATGTACACTTATGTGATTTCAAGAAATATTTGGAAGAAAAGTATGTTCATAGCACACTCATTGCAGTGCTGGCCAACTAATCTAAAGTAACTGTTAATTATGAGAACAAGTGGCTAGTGAAGGGGAATGACTTGTGAAGGAGTCAAAGCTGGGGAACAGGGAGGGGATAGTGGGAAGAGAGGTTGTGGCAAGTAAAAGAGGAAGCACTAGGTGAATAACATGAACGAAAGTATCTTGGAGGGATTCAAAATTACAAGAGAAATAACAGTATATTTTGAGCAACAATTATGATATTTTGAAACTATTTTTAACAGGACTTTTTATTTTACTTAATGAGTTGCTACACACTGTGATGAATAGATTGGATTTGAATTTTAATTTTGAGTTAATGTTATCATGCCTTTTTATTTGTAGAAATTTAGACATAATCCTGGGATAATGTGTTGGCTCTCTAGTTTGGAAGAAAAAAATTTTAAAACTTTGAAAAGGATTTTTTCAAAAAATATTGTGTAGGGCCGATTTTCAATAAAACCTCTATAATTTCAATTGATTGATTTATTGTTAGTGATTCCAGGCATGTCAACTACTAGGGTCATTAGTCCTATAAATGTACTATGGTTAGCAGGGCTAGCAGGGTTTTCCCCAACCAGGTTTCTCCCATCAGTGGGGCACTGCACCAGCCAGGACAAGCTCTAAGTTCCTGACCGGTCTCCCGGTGTATGTGATTGTGTAGTGCATGTTAGTGTAAGTGTGTGTAAGGTGTGAGGATAGGTCAAGGAATGGGAAGGAAACATCATGCATGCTCTGTAGCCCATTTGTTAGGGTACTGCTCCATCATTCACCTGGTGTTGATTGGAGAAACCATGGAAAACTACCAATCAGAGCAGCCAGCCTCTCGAATTCTCCTCCAGACTGACTGAATTCAACCTAACTGACAAGCTAGTTTTGAAAATCCTGCTGCCGTCAGGACTCAAACCTAAGATCTCTTGGTCAGAGGTCTTTTATTGCTGTTTATTCCTTAATATTAGATCTTTAAATTATTTAATTAAAGCTTGTTTTTTATTATTATTATTATTATTATTATTATTATTGTTATTATTATTTTATAAGTATTAGTCATTTGGGGGAATGTTGAGTTAAATTATGAGAAATTTGCTGTTTCCCAATCACTTGTGTATTTAGTATTAGTTTGTAGACCTCAACAAGAAAGATAGATGAGTGGCTTACAGTATGACTTCTCACATTGAATACTAGGGTTCCATTCCCCAAGTGCTCAAGACGTTTTTTTCTTTAAATTTTTTTGAGTCAAGTAAAGTGAACTTATAAATACGGTATCAATTCTATTTTCATTAAAACTTGTGAACTTTTAGAAATTGATAATTCAAATCTCCTGTGCTTCCTTTCATGAGATTTTGTCAAGACTGGCTGAAGAAGTAGTAGAATTCAAGTTGGAATATTACAATGTTATGTAAACATTAAAAATATGTGATGTAGTAGCACCACTAGTTTTTCTAGTTGTAATTCTTTATTGAGATTCTCTTATATTGAGACATTAACAAGAAATTATAAAATGTTTCACCACACTGTTGTTTACGATATTTCACAATTTTAATAATTACTAATATAATTACCACAATCATAATAATAACAATGACAACAACAATATATTTGTCAAAAAAATACAGACGAGCCATGTATGATAAGTCAAGATCTTTAAGTACTGTTGAAATATCAACTCACAGGTACCACAACTACAATCAAAGTTCTTCTTCAGAAACAAAAAGATTTATATTCTAATCTTTAAACAAAATCCTTCAATTGTTCTTTTTTGTTGTTGTAATAGTTAAAATAAACATGTGTATGTATGTCTGAATAATATTGTTGTTCAAGTTATTTACTTTTGTGAATGGTTTTATTTAACATTTCAGTATCCTGCCTTTGAAAATCCTGGAATGTATTCCAATACTGCACAAGGACTTTATTATGGTAAGTAGAACAGATGATATGTTTCTGGTAATTAATTCTTCACTGAGTGTCTTAAATAGATATCAATTTAATTTGTTCCATACTAGTAATTGCATACAATAAAATAACTCGAAAGTAATTTCAAAATTTTAATAGTAATTAAAGAATTGAGTTTAAATGGACATCGTACTGAAGCAATTGATGACTGTATTTGATGTTATATCAAACACATCATTCAAACTTTACCTACAATGATTACAAATCAATTTCTTATTTTATGTCATAAAAATTTGTATGATGACTTTTCATGAACTGCTCAGGTAAGAGAGTAATGTTAATCATTTAATGCAATCTACAACTTTGTTTTGAGCAGTTTTATAATGAAGACATTATGTAGCTAGTGCTATAATAAATCTATTAGAGCACTGGTGCTACAATAAAACACCTTATATCATTCAAATGAGTATGGTAACCAAGCATTATCTCATCAATGTAGATGAAATTACATGGCATTTTCAAAAGTCTTTTGTAGCAAATTGTGAACACATTCTTAAACAAGAGTCATAGGGTTATAATTAAGTATAAACTTGAAACAATTGGCATTCTGTTTTAAATAAGCTACAAAAGCTATGATGACGATCTCTGTTGGAACAGGGGAATCTCAAGGTTTTAATCCTTTCACTTACTGATAGTTGTTCAAGAATATTCTATTCTTCTAAATTCACACCCATGACCTTTGTATTGGCAAAAGTATAGATCCTAGGTTTCTAGTAGAGTGATTTGCTGGAAGTAATTCCAATACTCTTCCTATTCACTAGATTTTAAGCTATTTCTTCTTTCAAGCCATATGCCCCAGTATTGTCTTTGTCTCCTGTCAACCCTGTGACAGTCTTGACACTACAAGGTGACTTCCCTGAAGGTGACTTGCAAGGGCTACTAAAAGGGAATATTGTTTGTTTAATTTCAAATCATTTGTAAGAAAGTATAATTTTGTATTCAAATTACTATCAAAACATTAATAAATGATACTTCATTGTATTCCTCTTTTTAAGATCTATCCTTTGTTAGCAGGGAAAAAAAAGAAGCTCTATTAAAAAATCAATGATATTTACATTTCTCGAAAACTAAAAATATTACAGACAATTTCTCTATAGCACGTTACTTGCCTCATGATTCCAATTGGTTGACAGAAAATTGCATTTCCATTTCGCTAACCATTTAGAAGTTATGGAGTGGCCGATAGGACACCAATAAATGTACTACAGACTACATGACACATGTAGAGCCACATGTTTAGCCGTTCTCTCTTAATCACGAAAGATAATATCATCTTCTCCGGATTTTAACAAAACGTATCACAAATTTAATGGAAATTTAAAAATTGGTCATTTGTCAGATTGTCGGTGACATTCCGCGTCGCGCTCGTGAATTTCTGGGAATTAAATCTCATTATTGTGACATGATTTAGCTGTAAGGAGCTGTGAGTTAGCTGTAGGAGTTATAATTGTGAAATTTGTGTTGATATTTGCTTGAAAATATTTAGTTTTTCCACCAAATGTTCTACCAATTTAAATGAATTTTACAAAAAAATGACTGAGACGTGTTTGTATGGAGAGAAATTGTGGTATAATATAGCATAATCATTACTAAGGGGCGAGAAAGTATGTGGTTTTAGCACCACTAGTTTTGTAATGCCCGCCGGTGCCACCTTCTGCGCATGCGCACTGGTGACCGGCCGGCCGCCACCTCCTGTGTCGGCTAGTTACCGCGGCCGCGCGGACTCGCCGCACCTGACGCGGGCAGACGATCAATTTGGTCGGCTCCAGCCGTGCTCCCAACTAAGCAAGCACGCAAACCAACAAGATGTCTCACTCTGAGGAAAACATCAAGCAATTAAACAAAAGGGGTATTTAAAATCCCTTATGTAGGAAGTTGACGTTAGAAATATGAAGTAAATACATACAGACAAACAAATTTTAACTCTTCTACGAAGTGGATTTGTCAAAGACGGAAGAAATTTTAAATAATACCCCAAATGGACCTTGACAATTTGCTGGATTGAAAGACTGAAAACGTTTTAATTCGGTTTTATTTGCATTATTATTCAAAATGTATTAGTCTTGAGAAAAGAAATCTCAACAAAAAGTGAAATTACTTTTGAGTGGCATAATGTACAAAAATGGGCAATATAGTAATACAATTTAAATAGGTGTTTCTTGTTTGTTTGTTTTTTTTCCTTTCCATATTGTATCTACTGAGTTGATGAACTGTCAACAGAATTATATTTTTCTTTATGACAAATTTTGACATTTTTTATTAGATGCAATGAATTATGGTAAAATGTTGAAATGTCGAAGGCAAAATGATTATGTAATTTTAATTTATAAATTCTGTGTAATGCATTTGAATATGTAATAAGCAGGGCCCAGATTCCGATGACATGTCATCTTGTCATTGGTGCATTCTAGACATAGCTAACTTGTAAATCCATGTTTATCATGACATATGGGTGGATAGAAATGTATAGTTATTGGGTCATTTTTGCTGTCTTTTTGCAATTTTTCGATTTTTGGGTCATTTTTTGGACCATTGTGTAATTTTTCTCATTTTTACACATTTTGATTCCTTTTCGTGTTTTATGTTGTTGAATGTTTCATGAATTTACAATGACAGACTAAAACAAAGTTTTTATTGAATCATCAGTTCATGATGAAATTCACTACTGTAGTGGACTGTTTTTTGAACTCTCAATGTTACATGGATCCTTGGTTACTTTCTCGGCCTTTTGTAGCTGACCATTGGAAGGTTGGAGCATAGAATTTTATTTCCTCTTAAAATAAATCCTTTATATTAAGTATAATTTTATATAAATACATTTTATTTAAAATTGTAAAATTCATTGAAACATTTCCTTACAAAGTTTTTGAGAATTTTTAAAAAAAATTAGGTAATTTTCCCCTTATTTTGAAGTCATTTTATAGGTCATTTTCAAAGAATTTTTAGGTCATCAGAATTCGAGCTCTGGTAATAAGCTCTTATGCATCTTCAATAAAATGATTTAAATGTTTGCATTAACTCTGTTTAGGACCTGCAGCATCACAACAAATGGCACCTGTTGGTGGTCAGATGGGCATGTGTACTCCTATTTGTCAAGCACAATCTTTATATGTTCCCTTTGGTGAGATGAGTTTTGAACATTTTTTCTGATTAAAAGCATTATTTTAGGCAAAGAATACATGCTGTTTTAAAGCAGGATTGTTTCATCAACTGAAATACCTACTGTTTTGAAAATATTCTAGAACTTTTCATAAGACCATCTTGCTTGGTGGTACTTGTTAGATTACATTCTGCTTTCAATCAGTAATTAAAATTAATAAAAAAGGATAAATTGCAAACATTATTAATGTTAGGGAAAAGATAATTGAGTAGCAAACAATTGTTGATTTATTTTTATAATTTGTTTCCCTTGAGAGATTTAATGGCTAACTTGATATCTTTTGACCTTTTTGTTTTTGAGCATATTTTAATAATCAAATCCTTCATAAACATTTAGAACAAGCAGGTGTGTCTGCAGCCCAGATATCAGAAGACTTTGCTCACAATGGTTATCTCACTGATGAAATAGGATGTGGAGCTCCTGTATATTGTAAGTACCTTATTTCAGACATATTCTATGTGGAAAAACAATTTAATAATCTATAATGATCAATATTTAAATTAATATAAACCACTTGTTTGTTGCTTATGGCAAAACAATTTGTACTAGGTATTTTAAGAAGGCACTAACTAAAAACATTGACAAAATTGGTGTATATTGGATTTTGTATAAGTCCTACTGTGTATGTGTGTGTGTAAATATATAGCCATTTTCATGGCCTGCCTTGCCACTGGTTTGATTACTTTTGGTAGATTTACTCACTGTTTTTGAGCTACTTGTGACAAACTGAATGAGTGCTCACACATTATTTTGTTTAAGGGGTAGGAAAGGAAGATAAGGGTAGTCTTATGATCTATCATGTAGATAGTAACTTTTCTACTGTTTTGAAGAACTTATGTACAAAAAATTCATTAAGACCAGAAAAAAACACTATGGATTTGCATCCCAAAACAAACTACTAAACATTGTACAACTTTTTGCAATAGAAAATAATAATTTGAAAAAAAGTATCCTAAGCTATGCCTGCCAAAATACTCTGTTTCAGTAAAAGACCCTTTCAATATCGGTTTAGCCATTTTCGAGATTACCTCGGACAAAAAAACAGACTTACAGACAAATAGATAAGAATTGTAAAAAAAAATTAAATATATTTTTATATCATCTAAATTAGCACAAAATTAGGAGTTATTTCAAGTTGAAAGAAAATTATTTAAAAAATTGTGATTCTTCACATCCTACTTATTGTTACTGTAAAACTTAATTTGAATCTATTTTTTACATCTCTTAATTAATAAAAAATATGAATATTTTCGATTTGATAATGATGTATAATTCAGAAGGGGATGTTAGATAAGCGTAATACAGTTTAAAGAAAAACAACATAAGTCTGTATCAGAAGACTGCCACTTAAAAGGATACTGGCTCTTACAAAAATTGTAATGTACTAATGTAGACCTATGTTGTAAAATATAAATTAGTTTTGTAATCTTGTCACGTAGAGTAAAAGTTATACAAAATTAAAAACAATGTCTGAACCGGGGATTGTCATTGTGTCTCTTTTCTTTGGGTTCAATGATTATTATTTTATATTCTAATTTTTCCATTTATAAGGAGTAGAGATTGTTGGAAGTGAAGTAAGTTGTTCCCTGTGTCATTCATACAAGTAGCATGGCGGCATTAGAATTATGGGTCTGAATTGGGCAAAATAATTTGAAAGAGCATTTTCAATACAAAATGTGTTTACAAAACTAATTTAAATACAAAATACTTCCATGACAGTATTTAGATATTAATTCTCAAAATTTGATTCTGATTTACTTTTGATGCTCTTGATTTTATAAAGGACTATCATGGTCTCTCAGATAATAAGTGTAAATGCACTTTTTTTTCAAATTATCATGTTCTGCATGACCAGGTCAATCTTCAGAAGGTTCTATAGACCTCCAGAATCTGCGTTAGTACTAATAAATTCGAAGAGATAGCTTTGGGTTTATCTCCAGCCATTCATTCATTGGGTCTTTTCTTTCCTCTTTTAGTTAGTTATTCACACATTGCATCACTAGTGGGTAATTAAAGTAAAGTAAGGTCACTTCCCTTTGGGTAACTTGTTCAGAAAACTAAAAAAAATTTTGCAACAGTGTCACTTAATGTAATAGCGAAGGCTTTGATGGCCGGAGTTTGTATGAACTTGGCTGTCTGGCATGAGCACGACATTAATCATTTCAAGTAGATCATTTTAAGTTCATTTCAGTTGTGGACAATGCATTATTTTTACAGTGTTTACAAAACTTTTTGATATGTTTCTTTTGAATATCAATAATTTTTTCATGGTAGCCACCTCATTTTAAAAATGTGTAACTAAAAGTGGCTAATATTGCCTCTTTGCCTTCTGAACTAGAAGTATAAAATGCTTCACAACCTCCTTATAAAATTATTTTTCACAGATTTAAAATCAAAGTGGCTGTTTAAAGAAAGAATGATGTTTTTAATACCAAATAATCTCAGAATGTATTTTCGATACAAGTACTAAAAATCTATTCCAAAGTGTATGTTTGATTCAAAATACAAATTACAAATGTTTACTTATTTAAACAAACACTTGTTTCATTTTCAAGTTCTACAATTGAAAGAAAGAAAGAAAAGGGAAAAAAGGGAAAAAGAAGAAAACTTTTTTTGCAACAATGTATTAAAAAACCTATTACATTTTATGTCAAATAGAGGTCAGTGTACCTTTATAACATAGAATACTATATTATTATGGGGAAAACTTTATTTAATAAACATTATTTTAATGAACTTGATTTTTGTTATAACACTACAACAAAGGCCAGTGGCGGCTCCTGTGTAGGTTGCACGGTTGCACAACCCTCAGGTAATCAAAATATATTTTATAATATGTTAGGAAAATACATTATCGTTTTAATGACATTCAGTATTCAAGATATTGCAGCAATATTAATGTTTGTGGAATAATTTTGAAACCAAAGAGCGTCCAACTGTCGCTCTCTCCAGCCTCTTGTGCCCTCCCAGGCACTTCACCACGTTCTTGGCTGTTCTCTCTATACTTCGGTTTTTCTTTCTTGGCGCGTGGGGAGGGTGTCATCAAAATGGAATATCTCACGGTATTTCGCGTCGTTTTCAGTTGTGCCGCTAGAAGTCGCATGATCACGACTATCGAGCAGTGCTAGCGATCATGCGACTCTTAGCGGCACAACTGAGAACGACGCGAAATTCCGTGAGATATTCCATTTTGTTGACACCCCCCCCACACACACCCGCCAAGAAAGAAAAACCGAAGTATATTTCTGCTTTTGTTTTCTGGCCCTACGCTTCAACACGCGTTTATGCGGACCGTCTGTGACGCAACCAATAGGTTTGTGGGGGGGGGGGGAGAAGGCGGGTGACCTGAGGGGAATACCAATTTTCTGTCTTCGTCTGACACTATCTGTAAAGGCAGTAGAGCATCAAAAAGGAAAGTAGTATTAATTTAACAATGATAGTTAATGTAATTATTTATCATTTGGACTGTATAATTCTAAAGAACCTGTAACAAGTATTGTACCACAGTTTCTGGGTTGATGGCCCCCATCTCGATCAGGTTTTTTCGTCCAGTTTCCCTGATCCTTGAGCAAATGCTGAGATGGTCCCTTGTTTTGCTTCTGGGCATAAATGTAACTTCATGATTTGTGCACGTCTTCTGAATTTCAGTGGGAAATATAGTTATTCAAATTATCGTTTTCCATATTATCGCGGCAAAAAGTATTATTCTTTCATGAAGAACATGATGGTTCAGGGAAGGGATTTATAGCTAATTTACCTTTGAAAATATATTTTATTATATAGGAGCGAATTTTTTGTCAACTAAACTTGAAAAAAGAAACGCTCTTTTCTGTATTCAAAATTCGACTAGAATATGATTTAGGATAGAGATCACAGAATTATGAAAACGTGCACAAAAATTCACTTCTCCCCATAGCTCGTCACACACAGTTTTAACTGTTTTTGACGTAAATAAATAAGTAAATAAAAAAATAATAAACTTAATTTTAATTATTTTGCGTGTGATTTCAATAACGCAAGTTCAGTCAATTATGGACGGTATTGAATTCAATAGAGAATACATTTTCTTTTATTGTTAGGTTTTTGATTCAAAATGTACATTTGATTATTAGTCCGATGTGTAAAGTTGGCCGTTCTGGAAGAAAGTCCTTTTCTATCTCTCACGGTGTATTTCCACCTCCTGCAGCCTGCAGTTACAGTCGGACAGTGCTGGGGGGAATACGAGCGTGTATTTGGAAGGATCTTTCATGACTACAAAATATACCTGGGTAGTGAAATTTTCGAAATAAAATAATTTTATCTATGTAAACCGTGTCGAAACAATAATGCTTGTTACAATGTGCTGGAGTGGATCACCGTATTTTCGAAACCAAGTTCTTTTTGTTTTGTATGAATTATATTACCGTCAATTGTCTCAGTGCAGAACTAATACAAACTATTAAGTGCCCAGTGGAAATCAAAGCCAGAAGCAGGTGTGCGGAAGGTGCACAAGTATACACCTCACATGACACTACGCATAAAATGATGTAAGTAATGTTTCAATATAGACTTTTATTTAACATAGTTTTGCTTAATTTACTTGAATTGCTTACATTTTATTAAATATTGTTTTGAATTTTGGAAATTAATTTTCCTTCTCTCCGAAGCGTCTCGCGTGCTATGTTTCCTCAGTAGTAAAACCTTGAAATTTGTATTATGGACCGATTATTGAGTTTAGGCCATTAAACAACACCATTTAAAACTGCCAACGTTTCGGCTTTTATTAATCCTTCATCAGGGCATTTTTAGGATCTCTCGGGTCTAACCACGATTCTCGCATCTCATCCTTCCCACATTTCCATATATCCACCATACTCCCCATTCAATTTTCCTCCCCACATATAAAATGCCCTGATGAAGGCTTAATAAAAACGTTGGCAGATTGAAATGGCGTTGTTTAATGACCTACACTCAATAATCAGTCCATAATATTAATCAACAGAAGTCAAGAAATAAGGCACTTGAAATTTGTGCTCGTTTTCCCACATTCGACCGTCCCAAACATCGTCATCCGACTCAGATGAATGAGTGTCCGCCCATGGCTTCATGTAGTCAGCACAGGTTGACGTGTTTCTGGGATCCTCATTGTCGCCTTATCGTGAAACGTCATAGGTGTCTTTGGGTTTTGCCTTCATCACTCAAAAGGTCGTAAGTATTTGGCTTTCAACTTGAATCCTAATACAAATTGTGTTCATTTTATAGCCACCAGATCCTTAGTGTGTGTGTTTGAGCTCTTTTACGATTCCGATTAAAGCTGGAAGGATTTACGTCTTGAATTTTATGAATCTACAACTTTGCATCTTCTTGTATTTGGTGACGATGGACTTCACATGTGTGAATCATTTCTTCGTCCAATAATTTTATTATAAGCAGATCCCACATTCCCTCTGAACTATTCCTCATTACGACTCCTGAGAGAAGAAGGGGCGGTTCTTATAAGGTTCACAGGTTCACGCAACGCGCATGCGTTCGTTATTATGCGCTTCGTTATTACAATCTCATTAACGTATGACTTTTTCCTGCTCCTCGTTTTATAACTTCCATACCAGCATTACAGTGACGAACCAATGTGGCTACATCGCTGTTCACGTTTTCGAAATAACACCTCGCTCAGATCTCGCCCCATAAGAACCATTGGTTACCACTTAACTTCGCTTCTCTGTTTTCATTGAGCGCTTTCATCGGATCATATTAACACTTACGCAGCGAACTCCGCTTGGTGCAGCACTATCAGGTTATCGTGTTGTCCATCTCCGAGACGAAGTCTCCGTCGCGCTGTCAGTAAAACAGTGTCCCCGATATGATACTCCGAAACATAAGTTTTTCATCTGATATGGATGGTAAGGGCCTACTTAAAATCAGTGTACAAATGTGTTTTACATCTCGGGTTCGAATAATGATTTAGTTGTAGTGTCTGTGGATCCTGGTGTTCAATTATTTCAATCAATAAGCTTGGTCCGGATCAGTCTGTTCTGAAAATTGAAACAACTGTGAAATCAGCAAAACGAGAGTTTCGTCGACGATTCAATGCTAATATTTATTCGACATAAGTGGCTATGTTGGTGTGAGGAAAAATTCACTACTTTATTTTCCTCGCGTCTTATTTAGCTTGGACAATAATGTGTGGAAGGCGACCGGTTATAATGACATGAACCTTTTCAGCGAGAAAAGTCTTATATCCTGAGGTGATACCGTGACCACACTAACCACAGCTTCAATTATTGAATCAGAAGGGGATGATGTTTGTTCTCTTGCATTTTGCTTATGTTCACTAACCATCTAAGCCAACTCGTCATCGTTGACTTGGTTGACCAAATGCATCAATTCCGGCATTATCCGGCCCAGCTTCACCCGGACTTGAGCGACTATTTTCCAGTGGTGTAGCGTGACTCGCACGTTTGGGGATGCTCAACAATAACACACAAAATGTCACTATCAACTACTTCATCTAACAGGCGAACGCAACACAAGACAGACACACTGGAACTACTTTCACGGTCTCGATTGCTTACGACGGTGTAGGCGCTTCCCACAAAATCCTCACAGCAGTCAGGACTGCCGATGCCTTGAAAGTAAATTATACAATCGCTGAGCTTTAATTCTTACACGCGAATGGCAGTGAGACCACTTGTTAATTTATATATTGCAGACTAAAATAATCGGTTTTCTCTGAGACTGGGGTGAAGAGTGGAGAGGGGAACCTCGCCATCTGCACATGCGTCATTGCTGGCCATTGCTCGTCGCAATCTCACGGCAGACGCTAGAAGTATTTTAGCTTCCAAGCAATCACAGACCAGCTTCAACAACCCGCCGAATTCAATCATAGGAAATCAATTTAAAATTTATATAAAACGAGTTTCGCTCAACGGACCACTTGTAAGATTATCAATAGAGTATTAGCGTTCTTTATTAGTATTATATACTGGGATGCTCAGCATCTCAGCGTCCCCTGACGCTACGCCACTGCTATTTTCCTTTCCTTCCATGAAGTAGGATTCTATAAAGACCCCCATCATCAAATGTGTAAAGTTCATGTTATTTTAGTATCTAGGGAATTTATTTGTTATTTATTTTTGTTTCCTAGATTGGCTTGGGGAAAATAAAATATAAAGTGATCCAAATATCGCTTACCTAGGCTGAATTTTGATGTTGTTGATAGGCGATATTACGAACACATCTTACTTAACACACAAATGCAAATTACCCAGCACCAAAAACAGCTTTTTTCAGGAGTAACTAGTAGTAGATGTTAATTAAATTGTGATTTGAAATGACTTGCATAAAAATATCCTTGATTGATTGCAGAAGAAAAATAGCTTCGCAAGAGCAAAATAACTTTCAGCCGCCAAATTTTGTTGTTACGAAAACTATTAAATTGATGGTTACCGCTGCATGTAGCTATACGCCAGAGTGTCTTGTCCCTTTCACATAAGAAACAAGATATGGAGCGCATGGCATCTTGGAAACACGAATAGACGATATTAGGTACAGGGGCGATAATTGGTACACTGACCCTAATAAAATTATTTTATTTAGAAAATTTCACTCCCTAAGTATACATTGCAATAATGAAAGATTTTCCACGCGCGCTTGTATTTACATCGTTCGCAGACTGATTGCCGCGATGCACACACCGTGAAAGAAAGAGATCCCCTTCCAGAACGGCCATCTTTACGTAAAGGACTCTTTAAATGTACATTTTGAATTAACGAATCTAACATGAAATTAAAATAAATTCTCCAAAACAGCAAATAATGCATTCAATAACATTCATTACTTTCAATAACACTCTAAATTTATAAACTAAAGTTGCAGCTAGTGTCAAACGAAGATAGAGAATTGGTATTTCCCTCGGACGCCGCGCCGCGTTCGGCGACGAGACCTCCCCCCCCCCACACACACACATACCCATGGAAGAAGACAGGTTGCCAGATCGAATGCCCTATGTTGAAGCATAGCACCAAAGAGTAAATGCAGTAAACGCAGTAATAGAGCCAAGAGCGTGACATGGTGCACGGCCTGGGAAAGCACCAGACCCCGGATAGAGCGCTCTTTGGTTTCAAAATGATTCGATATTGTTGCAATATCTTGAATATTGAATGTCATTAAAAGGAAAATGTATATTCATAACATAATATAAGATCATTTTCGATTGTGTGAGGGTTGTGTAACCGTGCAACCCAAGCACCAGCCGCCACTAGATGCAACTAGAGGAAAGCAGACGGCTCTGCTCAAAATTCACCATTTTCCGGCGCACTATTACAAAACTTTCTCTTCTTACGAAGTAAGAGCGAGAAAGTAAAAACAAGGGTGCATAGGATTCGATTCGAGACTTCAATTGTCAAATGAACAAAGTTTTTGCATAAGCAAAAAGTAAGAGGATTAATAAGTACACTAAAGCTGAGTATAACAGGTATGCTGAGTGTTGTAATTGCATATATTTTTTTATGTTCTTTGCTTCCTTAACCCGGGAGAGGTCGTGTGGACTCAAGGCCTTATTTTTCATGTAGTTTTGTTTGATAATATTGTATTCTCGTACGATTTTCAGTACATTGCCCCTAATATTTATCTGCAAAATCCTTTACTCATCACATTTGCAGGTTTACTCATCACATTTGCATCTCAGAGATTTATTTTGTCTCGCGGGCGTCTCAGGAATAGCAAAGCTTCCGCGCACCCTCAGGATAGACCCATTTCGACAAGCAGAGACGACCGGTGCATTTCCCACGGAGACCTTGCGATAACCTGCATTTCCTGTGTGACACAAACCAAATAGGCTGTATCAACTTTTAGGTGGATAAAACATCGATACTTTCGGGAATCGTCAGAAAAATAATTGAAGAGCAACAAATCAAAACGCATATTGTCCACTGGTGAAAAAAATTGAGTTTGATATGGAATCGTGTAGTTTTAATATGCTCTACACGCACCTGCTTTCAGATTTCTTCAGAACGCATTTAATTTAATGTGATTAATGCATTTTGAAGAAATCTGAAATATGGGGCGTGTAGAGTGTGTTAAGAACAACACGATTTCATATTAAACTCAGATTTTTCCACCAGTGGACAATATGCGTTTTGATTAGTTGCTCCTCAATCGTTGGCGAAAGTTTGCATCGTATTCGCCCTGGGATCAATACTAACAGAATTGCCACGAGTTTGATCTAAAATAGCACAATATTTGCATTCAAAACAACAGGAAACAGAAGTTCTAGGAATGAAAACTAACAAGACAAGATGGGAAATTTGTTCAAGAAATGTAGTCGCAAAAGCATCCCGTGAATTAGAAAAGTGCAAGAAAACAGTCAGAAGTGTAGTCGCAAAAGCATGTAAATAACATTCATGTTTGTAATGATTGTAAAAATTGATTACTGAACTTTACACATACATTTTCAAATTCACATTTAAAATATACTAAGGTAAACAAACCTCTTTCGCAATATATGAAAGGAAAAAAATCCTGCATCTACAAGTATTTGAATATTTTTATAAAATTATAACAGTAATTATGTATAAAAAGGTACTCGATTAATGAAGTTAAGGGTGTAATAGTCATACAAATGCCGGATTATATTAATTCATGATGTTCAATACCTCTATGCAAAGTGACTCGGGTTCTTTTCTCTCATGCGACTTGCTACGTTCGTAGGCAAAACTTGACCTCTCCCGAGTTGAGTCCGACAAATACCTATTAATACGTACTTGGTATTCCTTAGTGATAAATAGTATTAGTAGGTTTTGGTCCGACACACCCGCCGCTGGCAGCGATGACTGGAGCGGACTGAAGTGCTTATCAGTCACTATGGTAAGGAATACGACAAGAAGCGGCTGGATGAGACACTGTGAGCGGCGGTGATCTCTCAATAATTCCATGGGCATGTTGGCAAATCCTTCGCGAGCTTCTCTTTGCTTCATGGTTTTTTTCAGCTTTCATGGCTAGGTCAGATAATTTTATTATAATCGCCAAAATATCTGTATATTTTTACTAATATTCAATTCTTCTTTAAAATATAGAAGATAGATTATTTTTATAATTATGTTTGGTCATCGCATCATCGACCGGACACCTCGAAACTGGTAATGTAATTGTAACCTCATGATAGTAAACTGCGTCGTATTGTCTGATTTAAATACAGTGACTCTTCAATGTCAGGGGCGGGAAGGAGAGGGCGACACTGTGGACACTGTCTTCCAATCCTTGGTGAGCTTGGTCGTGAGTTTCAATACCAAAACTTCACATCGTAACGGTGCTGCCGATTGGATTAGTGTCCCCCCCTCTCATTCCAGCTTGTGATTGTGGGGAGTCTCTATATTTAAATTGCGCAATGGGAGCCGCCGCGGGGCGCCGGCGCAGACCTGCGCGGGCCCGCGTTCTGCGCATGCGCCCGCCTCGGTGTCTGCCACCTCCTGTGGTGCATGGTGCCCGGCGACTCCCAAATGCGCCGAACGTTACGCAGGCCGCCTGTTGGTGGCGGCACAATCTCGGCACGCCAGACGGATCCGAATTGTCACTGGCCGCCGGCCAGCTCCAATATCGATCCTTTTCGAAGATTGTATAACTTTGAAAATTGTTTTGTACTGCTATAGAAATTTTCTTGAGTTTCTGTCCATAAAAACCGAAATTTTTTTGAACAATTTTTATTGACTGAAACTCAAGAATATTTCCATACAATTGATCAACAAGGTCAAGAAATCAAGCAATTGTTTTGTATGTTTTGAAAATTTCCAAGACTTAAATTTGTGTGAAAGAGGTGGTCAATCTTTTATTGATAATCACGTCCTTTACATCTTTTTTTCACTGCTGTAATGGGGTGGGTGATACAGATATAAAACGCTCTTGGAAGATTATATGTCTGCAAAACATTTTTTTTTGTTCAAGGGATCGTAGAAAATACAACACATAGTGAATCATGTATAAATTTCACCTCTTATGTTTTTAAACTTGAGTTTTTTCTTAGCAAGCCAAAGTTTAAATAAATATTTTAGATTCACTTGAGTAATTAATAAATGGTGTTTTCATTTGGCAAGAACAAATTAGCAAGAAATAAGAAAATAACTGGAATGATAGGGTTCGTCTAGTTCCTGTTATTTTCTTCTTTCTTTTTTTGTATTAATCTATAGTCACTGGCACCTTTTATTTGAGTATATAGTCATTTACCCCAAATTTATGATTAATAGAATTTAAATTTGATAACTTCTGGAACTGAAATAAAACATAATTGCAATCTTATAATTTTTGTTTTGACCCCCCCCCCACACACACACACTCACACAATTTTCAGAGTTAAACATTTCTACATCAACCTTCTTTTTCACGCTAAGACAGTGTTGCCTGTTGCACCTTCCCATCTTTTTGGTGGTGAACCAACATTTCTTCTTCCTTGTGAATAGCTCCTTGATCATTTGAAACACTTATTCTGTTTACATGTATATTCTGTAACATGGTTACGACACTGGTATCTGCAACAGTGTTGGGCATTGCCTTGTTACTTTGTGTTACATGTGCATGGACATAGAACCTTCATCCCTGTTGTAAGACATACCAATTTATCACACCTCCTGCATCAAATATTGTATTCAAGTTGAATAAATATTAAAAATAGCGTAAAAGTGTTTGGTACATTATAGCTTTGAAAAAATTGGAATTATTGTGAATTTTCTGAATTGACATAAACAATTAAAAATAATGAATGATACTGTATTTATTTATTGAACTACTGGGTTAAAAACAATAGTACAATGATTCAAAATGAATAATTAAAGTTGAAATTTTGTAAATAATACTTTTCCTGAAAAAAAGTGAATTGTTGCTTGTCACCTTTAAGGTGGTGTCAGCAGGGCAGTTTCCCCTTCCGCAAGATATCTTACGTTCCTCCCCAGTTCACTTTAAAATTGCAATGCAATATTAATTAAAATGATCACACTTTTTGAAATTTTGAAACCACTTCTCTAAACATTGGTGCCAACTCTAGAGTTCAGGGGCTCAGGCCACTTTGGCTTCCCCAGTAAAATTTAGGATGGACTGCCGACCCACCAAAGAGCTGGACAATACCTATATATAGATAAAAGGAAATGATTGGGTATGTGCGTTGGACATAGACGCAAAAACTACTCAACTGATTTCGCTGAAATTTTCACACTTCGTTCTTATTAATAATGGGAGTGTGGAAAGAGTGGTTTGAATGAAATCGGACAAGTGGGAGCATTGTTGATGATGATTTATTCATTTATGACGACTCGAGCGCTTCCGAACTCTAAGTGTCATAGCGAACGCATGCCCAGAATTCAAGGGAGAACGTTTTAACAATAGGATACTTGACAACCATGTCCAAACCAGGACATAGAACAGACATATACCTACGAGAAGGTCTTTAATCTATTACACTTTTTGCACAGTGTAGCATAAAACGTGATTAACATTCACAGGACTAGTAGTGTGTGATATGATGTTACTATAGTAGCAAAGCTTGTCGGGTTCACTAGTTAATTAATAAAACAACATTATACGTAGAATGTTTGGAAAACTGTTAGCATTGATGGTAAATCAATGAGATTATTATCATTTATCAGATTTCTAGAAGCTACTGTGACAAAAATGCCTCATCATCTATGTTGATTTCATAAATTATGGCAGATCCAGTTTTTCTGTAAAAAACTTGTCTTTGAGGAAATTTAGTTTAAATGTCACATCCAGGTGCACTATTCCAACTTACTGCTCTGCCTCAGCAGACACTGATGTCTGCAACGGTGTTGGGCATTGCCTTGTTACTTTGTGTTACCAGTGAAAATATCGATTAATTTTTTGTTAGGAAAATAGACACACACTAGAAAAGCAGGCCCCAGTGCTTAGCAGATTCAAGAAGTGAATGATGAAAATTTTAAAATGATATATTTTTTGTTAAAAGGCAAAAAATATAAATTCAGGTGTAAAGACACATAACAAGATTTTGAAGAGGATGGCAAGAATGCTGCTTTGGAAACTGATAACTAAAACTAAGAAATAAGACAGGATCTGGTACATATTACATGGGCCCCCCAATTCTTCAAGATGGTGCCTCCGTCCCTAAACAACCCTTCAAAATACTGATACTTCTACAACAATCACAGAATTGAATAAATAATTGAAACAATACTGTAGCTACTACTATTACTTCCAATACATTAGTTTGTGGAGGATAGAACCGATGCACACAGACTCCAAGTGGCTCCTGTGTGATTATGAGAAAATAAGGCTAGATTAAATGGACAATAAAGCAACAGGCTCATCTAGGCAGGTAACTGAGATTGTTAAGGTGAGAATGCTGTAACAGTTCACTCAATAGTGTGCCTCAGTTCAATAGGTTGTACTTTCAAGTCCACACGTTGGCCATGAGTATATGGATTGTCAAAACACCTTTCATTATCACTTCTACATCTTAAAACTGTAGTTCTAGTTACGGAGATGGTGAGTACTAGTAGTCACTTTAAATCAACAACCATTAACAGGTATACATGCAGTCCTTACTGGGAGACATTTACTGTTACTGGGAGAAAATTTGGAGCTAGCCCCATTGCTGAATGCTATAAGATGTAAAAAAGAAAAAAATAAGAAAAAAAAAATAAGAGAGAGAGAGAGAAAAGAGAAAAGAAAAGAGAAGGATTGGTAGGCTCAATTTTTAAAAGTTGATAATGTATTATGTGAAATCATTGAATATACTTGTTAATGTTTAAATGTCATTAAAATATTATCAATGTATTGTTTAAAATAATGGGTCAAATATTGCAAAAGATTAGAGACAACCAATAGTGGGTTTAGACCTGGAAAAATTCAGTTCATTCACCTACATGCAATAAGACTGATACAGAATTTTGGGTATAGTAGGGTAACTTATACAGACCTTTATTTACAGATTTCTCTTGTTTTTATTCTTCTTATTTTCTCTTATGTGATTAGCATGCTCTGAGTTACTCAAGTCATTTAATTTAATCAGTGATCATGCTGATTTCGATAAATGGTAATTCAGATGATTGCGTAACATGGACAAGTTAAGTTAAAAAGATGTTTAACATAATAAACTGAACTTTAAGTTTTGAAATTAAGTTTAATGGACATAAAATAGAGAAAATGTAAATACCGTAAATTTGCATAAAAAAGGAACCATAAATTAAATTGTGTATGGAGGTTTATTACATACACAATTTATTCTCTAATTCTATTTTTATTCCAAAAATTTTCTTAATGTAGTTAATATATTAGTATGAACAATGTTTTCTGATGTTAGTATTACAAGAAAATAGTAACATTCAAAATTAATTTATTACATACATATTTTTCAAATATTTATTTCAATTTTGGTGTTGTTTTATCTTAAAATAGATTTGGATAATTGGAGATTTGGGTAACTGGACTTCAGATAATTGAAGTTTCACTTAAGTTCACTTCAAGTAATTATATAAGTTCAAGTAATTATAAGTAATCAAGTAATTATAAGAACTTATAATTACTTGATTACTTATAATTCAAGGAATTATATTCATATTAGAATAGTACTGTTTATGATAAATGCTTGTTATCAGCTTGATCATCTCATTTTCATGAATGGCTCTAAGTGGAATTAAACATTCTTTTGTTTAAGGGGAAAACCAGATGATGAATAATGGTGCCTGTGGGGTCCAACAAGTTGAAACAAGAGGAGGCAGTTTCAAATCCCCAGTATTCTTAATTACCTAACATTGAAACTGGGATTTTGCAGCCGTTGTTCTAATATTTGCTATTAGTTTGTTCATTCACAGTTTTAAACAATACTTTGAATTGTATGTAAGAACATGCAAACATTATGTATTGTACATAAGAAAATGCTACAAAATTAACATTTGATATTTAGAATTACCATTGTTTCTTTAGATTTTTATCATAATCTACTGAAACTACTAATTTTGTGACTTTGTGACTAAATTTCATTAGGGTGTCTATGAATTTGTTTGTATTTGAAGGTTAATTCAATTTCAAAAAAATTGTAATACACTGTTCTGTAGGTCTCAAATTCTGATTAGTCTACATTCATCAATGTTTTATAGTTCAATGCTGTATATTTTTGGTCAGTTTTATATTTTGTGTTATAAATTGAATCCCCATGTGCATATTTTGTCATGGTTAAATACTTATAAGGAACAGTATAATCAAGGACAGCATATCATTTGTAATAATTATTGCACTCATAAATGAATTTCAAATTTCACATTATTAAATGAATCTTTTATGTATGAATTTTCTGTAACATTATAGAACTCTAGTTCTATAATATAAATTACTATAAAAATAATTGTATCTCATTGATGTAAAATGTTTTAAAGGAAGATGTACGATTGATTGTAATTTTCTTGAAAATTTAAATTGCCCCCCTCCTCTATTTTCTCTTTCGAAATTTTACTCTTGTACATGGGAATAATCACATGAATTTGATTATCCACTTAAGAGAATGTTGCGATTTTGAAATATTACCAGAGATCCATAAATCAATTTTATTTATCTATTTGATATTTCATTTTAAAACGCTCTGAAAACTGTATCTTTCAATCATTAAAAATGTCTATGAACAACCCACAAAAAGGTACAAATATGAATTACTCTTTTGAAATAATTTTAATTTTTGTGAATGTAAGCAGAGTGCATTTTTTAAAAAAATTTTAGTATAATTTTCATATCTATTTCAGAAATTTTGTGATTAATTTATATTTTGGTTTCTTCTTAAACTCAAAGAAAATTTGAACCAGGAAAATTCAGTGAAACAAGTTGTGAATTATAACCTCAGGACAATTTTGTTTATATGTGTATATGTGTTGATTGGTGTTGATCTCGTGTATTGATTGACAGATGTTTGCATGTTTTTCTCATTATATGTTTTTTTGTAATTTTGGTATTTACATTTCATTTCAGTTCATACAACATATTTTGTAATGTATTATGTATGTAATCATGATATGTTAAAGGACATGTTGGAAAATACATATGATACATATGTATATATATTATGATACATTATGACATAGTATGTAATGGTCATAAAGTAACATTCTTCCAATGTTTTATTTTGCTTTGTTGGAACACAAGTATTTTTCGACAATGTTTAACTAAGTGTTCTGTGATTTGATTTTCATATCTTACTAGATCTCAAATTGCAAAGAGGTTATCTATTTCCAACAATAAATATTGATAATTATTATTGATTCTTTTATTTTGTTGTCTTTTCTATAATTACCATTTTTATATTTAAATATGTTGAAATATTTCTTCAACATCAATAAGTTTTACTCACTTGCTACCATGCCTCCCTCCCTCTGTACTAGGACTTCTTAACTCATTATTGCTTGAATCATTCTCATTGCAGCATATATGCAAGAAACTGTTTCAAACAGTAGGTTCTCCGTTGCCTAAAACTATCAAATATTATCATTCTAGATCGTTTGGATTTTCTAATTTCTGCAAGGTTTTTGCTGCCATCTGCCCTATTGTGCAGTGTGGTGAAAATTACACAAACCTGGTAGATAAATTTCTATGATAATATTGGATGCAACATTTCAGTCAAAATTCTCAGTGAATTTTAAAGCTTTTAAGTGATGAACATAGCGATTCCACGTGGACATTTCTGCCATAGAACACCATGAAAAAAAAGAAAGTGGTCCATTTCAATGTTAACAGATTGCAGTAATGTCAATGTTAACAGTTCAGTAGAATGATCCAGAGTGATGCACCAGATGTTTCCCACAAGTGACAAGCATAAAGACAATGAGCATAAGAAAGGTAAGTTTGAGCCTGCAAGCTCTGCATGATCTTCACTAGCGGGACAGTGAGTTGGGCAGTATGTATATAATTGAATTCTTTTTACACCTGTCATAATAGACTAAATAATAAGTATAGTTCCAGTTCAGAATCAAAGTTACCTCAATATTAGTTACTCTCAATCCTCCCGCCTGAAAGTTACTCTTGTAAAGTACACACTGTCTGAGCTAGTTCAGAGTCAGCATTGCCGATGTCTCTACAGTGACTCAAATCGGGAGGTCCAATAGTTCAGTCCCAATAGTGGCAGATTTTATCACCAGCTGATACGTAACTAGATCAAATTCAGCTGCAGTGTGAAGGAAATTTCTAGCAGTTGGCTGCTCTGATCGGTAGTTTTCTTTGGCTTCTCCAATCAATAGCAGGTGAATGCTCGAACAGTACCCTATCAAACAGGTGAAGGATCATGCACAATATTCACCTATCAAACAGGTGATACGCACAATCTTCCCTTCCTTGTCTTTGTCTTGTCCTCTCCAATTAACTTGCACATGCTTACATGCACTATACTACTTGTGATGGCTTGAAAACTGGGGAGCTTGGAGCTTGTCCCTAGTGGGGTGGTTTCCTGCTAGCAGGAAGTACCTGGAGGTACTCCCATGAAAGCCGATGTCTAAGTTGGTGCTAGATTTCATCATCCAGCAGGGCAGAGGCACTGCCACCTCCAAGGATTCATTGTGCTAATGGAACTTATGAGTAAAGTAGTTGGCGTGCCTGGAAACATCAATTAATCTTAAAATACAAATGATAAAAAGCATTGCAACCAATAAGTGCAACTTTTAGCCCCATTCCCTCATGCACTTCTGTGCAAACTGCATTGCAATACCTTCAACTGTTCTAAAATGACAGGTGGTGCTAAATTTACCCAACTCAACCTGTATAATGAAATTTGAAACTGATGTAACAATGTGGTGTTACGTTTTTCCTCAAATAAGCACAATATTAAATGCTTATTTTACTACTTTATTTTAGGCAGTAGTTACATATACATTCCAGCTCTATTAATTAGATAGTGTTTTTCATCTGTACACTTAAGTTACAATCTGAGAAAAATGTAACTTAATTGCGTACATCATAACCACAAGATCTTAACTTAATAAAAGTGAAATACATTACATGCTGCATGCTTCATTCTGTAGTCCAATGTTTTTGTTATATGATTTCATGCTGTTATTTCCCTTCAATTGCATTTAATCCTGATGTGTTCTGCAGTAACCTACATAATCAACAATTTTGCTTGTTTTGTATTTATTTTTTTAATTCCCATCTGATTTCTCAAGTTCGTTTTTTTCATGCTTTAGCCACAATGAAGAAAACATGAATGCTCAGGAACGTCAACTTACAAGGCAAAAAAATACCATATACTCTGTGTGAGTGTTTTTATAATATATTTATATTTGTGTGTATTGTATAAACATAAATTACATAAAAACACAAATATCCTTATATTTTTGACAATCCAAAGTAATTTATTAAAAAGTCAACTTCACAATACAACATTTTGTGTGTAGATTTCACACATCATCAGGTGTTCATAAAAATTAATGGACATGTTTTCATCTGAAGGCAAAAATGACAAACTTTTTTTGAAGATACTGAATACAAATTTTAAAATAGGTAACAAAAAACAGAGAATGAAAATCATTAAAGTTCAAGTTTAAGTGAAAAATGTAAAGAAAAAGTAAAAAATATAAATTCAAGAGAACTTACCAAAATGTCTTTAAACAAATACATATTATTGTAAAAATATATAGAAATGTTTTAGTAAAAAAAATTTTTTGACAAATGATAAAATCATAATACCATACATAATGGGAAAAGTTCCCAATATAAGAGCAAACATTGTCACTACAGGGAGAGAGGCAAGTCTGGGCAGAAAGGAAGCTGACTAACGTACAAAATAGATGTTACTATTTTAAATGAATAATAATGAAAGCCCTGTAAAAAAACGAGAGGAGGAAGAGGAAAGAATAGATCCAAACATAAGTAAACCAATAAAATTGTAATAGCAAAACAGAAAGAAACATGAAATCTCAAAATTTTATTCTATTTTAATTTAGAAAGAACATTGTCATACACATTTGTGAAAAGATTACATTCTCAGATGGAATTAATGGTCTCATGTTTTATTGCAGCATGGAGTATTCTTAAAACAAAAGAATTGGTTTCCCATCCTGAAAAGGAATTACACAAAATATTATGTAGGATGTTTCAGAGATTAACTTCAAATATTCTCTGTTATCCAAAATGGTAGGGCTGTCAAAATTAAATTAATGGGCAAAATCAAGGCAATGTCTAGAAGTAGAGTTCATTTTTGTGCCAGTCTCCTTAATATTATTGACATATTCTTTAATCCTTTGCATTTTGTTTGTCCCACATAGGAGATAGAACAATGATGACATTTTGAACATTTAAATCATTTTTGTGGAAAGGGATTTCGTCTTTGACATTTTTAATCAGATTTTGTTTTAGAGGCAACTATTCCTAATTTTGATGTGAATTTTTTTTTTACTTTCTCGCCTTACGAATTCTTCATAAGAAGATAAAGTTGTGGATTTGTGTGACGGAAAAAGGAAAATTTTTGCCAGAAGAACTCTTATAGCCGGGCTCTGGTAATGAAAAAGTAGATAAATCCTGTTGCTAAATTTAGAAAAAACTCCTATCAGACGTGGTGTAGCCAGAATCCATGTGTTGTTGGTTCTTGATACCGAAAAATCCATTGACGGCAAAACGTCCATCTGTCTGTCCATCTGCTGTAAATGCTAGCACCTAAACAGTTCAGCCAATTTTCTCCAAAATTGATATTCCCTAATCGTTCTGGCTGATGTAGTGACTCCTGGAATTTGAAACCAATACTTTAATTTTGGGGGGTACATGAAACCCCTTTTACATGAAACCCCTCAGACATTTTCAAAAAAATGGCTCCAAATTTTTTGATTAAATTTTGTTTGTGAATAGTGCGAAGGACGTTTAGGAGAATGATGCAGGTGTCATTTCCGTTGAAAACATCAAATTTTTCGAAAATTTCAAAAAAACAATTAAAACTACAGAATTGAAATTAGAGGTTTTTGCGTCTAATTTGACAAAGTCTGTTGTACAAAATTAGCTCTTTAAATAAGGTCATGTTCAATTTTTTGGAAAAAAGAGTAGTTTTGTGTAATTTGCGCTTGAAATTTACCAAAATTTTGTTTCTCAAAAACCGCGACAAATTTTTTCTTTAAAATTTCTCCACTTATTTAAAAATGGACAGTTAAAAATATGACGCTAGACCCATTTTCAGGTATCGCTCGGTTTTTTCGAAAACTGCAAAAAATATTCAAAATATTAAATTGAAGATAGAAATTTTTGCCTCAGACAATGTCTGTTGTACAAAATTAGCTCTTTAAAAAAGTTTCTGTACAATATTTGTAAAAGTTAGTAGTTTTCGTGTAATTTCTGTTTGAAATTAGTGAAACATAAATATGGGTGTCCTGTCCTACACAATGATCATATTGTAATATTGTGACAAAGTATGTGATGTTTTAGCTCCACTAATTCCGGAATACTTTTATGAGGGTACTTATTAATTTTAGGGATAAATGGAAAGGTGATAGTGTGACTTTGGTAGAAGTTTCACTTTACAAACCTAAGGTTGGGTTACCACTTGTTTGTTGATTTTTTTTTTTAGTAGAGAAGCCTTTAGTGAGATATTTATGGATAAATTGAAAAGGATAATTGTTTTCAGAGAGGATATGATGTATGATATTCAAATTAGGTGTGTGGTATTTGGAACGAGAAAGATTAGTTGCTCTATCAACTAAATTATAAACCACACTGATTTTTGATGAAGGGATAAGTTGATTAGAAGTTAAGTGTGGGACCAGTGGCACACTCCTTTCGATACCAATTTGTTTCTATATGAGAATTATTTAGCATGAGAGAAATATCTAAATAATTACAACGTCCATTAGTCGATCTCTCTAATGTGAACTGTAAAGGTTCATTATAGGAATTAAAAACATTTGGAATTTCATTAACATGTAGAATAACCAAAAGGTCACCAGAATATCTTTTGGAAAAAAAGATGTAAAAGTGATTCTCTAATCTCCGCATGACATCTGCAAAAAGGAACTGAGAAAACCACCGATAGGAGTACCAGTTACCTGAAGATAAATAACTCCATCAAATTGAAATTGTATGTGAGCAAAAATGCATCTAAATGCTGCAATAAATGCAGAGCTAATATTTCAAATCCTGGTGAAAAACAATGTGGGTAGCATGGGCGAGCAGCCTACCCTTTATTCTTGCTTGATTTTTTTTTTCTATTTTCTTTTTAAAATAACAAAGCAACAATACTAATATCCCTTTGGTATGCAAAAAATGAGTTTTGTGTTACATAATGTAAGACATGATTAAGGAATGAATATATTCTGAATCTAGTGTTGGTAGAATAACAGAGAATTCAATAATTGATCCCTCATGCTTCAGGCAATTTAATTTTATTTTATATCATAAAAAGGAATTACAGGTTCAGTTACTAAAATAAATTAATATTACAGTTAATGAATCCAAAATTCAAGTTTTATGTACAGCCGTATTCTTATGTGGCGTAATGATCCAAACTCAAATTATGTTTCATGTCATTAGATCCTCACAAAACCTTTGTCAGTTTTTTTTTATGATGTTTGCTTATGTTTACTCTGCTGTTTAAGGAAAAAACTATATTTAAATTTGTTTCTTTTTCTGTTATGTCTCTCTGTAATAATATAAAACATTTACAGATTTCAAGTGTATAAGAGCAAAAAAAATGTTATATTTTTTCAAAATATGACCAATTATTTCTCGTATTCTGTAAGTTATTATTTGTGAAACTGGTTGTATCATTTTTTATTTGAATTCTATCCTGAAAATTGACTGTACAAGATCAATGCTAATTAGATTTTTACCTATTTATATTTATTGAAGATATTTTGAAAAGTAAAATCTTTCCAAAAAGTTTAAAAATCATGGAAAATAATATTTTAATTTTCAAAATTCTTCAAAGAAGTGCTTTGAAAAATTTTATTCATACAAAATATAAAAATCACAAAATTTTCTATGAACTAAAATTACAAAAATCTCTATATCTAGGTGTGTTTATTTATTTAAATTGCATTTATGTGAATTCTTGCTACAATTTTGTACAACATAATAGTGGCATGCAAAAACACAATTTTATACCCTTTCCATGCTGGAATAAAATAAACAAAATCACAGATTTTTTTAAATATTGCAGTGGGTCCTTCACAATCCATGTAATTTCTCATTGATGCAATGAGGCAAGAAGTTTTAGAAATCTGAAAATTACTACATCAAGCTTAAGTGAAAAATATACTTGACAACAACATGGAAATATTGTTGTCAAATATGAACTTAAGAAGATATGAAATACAAAAATCAAAAAAGCTACATTGTTCAAATTAGGTTGAGTTACCTCACAGTACCGAAACGTGTATTTGTGTGTGAAAAGGGTTCTGTGGTCACTGTACTGTGAAAGGGAGTGAGTTTCCTTTAAAAGCTATGGACTCTTGGATGTAAGAAGAACATTATTCTTTTTCAAAATCATTGGTCTTTTTCCACTATATATTCAGTTTTAAAGCCTTTTCATTGCACAATACTAAATATGCATACTCATTTCAACTTCTGCCACTCAGTTGTTGTAATGAGGATTTTGTAAGAAGGAAGAAAAAATGTGTTAATAATAAATTTCAACTTTATGAAAAGAATAATACCCCCACCAAGGTAGCATTTTGCTTCATAATGACTGAATATTTACTGGAAGCATAGATATTCCTGTTTCTTAAATATTCATCAAATAATTTTTCCAGAAGAAGTTTAAGGTTACTTTACGAATTCCATTGTATTGCATGATGTATTGCATAATGCATTAGCATATTATTGCATGCATCATGATATATGTTTAAATTATTTCTAAACAATATTCACCTTTTCCTTGTAGATATTAAAGCATCAGGACCAGGCATTTCAATTTTTGAAATGCGTTGCTTATGTAGTATTTTGTCATGTCTTTTAATGAAAATATCTTGTTACAAATAATGGTATAAATTAATGTCATATTTGTAATTTACATTAGTTACAAGAACAATTTAGAAAATAATCAATATTACTATTTCAAATAGTAGAATGACACTTGAATTACACGTATGCAATGAATTAACCAAACATCCATCTTAAACAAAATTATAAACACTTATAATCTATTAGTAACTCAAAAATGATTGGAAAAAATGTTAATGAACAACTTAAACACATGAAGTTCCTATCATGCAATTATATATATAACAAAGCACTGACAATGTTGATAAAAGTAGTAGAATATTAGCACAGGCCAGAAGAATAGTTAAGTAGAGTAGATAAGTAGACTATGTGGCACACAGACAATTGAAAAGAAAAGTTCAATATTTTCACATGGATGTATCTTTTCAAACATGTTTCTGACAATGTTGCCCAGC